>CM053590.1:136424652-136454275 GCA_028646515.1 Pseudochirops corinnae
GAGATAAAAGAGAACGATAACGAGTTTTGCTTCAGTCTCCATTTAAACTATAGTCTTTCTATATCTTTCTCTGAGTTTAGGTATCTCCTTCCTTCTTGAGGCTTGTAGAGTTGTCTTTAGCTGTGCATTGTTGAGGATAGTTCCCTGGCTTATTTCAAGAATTAGTTCAGATCTTACCTTTGTAGGGAACCTTTACCCGTTCTTTAGCTGACAGTGCCTTGCTTTCTCAAATTACTTGCCATATACTCTCATATATTTTGTATGCTGCATTTTTTGTATTTCCTCCATCAGAATCAATGCCCCTTCTTAGCCTATGTATTTATCCAGGGCGCACACTTGAATAGGTGAGCTCTACTGAATGAATAGTAAAGCGAGAGAGAAATGGTCCACAAGAACTAACAAGAACATAAATTTGAGCGAGGACTTATTGACTCAGAATCAACATTACATGGACACATATTTCCATATACATGGAAAATATAATTCTTTACAGCGATCCTTAAAATCTTGACAAGTCGAGTTGCAAAAGCATTGAATCAACTTACTTCTTTCAGATGCAGTTGGGTCGACCTTGGCCTGGATTGATACAGACCTCCCAGGCTCAGAGAGGCAGAGAGAAAGGGATAGGAAGATCCTGAACCCTTGAGACTACTAGGTGTGAAAGGAATGAGTATATTTAGAGTCAGAAGATCTGTAGACAAATTTCACCTGTTTGTGACTCAGCTGTCTCAGCTGTACAATAATAGAGTTTGAATAATTGTTCTTTAAAGATAAAAAAAAAGAATCAATGCCCCTCGAGGACAAAGACTATTTTTGCCCAACATTTTTGATCCCCAGCATTTATCAAGGGCCTGCACATGGTAAATGCTTGTTTATTGACTGACCAACAGATAGCGTAGTTATCTTCATTTATCAGTTATTGGTAATTATCAGTATATTGAACTGTAAGTCCCATGAGTTCAGGGACTGAGTCTTAATTTTATGTCATTAAAGCCTTGCACAGCGCTCTGCACTCACTTAATGTTTATTTGACTAATCAGTCAGCTAATAGGTATTTGTTAAATGAGCCATTATTGTAAACAATTATTTTACTCCCATTTTGTAAAATCTGAAGATCAGGAAAGTGAAACCCAAAGAGCATAAGTCCAAGATCACAGGCTATTAGGCATCAGAGATTGGACTAAAATGCAGACCTGTTGAATCGTGCTGTAGTTCTTCTTCCACTACACAGCATTACACATTCATTAGGCCTTTTCTATTGTATGTGTCGTGGCATGAATCACTAGAAGCTCTAAGGTAGGCACACTGATACAACTAAACATTTAGAGCACAGGCTGACCAACTATGGCCTATACAAAAGCTGGTGATGGGACTAGATCTGGTGCTTGGGCTGTACATTTTTATACAAATGGAGGTGAACCTGTATTCTCAATAATCTTTGGTAAGTAAGACCTTTCCAGCTGGATAGGGTTTAAGGTGTGGCCCTATCGATAGAAGAGGTTCATCACAGAGTAATGAATTCTTCAACCATAGCCATTCACAGAGACCACAGGCAGGGATTCTTAACCTGGAGACCATGAAATTGGATGGGAAAAAACCTTTATTTTTGTGAATCTTTGATTTTCTTTCTAATCCTATGTATTTTGTGCTTTTAAAAGTACTATTCTGAAAAGGGGGTCATAGACTTCACCAGATTGCCAAAGGGGTCCATGACACAAAAAAGTTAACATCCCCATATACACATACTAAGCTATACAAGAGGTACGAGACTTTTTTTTATATTTTATTTTATTTATTTTAGTTTACATCATTCATTTCCACGAGATTTTGAGTTACAAATTTTCTCCCCATCTTTCCCCTACTCTCGCCCTCAAAACAGCCATCCCCTTGTATAACCACTCCCCCAATCTAATCTCTTCTATGTCCTCCTCCATCACTTCTCTAACTTTCCAATAGGGCAGGATGGCTCTCCCTTCCACAGTGCCTGTGAATCTTAAATTCCAGTTGGATGTAGTTAATAATAATAGTAATAATAATTGTACATATGTGTATATATACATATATATTTTAACATTTGATTATAGAGCTTTAAATTCTAGATTCTTTCTCTTCCTCCCTCGTCAGCCACCCCCACTGGAAGAACAAGCCATCAAATACAGGCTGAACATGTGTAATTACGCAGAACCTCTCCACAGTGGGCACATTGTGAGAGACTGATTACATGTCCAAGAGGTACAAGACATAATGATAGAGTATGAGTATTCCCATACCAACAAAGTGACATACATATTGAATCATATAATGTAGAACTAAATGATGAATTGATTTTCAGAGTGATAGGGGAGAAGTAGACGACTAGAGTTTCACATTTGGCTGGTACAGAGTTGTAGAAACTAATAAATTCCTTTCTGATCAGTATAAAAGGCTTATTAGAAAGTTATTCTATGGGGGCGGCTAGGTGGCACAGTGAAGAGAGCCCCAGCCCTAGAGTCAGGAGGACCTGAGTTGAAATCCGATTCAAATCTGGCCTCAAACACTTAACACAAAAACTTGCCATGTGACCTCAGGCAAGTCACTTAATCTCAATTGCCCTACCTTCCCCCTTCCAAAAAAAAGCAAAAAAAAAAGAAAAAGTTATTCTATGAAAGTCACAAAATATTTCAATCTTAATCATATACTCAAAGAAAACAAAAATGGAAAGATTTTATGCTCTATACACAGCCCCGTTTGTGATAACAAAAAACTGGAGGAAGAAAAGGGTGCCTAACTGCTGAGGAATGACTGAACAAATTGTGGTATATGAAATTAGTGTAGTATAATTTCACTTTAAAAAACAATTAACATAAAGTTTTCAGAAAAACATGAGACCTATATGAACTGATACAAGCAAAATAAGAACACGGAGAACAATATACACAATGACTGAAAAAGCATAAATTTAAAAAAAAAACACTAAAAGTTAGACAAAGTCAGGTTAATTACAAAGATTAATATTGATCCCAGAAGCCAGATAAAGAAATATACTTTCCACCTTTCAGTGGAAAGGTGAACTATGGATGCAGATTATTTCACTTACTATCTTGCTTAGCATTTTCTGTTACCAGGAAAGATTCTGGTAGGGTGTATTGCAAAATAGCAGCTACAAAAAAAAGAAAAGCAGCAGGAAAATATTTTATTATTATTATTCTAAGAGATACAAATTCAGCTTTGAGTACAATGATGTGGTCTAAAGTTGTTGGAAAGATTGTGGGGGAGGAAGGAGAACATGAAGGAGTCTAGATAGTTCCTTCGAAGGATACAACTAGGCTTATAAGATGTCTAAAACATGACAAGCCATGGGGACGTCTCATTCTTCCCACTTTTCCTAAACTACAGGCCTTCAAAGGCCAACACAATCATACTCCCTGCTTGCCTGTGGCATTTTGCCATTTATTGGCAGAGAGAGAAGAGGAAGTGAGAGAGAGAAAAGGAAGTGAGAAATACAGCAGGGGTTACCACCAACAATTGTCTTAGGGTCCTAAAGGAGCAACTGCCATATACTTAACCTCTACTTTACCAAGTGTCCTTCAGCAGCTACCTGTTCTCTCAAACTACTGCCATTGTGCTGGTTTCACTGGCCTTCTTATATATGCTAGACCCCATTCTATACCATTGTAATGGTAACAGTCACCAAAAGAATCTCTTGACCTTCCACCCGTCTTAGTTTCACTAATTGCCAGCCTATCTTCATTAGAGGCATCTGGTGCCATAGAGTGCTGGGCCTGGAGTTCGGAAGACCGGAGTTCAAATTTGAAATCAAATACTTACTAGATGTGTGACCTTTGGCAAGTCATTTCACTTTTGTTTGCTTTGGTTTCCTCCACTGTAAAATAAGGATAATAATAGCACCTGTCTTGCAGAGTTGTTGTGAGGATCAAATGAGGTAATAATTGTGAAGAACTTAGCCCAGTGCCTGGCACATAGTAAGCACCATATGATAGTTATTTCCTTCCGGTCTCCTTTTCCACTCCCAGGGACCTAAGCATTGGTGGGAAAAAATCACAGATTCATGCTATTTGACCTCAACTGGACCCTTAATAATTTTACAACTTATTCTGAATTCCTTATCATATTTCCAAGCAGCTTTTCTAAGACGTGTTCATCTCTTATAGCCCTTAACTCAGCTTCTCCTCTCAACAGATAACCTTAGCTTCCTACTTTGCTGAGATTACATTACACAAATATTGATTCAGCTTCATTCCTCCCTGCATATTCCCTCTTTTTTTTTTTCCCTGTCTCAGGATCAAATGTCCTTCCTTTTTGTCAAAGGATAACCCTTTCATCTTTGGTTTTTATTCCATTCTCTCATCTCTTAGAAGACTATTTTCTAATCAAGTATATTCTTTCTCTCTCTTACCTTCAAGCTGTCATCCTATACTTCCCCTTCCCTTCACCACTAAATCCCTAAAAAGAATAGTCTACACTCTCTGCTTCTACTTCTTTACCACTGGCTCCTCAGCTCCTTCCAACTTGGCTTCCAATCTGACCATTCTTCTGAAACCAGCCTCTTGAAGCTTACCAATAACCTAATAATCATTAACTCAATAATCTTTTTTCAGTCCTCATCCTCCTCAACCCTGATATAGTATTTAATTCATTTTCCATCTACTCCAGTCTTTTAAACCTCTCTTGGCCTTCATCTATCTTCTCTTTTATGTTAGGTCTCAAAAGATGAGGTAACTTTCTTCTTTATCAAATCTGACTTCTCCCTGCCTTTGACTCTTTTCCACCTGATCAGTTCTGTAAACTTGCTGAATCTTTTTTCTCTCTTAAACTTCTTAAATCTCTTCTTCTGTACTGGTCCCTTTCCTTTAACCTAAAAGCTTGCCTAGTCATACCTTAGCCTTAAAAAAGGAAGAGAAAAGGATATTTCTTTAACTCTGCTGTCTCTACTCCTTCACTGCCAAACTTGTAAGAAAATTTATCAACACACACTCCACCTCATTTCTTAATTCTATGAAATCTAGCTTCCAAGCCCACTACTCTACTGAAACTGCTTTCTTTATAGGTCACTACTGGCTTCCTTTTCAACAGACCCAATGGCCTTTTCAAAATTCTCATCTTCCTTGCTCTCTTAAAATTTAATTCTCATCTTTCTTAATGAGATTTTTTAACTATCCTTCATTTTATAGTCTTTCCTCCCTTGATACCAATATAAAAATACATTATAATGTATTCTTACAATTTTCCTATGAGAACTATGAGACTACTTCTTCCATCTCTCTCAGTAAATCTTTATTCTTTCTTCCTAAAGAAGTGGGCATCCTCCAATATTCTGTCATTCACCCTCCTGTCATATCTTTCTATATTCTATCAGTTGGTATTTCACTGTGCTTCAGTTATTACCTACATGCAAATGACTTCCAAAAATACATCTCCAGTCCTGTCCTCTCACCAGCACACAAGGTCTGTGTTTCCAACTCCCTGCTGGATAGCTTCAGTTAGATGCTCCAGAGATACTTCTCACTTATAGCATATGCTAATTATTGTATTTATACCATATTTTCCCTTGGTTTCTGAAATATTCCTGATTCTCCTTATCCATCCATTCCTCTGTTTCTGAGGGCTTTTCTTCCTCCCCCCTAAATGTATATATTCACAAAGATTTTGTCCTTAGTACTTTTCCCTATTTTTCCCCAGTCCCAAAATAATGTCATCTCCTCATATAGATTTAACTATCACCTGTCTACAGATGAATCATAAATCTCTATATCTAGCTGTAATTTCTCTCCTGAGTTTCAGTTCTGTATTTCCAGTTGTGCATTGAACATCTCTGCCTGGATGAACTTCAAATAAAATTATGTCCATTACTGAACCCATCTTATCCCTTCCCATAGATACTCGCCCAAAATCAACTCTTACTGACAAAAACTTTTAATGATATCACTATTCTCCCAATCACCCAGGCTCAAAACATGAATCATCTTTGAGTCCTACCTTCTTTATCTCCTATATTCAGTCAGTTGAAGAGACTTTTCAATGCTAATGCAGAAATTCATTGTCTCCCAAATCTGTACCATGTTGTTGTTGAGTCATTTCAATGGTGTCTGACTCTCCACGACCCCATTTGGGGTTTTCTTAGCAAAGAAATAATTGTAGTAACCTTTTAATCAGGCTCCACAGCTCTAGTATCTCACATTTCCAATTTTTAAAGAATAGGTTCCTATATATTCTCCATGCCACTGCCAAAATAATCTTCCTGAAACATAGCTCTAATCGTATCATTTTCTTGCTTTCACTAAAACATAGACAAAGTTTTTCCAACTAACTTTTTGTACAAGGTAGAAAGATGTTATACAAGTCAGTGGCTCTCAAGATTTTTTGTTCTACAACCCCTTTCAGTGACAACAAAAGATGTGCTGTGACCCGTAGAGTAGTTTAATATGCTACTCATTCCTTTGTATTTATTCACTAAGTACTTAAAATAACTACAATGATAACTTTTGCCCTTAAAAACTCCAAAATAAATTTTATATAATTGTAACTATAAAATGAGATTTTATTCTATCTATAATTGTGAAATTTCTAAATATTAAATTATAAAACCCTATATAATACATGTTAATATTTTATGTAGAACATTCTGTAAGAATTAAAAATAATCCAACAAGATTTTATATACTTCCACTTATCTGCAAGGCTTCATAATAAATTGATTTTACAAATTTTGTTTAATGTAAATTACATTTTTACAAAAATAAGTTACAACTTGAAAGATATATAACAATAGAATATAACATAATATAATATAATAGCCATGTATAAACTTAATTCAGAGTCAGACTTTTTATTTGAACAAAGATTTGCAGTATTTGACTCAGCACCTGACAAACACAATCTTAAATCTGGTTCCATTTTGAGATTATTTTTATTTAAAACAAGAATAAGTAAAATGCTCACTCACACAACTATGTAGTAAAAAATGGTAGGAGAATTTTATAAGCTCTCTTGCTAAGAGATAGAAATTAATTTTTCATTTGTAGCCACCTAACCAGTTAACAAAAATGAGTGACCACTGTTGCCTACCAATTAATTTGAAAATCCACATAAGAAGAGGAAAAATTTAAATCAGAAAAAAGCTTTATTACTATAAATTATGTTTCTATAGAATGTGATGATCTGTAATGGTTTCAAGATGGCTTAAAATGTACTTGCCCACCGATTTTCAGATGACCTGACATTTGCACTGCAAGAATTCAAATGTTCATAACATCTTGATCACATGATTACGTAACTGATGAGATATGGTTACAGAGTAACGGGAATAAGGGAGCTAATCTGGTACAGGGTACAGAATTCTAACCAAGGCTTTCAGACAATTAACCATTCTTTGGGAATTGGCTTGCATTCAAAATGTCAAACCCTTACAGCAGTTTGGAAACAATTTGATAACAGGTTGAAAAACTGCAAGAACATGTTGAGCTTGGTCAGAAGTAGTCAGAATTTTATATAATCACTGCAGAAACAACAAAATCATTGTATAATCATGATCCTTTTGAAATAAACAAAACAAACTTGTAGAAACAAAGTCTAATGCTTCAAGCATGCATATGCTTGTTGTCACAGAGGAAAAATAGATTAGTAATTCAGTGGCTAAGGTACAATTAAAGAATTTTGGTGTAAACCAATTGGACCAATGTCACAAATCCCCAGTGGTTCCAGCTGGGCTAGATAATAGTAGGAATTAGGAGAACTGGGAATTTATTAATGTGTCATACCAGACCAGCCAACTAGCTAATGATGGCACAATGTTTCTAATGGAGCATCCCAGATCAGAGTCTTTCCTTGGTTTTCTTTTGTTCAACATCTTAGTCAATGACTCAGATGGATTTATTATATGTGTGTGTGTGTGTATATATACATACACACATTTTTTTATATATATAAATATATATATGCATATGTTTGTTCAATCCAAAGATGAAATAAATCTAACATGTTGGATGACAAAGCCAAGATCCAGAAGGATCTTAACAGTAAGCTGTATCTAATAGAAAATAAGTATAATGTAAAGTTATATACTAGATTTGAAATTATAATTTCACAAATACAAGGTGGAGGGAATGTGGATACTTCATCTGAAATCTATAAGCTAGATTGTCAGTTCAGTGAGTCAAGTGTCATTTGGAAACCAAAAGAGGTAATTTTATCCTACACTGCATGGAGAGGCCTAGTATCTACAATAAAGGAATTAGGAGATCCTGCCCTGATTGGGCCATGTCTGGAATACTGATTTTAATTCAGTACACCACATTTTAGCAGTGATACGAAATAGAGAGAGAGAACCTGGAAGAGGACAATCAGAATGGTGAGAAGACTAGATAATATATCATATGATGAACCAATAGAAGAAACAGGAATATTAGCCCAAAGCAGAAAAGCTTAAGCGAACTTGATAACAATCTTCATGTATTTGAAGGACTGTCATGTAGAACGGAAATTAGATTTCTTTGGCATGGTCCTAAAGGACACAGTTAAAACAAATGACTAAAAGTTGCAGAGAGATGGATTTATCTTGATGTATAGAAAAACTTCATAATAATTAGAGTTGTCCCAAAGTAGGTGTTGCAAATCAAGGCTTGATTTATTGTTTTGTTGATTTCTAGAGATATGGGTAACATAAATAACACAGAGTAAACTTAAACTTATAATGTACATACTTTTTTTTTCTTTCTGGAGAATTGGTTATTAAACATTTATTAGCACACCCCTACTTACTAGTTTTAGGTTCTGTGATTCGTTGCCCCAAAAATTCAGTGGCATAAAATAAAACCAACCTGGTCAGCTGAGCATTGATGGTTCTCCCCACAGTCTGCATTTCTAAATTTTTCTCACACTACTCATTTATATATACTTTGTGCTTCATCCAAACTGTATTCCCATCTGTTCCCCAAATATGCCCTGTTCTTTCCTACAAGTGTATTTTTATTCACGCTATTCCCTGTGCCTCTACCATTAAATTTCTGTTGATTGTATTGCTAGTCATGCTTTAAGGCTCAATTCAAACATCATCTCCATGAAGCCAAACCTAGTTCTCCAACCAGATATGGCTTCTCAGGCTTGTGAATCCTCAGCACGTAGTGAGGTCATTTATATACTACTTTGTACTGAAGAAGGTATTTAATAAATATTTGTTGTATTGAATTGAATTACAATACTGTGTCCTCTAAAGTAGGGGTTCTTAACCTGTTTTTTGTATCATGAACCCACTGATAGCGAATCCCTTCTCAGAATAATGTTTGTTTCTGACATGCATAATTGAAGGAAATACTGGATTTCAGTTAGAAGTTAGTAAAATAAAGATATAATTTTTCCCATCTGAGTTCATAGATTCCCTAAAATGTAACTATAAATCCCTGGCATTTATTGACCTACAGGTTAAGAACCCCTGCTCTAAAGTTTTGTTTATCTTGTTTAAGTATAGACTTCATTCTAAATTTTCCATGAAAACCAATATACGTTATTCTACTGCTGGAGATCAGTGAACTTGGTTGGGAAAACAGTCCCATCCTTATTTCAAAAATAATCTGTTTCCTTTCCTACATATTTTATTATGCATTTAAAAACATATTTCTGAGAAGAGTTTCATAAGTTTCACCATATCCAAAGGGATCCATCACACAAAAAAGGTTGAGAATCCCTAGTCTAGTAGAAGGAACCTCGTACTTTATTAGGCTTGTTTTTATGCTAGATTTTAAGCTCTCAGAAGGAAAGACCATTGCCTAACATGGTGTCGTGTACAATCAGGCACTTAAATATTTCCTGATGATAATGACAGTTATTTTTCCATTATTCTCACTGAAGCTTCAGACTTATCCAAGAAACAAGATTGAATATTGAGATAGGTAAGATAAAAAAGAGAGTGCTTTGAGCTCCATGGAGAAAAAATTACTATAAATAGTAATATTCCATTTCACTCATTGTTTAATAATTTTAAAGCTTTCCCACTCAATATTACTTTTCTTCCCACCAAACCTACCTGGTTCCCTAACTTACAACCTTTCAGATTCATGTGGTATTATCTCCCTATCTTTCTCTGTACATTTTAAACTTTTTTTCCCCACATATAAACTCCTCTAAGGAGCTAGTAGCACTTGCATTTTCTATTACTTTGTTTCTTCTAGCCCTGCAGCTTTAGAATACTTCTTTGTTAATCACATCAATATATAATGGCTTTACTGACTAGAGCCAACTCTCAACAAATAAAGATTTAGGAAATATTCTTTAGAAATAATGGCCATATTTTCTCCCTCTTCAAACTTTTGAAGAGTACTTGGATCCCTCCAGTGTCCTTATCACACTCTATCTTGTACCATTCTTATTTGTGTGTATGTCAGGTTCCTGTGCCACCCCTCAGTAGAACATAAGATCCTTCATGGCAGAGACTTACCATCTTTGTATCCACACTAGTATGTACATAGCAATTACTTAGTGAATGTTCACTGAATTGAATCACTAGTGTGTATCCACTATTCTCCAAGGGAGAAGAATACCATATCTGAGAGATACAAATATCTGCTCAGAGAAAGGTGTACTCTATCCATAGTGAAACGGTATCTTAGGTGAATTATTCCTCAAGACAATGGCAGAGGACCCAGAATCAAACAATGCTATCTGATGTTTACTATGTGTGTGACCTTGGGTAAGTCACTTAACCTCTCTAACATTTAGTTTCTACATCTATATAATGGGGGCCAACTGGCCCTGATCAGTGGTTTTCCACCCAGCCTAGCTGAAGTTATCACAGAAAATATGTGGCAAATAAAAAAGACAACAAGGTGTTAAGCTCCTAAATGAATGATGCTATTGTAGTAAATGTCTTTACTTTGAGTTAATTGTGTATAGTGGCTGAGAGTTAAAGGTAAGCTCATCAGCGGGAAGTTGTTAACTATAATTGTAAGAATGCAGAAACACACAATACCATGAACCCAAGGTACCTATCTGTAGCACCAATATAATATTCACAGCACCAACAGAGACTACAAATATGCCAGCATGATTCTCAATTACAAAATATAACAGACTTTCCATATAGAAGACAGAAGAAAAACATTTATTCAGATACCAGAAAACCAGATCCCAACACCAGAAAGTCAAATCTATCATAGTAACAAAGAAGTTAATACACCATAGCACAGCAGGGAGCCACACCATCCTTTAGCCTTCCAACAAATAAACACTCACAAGCCTAGCTGCCACAGCAGGGGGCAAACAAACACTCACAAGCCTAGCTCTTTCCTTAGGTGCATCCTCTCCTCCCTCCAGCTCTAACTCCTCTGACTCCCAGCTTCCTGTGGGCTCTGCTCCATTCTTCAGCAAGCTCCTCCCACCACAGGCTCCATGTGATTCTATTCGGCCCATTAGGGGGCAGGGAAGATCTTCAAATTCCCTTAGGCCTATTAAGGAACAGGGAAGATCTTCAAATTACCATTACCCTTACTGTACCCCTTAGACATACCTAACCTTTGAGTACAAATTTAAAGTACAAGTTTTGACTACAAGTTTAGAAGTAACTCTAGCAAGAATATTACATCTATAGAATGACATGGTGAAATAGATGGACGTTGAGGTCCCTTCCAGAGATATACATATACATACATATATAGTGTGTGTATGTATATATGTATGTATATGTATATGTGTGTAGGTATATATGTATCTATAACTGTCTATCATCTTTTAAATCTAATCTATCATCCTTTAAATCCAATCCTTTAGATTCTATATTTACCAAGCAGCATTCTAGCTAATAATCGGTTCCCTAATACTTGAAAAGATATATCCCCTGTAAAAATAATCAGTTGTTATTTTGGCTTATAGCTCATTCTCTTTTGAGTTTGCTTAATGTAGAAATAGCCCCTCATAGCCTGAATAGGCTGATAAAATTTCTGAACTTACAGAGCTGAGTGCCAGAGGTGACCCGAGATAACTAGTTTGACACTGTGGCCAGTGTAAGAGGCTCAGTGTGAGCAGTGAGCTAACCATCCCCTATCTTCTAATCCTCTCTCTTATCTTCAATAAAGTCTATAAAAGGCTACCAAGAAGTCCACAAGCTGGTCATTAGTAATATTTAAATTTATATTCTGTCAATTTAGTTGTTCACTTTTTCAGACTACATTATTGGCATCTAATAAAAAGCAATGAAGTGGTGGTTAGGTGGCACAGTGAACAGAGCACTGGCCCTAGAATCAGGAGGACCTGAGTTCAAATCCAGCCTCAGATACTTAACACTTACTAGCTGTGTGACCTTGGGCAAGTTACTTAACCCCAGTTGCCCTGCCCTCACCCCTCCAAAAAGCAAGAAATAAAAATTAAAAAAATAAAAATAAAAAGCAACGCAATCCTCTCCATTTGTTCCAATGCTGTTGCTTTTACATCAGTAACTAATCAAAAGTGGTTGAAGTTGTTGAATTTTTTTCCCTATAGTATGTGAACTTGAAAAGTTTGAATGCTATAGATCAAAAAGTCCCTAAAACTTAGAACAACCCATTCATCTCCATCAGTAAGCCAATCTTCATTCCAACTAAAGCCTCTTTCTAGTAGGACACCTCTTTACCTTCTGGTCAATTAACCTACCAGAAACTACAAAGATACTGTCAGGGGAAAGCCAGTATAATGTCAGACTTACTTGTTAGAACAAATTCAGCCCGGAATGAGAAGCACCTCTTGCAATGTAAGAAGAACCCACAGATCTCAAAGTGATTTAATATTTTCACGGACAAAAGCAGAAAAGGGGCTACATAATTCATATTTACATGACAGGTAAAATTCCTCAACACTTGAATTGCAAGAACAAAAGATGTTACCTCTGCAATTCACTGGGAGAGGAAGAGTCAGGAAACACTTTAATAGATAATTTCTTGGCGAGCACACTTTCACAATTAATTTGAAAATATGTTGAATTTCTACAGTAGACAATTTCTGCTTCATTTCAGACAACAGAAAGATGGGATAAGTAAAACATTTGCTGCCATATGAAAAGGATTTCATCTTCCCATTGTATAATAAAGCTGCTTTCCTAAAGGGATCTATAAATGAATGAAAGAAAATCCCTATACCCTAAACCTCAAATCAAAAATCCCAATCTTAACCTGGCTGCCATAATTCTTATAGTGCCTTGAACCTCTGTATATGTGTTGCAATTTGTTAATTTTCATTTGTTTTCATTTTGCTTCGTTAATGTTTATATGAACTCTCAATCTAAAGGGAGATTTGTTAAAAGCTTTTTAAAAAAATTTCTATCCTCTTTTGATGTTGAACCTCAGGCATTTCTTATTTTTCACTCCCTTATTTCCTTTAGCAATGAATAAAACTTTAAAGCTGTCCTGAGATGGTCAGTTTATTTGTCTACTATGTAAGTGAATATTGAGTAAATACACAAATACAAAAAAATGGAGGGACATTTTGTAGTTGACTGTCAACCAAAAGGTAGAGAAATAAATCAAGAAAGATATTTTAAAATGAAAAAACACTATTTATATTGATGACATATGACAGCAACTATTATAAATAGATGAGATGCATCACTTATTCACTGACATAAACTTTGTAGATGATAACTATCCCAGTCAAACTGATCATTATGTTGTGAAAATAGATTTCCATATCCCCATGAAAGTGTCATTCATGGAACCTGGTGAACTCTTGCAAAAATCATTTGTTTTTGTGGTGACAAGAACAGTTGCTCCTTCTTCCATGGCTGGGAGTGGGAAGGATATATCTGAGCCTATATTACAGTCTTTACACTTGCATTCTTCTACTATGTATGTCATAGCTGTACTGCTTCTAGGGAGAATTCCAGCTTCATCATTTTCACTCTTATCAAGATCAACTTTAGCAATCACCTGTAGCTCAGCTTTTGGCTCTGCAAAGACATAAACAAGTATAGTATTAACTACCTGTTGCTCTAAAAGTTTTATCTTAAATCTAAGTATTAAAGGTCATAGGCTTTAACAAAAAGGCAGTGATATCACTGAGAGGTGCATCTTTCCACGAAGTCTTTATTCTTTATGCAGTACACCTTAATCTGTTAACAAGAACAGAATCCTCTGTAACCACACATTATACTATGTCACAAGTGCTCGATAAGTGACTTCAAAATTTGGAGCTAGAGACAAACCAATATTCCTTTGGTCTACATTTTTTTTAAGGGATTTTTTTTAAAGGAATCTGAATTGAGAATGTAATGAAAGTCTCCATTACCTTTACTTTATACACATGTGAAGTAATACTTTCCATAACATTCCCCTGAAGTAATTCTATTAAAATTGTTTTTAAAACCAACCCCATAAAACACTATTCCCCACCTGTCTGAAAGACCTTTGGTCAACGAAAGTAAAAGAAGTAAGTGGAACAGATGTCTCACTTCCCTAGTTCTATTATAAATAAATAGATGGATGTTTTTACAAATTAAGCATTAAATAGAAAAGTTGGGAAACTGACCAACATGTTTGGGGATAAGGACAGAGGAGGTATTAAGCCTTAATATTTCTTTCATAAAGAGTTCTTACATGAGACAATAAATACTCTATTGCCAGTCCTTCACTAGAAAGAAAAGCTTAGACCAAGAAGGCATGATGCCTAAAAGAATTGACCTGAGCATTGTTCCTCAGTGAAGACTTAAGTACTTTCATGCAAGTGAATCACTCAAATTTCTATTAAAAATATGTCCATGGATGCAGCCAGATACATTTTTTCTAATACTGAGGGGTAGGGCTGGCAGTTTCTCTTAGTAAACATTAATCAATCTATCAACTTTTGCCAAAGATACCAATGTTTCCTGAAACATACTTCTGTTCTTGGATAGTCATACCTTATGGAAAGATTTGGGGGGAAGGCATGGGTGCTATCAACATCGTAATGAATACAGTAGAAATGAATTGGAATCTACAAAATTTGAACTAATTGCCTCATTCACTAATGCACTCAAAAGATTTATGACTTAGATATTAAAGCTACACACACACAAATAAGAAAAAACTGAAAGTTACAACTGCCATCTCATGAAGATAGATTTCAGAGACTTAAAATCAAATTCATCACACTTTGTACCTGTATTTTCCAATTCATCCTTTGATCTCTCAGGGCTCATTTTCCTCATGATAAGTATTAGCAAGAGAATTGTCAGCGATGAAATTATTCCCACACCTATGCAGATCCAAAGACTCAAATCTGTGAATTTCAAGGAACTGGTAGTACCTTTATCGATAGACAGTGGCAGATATAATGAAGATGAGAAAATACAGACACCATTTAAATATAACATAATTTGTCAAATTTCTCTTCTTGATCAGAATTAACTTTCTATAACCTAAATAACCCTCTGTTTGAATAATTGATAAACTACATTGTGCTGATAAGATTGAATAAGTGCATTCAGTTCTGTTTTGAATAATTTCTGTCAATGTTTTAATCATTGCAATCTGTCATTATCATGTATTATTTAGAAAATGTCACTGTCTTCCTTATATATTTTACTTGGAACAAATACAGAACCTGCACAGCAAGCTAATAAATAAATGCAAGAGAAATACTCCATTACTTACTTGCATTACAATAACTCTGACACACCAAAGGGGGTGTGTTGGCACATCGGAGGTGACAGGGTTTGCAAGTGTACAGCAAATTGTCAAAATATTCATTTTGGAAGCACCTTTGAGCCATCTGTATCAATATCCCCCAAAACTAGAGAACTATAAAAAAAATGGACAGAAAAAGTCTTGTCAAATTGCCCTTAGCAAATATAGTAACAACAGCAGCTAAATATCAAATAGTGCATTGTGTTCTGAGGTTTTTTCATAAGGGGGATTTCCCTTTCAGGCAAGGGGCTTAGTGGCTAAGAATTTGAATGCCAACTATATTCAAATTTCTAAGCAACCTAACCTGTGGTGGCTTAGAGGCAAGACCAAAGTAGTGTAACCATGAAGGGTAAATCATTCATGAAACAGAAACTATTTATTTATAGAAGCTATTTCCCAAACAGGTGAATTAAGTAGAACTTGGAGGGTGCATATAATCCTAAGGGACAGAAGGGAGAAGAAGACCTTCAGTTTACAGGTTTTGTTTATTCATTCATTTAACAAGCATTTATTAATCACGTATTGTGTGCCAAAAGACTGTGAGAAAGGGATATAAATGTATTTAATATCCTTGGCATTTGGGAAAATACAAATATATACATGACAGGGTCCTTGCCCTCAGAGAACTTGGAATTTATTAGGTGACACAAGGCACATGCACAGATACTCTACTATATTGTAGTAAAGTACAATATGTGATTAAATATGATATTCTGGTTGAGGTAGAGGATAAGGTAGAAGACTGGAGTTGAATGTTGATGTTGGGCGTATTTTGAAAATAATTAACCTTTATGTTTTTTATTTGATCTCATGACTCCTTTATACTCTTAAAAATTATTAAGGATCACAATGAGCTTTTGCTTATTTGGGTTATTTTTATCAACATTTACCATGTTAGAAATTAAAATTGATCATTTTAAGTTTTTATTCCTTCATTTTAAATAATATTAATGTAAATAAGATGTTTTATGAAAATAACTTTTCTAAACAAAAGAAAATTAGAATGATTTTTTAAAATATCTTTATAAATCTCTTTCATGTAGAAGACAGCTAGATTCTTATGTCTGTTTTTGTATTCAGTGTGTTGTGTTATATTGTTTTGGTTGAAGTATATGAAGAAAATCTAGTCTCATACAAGATATGTAGTTGGAAAAGAGAGGAGTATTTTAATAGGCAGATAATTTCTTTAGTGTTATTATGGGTCCACAGACTATACCTTGAAAACCACTGCTCTATATTTAATAGTTCTGTGACCAGAAACAAGCCACTTATAATATTCTAATTCTCCATCTTTAAAAGGAAAAATAGTAATATTTCTATTACCTACCTCACAGGATCGTTATGAGAATCAAAGGAGATAATATTTGTAAATCATTTTGTAAGCCTTAAAATGCCATGTAAATGTAAGCTATTATTATTATTATTATAGGCTTCAACTAGGATGTGGAAATAGGAGAGGCATTGAAAAATGTGTGAGAATAATAATTATAGCGTACATTTTTATAATGCTTAGCAGTTTATAAAGCACTAAGCCTCATTTGTGAAGAAAGTATTGCAAAGCTTATTACCCCCATTTTACAGATAAGGAAACAGAAGCCTAAATAGGCTAAGTGATGTGTCCATCATCACACATCTGAGTTCAGTGTCAGTTCAGAACTGGAGCTAGAAGCCACTTCTTTATTCCCTGTCAACCTTCAGAGACTGCTTGAATATGGATGTTGAGAGGGAACAGTGAAAGGTGATTCTGAATGCCACTGACAGTAGACTTACAGAGCAAAAAGGTCTCTCCCCTTCACAGACATTCATTTGTGGGACAGAAAATAAACAGTATTACTAGCAGGTTATGGAAAGTCACACTTGTGGGGAAGTATGTAAGAGAATGAATACAGCTATGGCATTGCAGAGAGAGCATGTCCTCTCCAATGGATGCCCCCTCCATGAAGACAGACAAGCTAGCCCATAAAAACCAGCAGCAGCAAATCATTAGCCACTACTGAATTGGCCTACCTCGAGTGAGTTTAAGTCCCTCCCCTAGGGTCTGTGGGGCCCTCAGAGAAGAGAGAATGTTGGTGTGATACCCTACTGGTGCCCTGTGTATCTGTGGCTTAGAAATAAAAATCTGGGATTAGGCCTAAATTTGTCAGAATGTTTGAGTAGGAAGCCAAGGATAAACCTTGGCAATTAAGTAGACATTTGATCTTGTATCTCAAAGTGAGTCTCTGAGATGCCTGTCTTTGTTTCTAAGAAATTATATCAACATAAAACATTTTAAATCAAAGAAGTCATTGAATTTAGAGGTGGCTATATGAAAACATACCCAAACAAAGATAAATAAAGCTTCAGATGTTATTTAGTCATGTCCAACTCTTTGTGACTCCATTTGGGATTTTCTTGGCAGAGATAATAAAGTGGTTTGCCATTTCCTTCTCCAGTTCATTTTACAGATGAGGAAACTGAGGCAAAGAGTAACTTCCCAGCATCACATAGCTAGTAAGTGACTGAGGCCAGATTTGATCAGAGGAAAATGAGTCTTCCTGACTTTAGGTCCAGCACTCTATGTACTATACCGCCTAACTGACCTCAATAGAGTCTTACCCTCAAATTATGTTTCTTTGTCAATTTAATAATTTATATAACAGAATGCATGACATGCTAGGATGCTTCAATACAGTATAATTCTTAAACATTTGAAAAAATAATTCATGTCTTGTTCTGCCCAAGCTATAATATTTTCAGTGGAGAATGGTTATTTTCAGAAATAGTTTATTATGACCCTCAGTTATTCTGAACTTCTTTTCTGAATCTTACAAGGTTTCCATAAACCACCTCTGTTAATGTGTTTTTAACATAGAGTCCCAAAAAAATCTTATTGCACCATTGTACACTATAAAATAGCATGTCCTTTTTTGATGTTGACTTTGTTATTTACACAGTAAAATGCTATTACTATTCCAACTGAAAAGATAACATACAAAATTTTTTAAATATAAAAATACATCTTATTACATCAGTTATTGCTGAAAACATCTTCCTCTTCAAAATTTAACTTTAAAAAACAAATCAACAGAACTACTCAACTCTTATTTTGCTCCTATTTTATGTATTAAAGAAAATAATCTTCAGTTTGGAAAGATTAGAGGAAAAGTAATTAAGAAAAGGGGAATTGAAACTCTTCCAAAAGTAAGATGTATTATGTACCTTCCTTAAGTTCAAGTCACCAGATTCAGATGAACTACGTCTTAGAGTAAAGGAAAAAATGGCAAAAGTGATTGCCAAACCACTACTGATGATATGTGAATAATAATCATAAAGAACAAATGGGACTAAAGGCAGGCAAATACCTCAATTTTTAGGAGAAAAATGAATTGGAGGAATCTATAAAAAAAATTCTAGAAAATACAAGTAAAGTGAAAATTACAAAAGAAGCAGTTCTTAACTTGACATAAGAAAAACTATCAGAACCACATAAAAGTAGAGAGATTTTCCTCAGAGTATAGGTTCCACATCATTGGAGGTCTTGAAGAGACCATGTGATTGTTTCTTGGGGATGGTGTGAAGGTTATTCCTGAGGACCATAGACTGGGCTATAGAACCTCCTCAACTCTGAGATTCCATTATCCTGGGTGACCAGATGGTGGTTCATTTAACCAGTTATATGGAATTTGGGAATAAGAGCAGGTCTGGTGGAAGAATAATAAGAAAAATAGTAGCTTACATTGATACAGCAATTTATAATTTAAATGTTCTCTATATACATGCTGGTTTAAATGGTGATAAGTTTATATTACATGAGTTACAGTTGCTAGTTCAGGCCTTCATCACCTATTAGGAAAACTAACATATCCTGATTTGTCGCCCTACTTCCAGAATCTCTCTTCACTAATCCATCCTTCACACAGCTGTAAAATTGGTAAAACAATTTTAAACAGAACTGATCAGATCACCCCAGTACTCAGATGTCATCAGTGATTCCATGTTACCTCTAGTATAAAATACAAACTCCTTTACCTGATTTTTTTTATTGGAATTTTTTTCTAACAAAGATCTTCCTTTTTTCCTTCCCATGTCTTTCCACTCCCTTACTGAGAATGCAAGGGGGGAAAGTTCAGCTTATGTACATGTAAAAAACAGACATCTACATAGGCCATAAGAAATATGCTTCCATCAGCACTCTGTGTCCATCACCCCTTTATCAAGTGAATAGCCTGCTTCATCAAGAGTCTTCTGGAGTTGTGGTTGTTTGTTGAGTTGATAAGAGTTACTAAGACTCTCAAAGTTGATAGTCTTTACTATATTGTTATTATGTAAAATGTTCTCCTGGTTCCGATCAGTTCACTTACCATCAGTTCATACAAGTCTTCCCAGGTTGCTTTGAAGCTGTCCCATTTATCATTTCTTTTTTTTTTCTTTTTTCTTTTCTGTTTTGAAATTTATTTATTTACTTTTAGTTTACAACATTCAGTTCCACCGTCCCTTGAGTTCCAAATTTTCTCCCCTTCCCATTCCTCCTCTCCCTCCTCCTCCTCCCCATTCACCTACAGCATGCAATTCAATATAGGTTCTACAAATACCTTCATATTAAACATTAGTCAAGTCCATTCATCATTTCTTACAGCACAATAGTAGTCCATCACATCCACATTCCATAATTTATTTAGCCATTTCCCAATTGATGAGCACCTCTTCAGATTCCAATTTTGCCATCACACACACACAAATGCTCTAAGTACTTTAGTACAGATGGGTCTGATGAATGCATAATACCAACTCCCACAGTTTTAGAGTGTTCAATTAAAGGATGCCCCAGAGTTGACAAATTTATTTCAGGGTCAAAGTATTTCAGAGAGGATGATTTGAAGCCTACTTCTAGAGATTAAAAAACATCAAGGCTCAAATCAAAATGGCAGAGATCATTTTGCCCACCCTAGTAGATCAAAGAGTTTGCAGCCACAGAAGTGAATAACTTTTAACAAGAGAGAAGAGCTCATCACTCTGTATTTGAAAATACGGATAAACCTGAGACCTGCCAGCACTTTGTACACCAGAAACACAACTGAAGGAGAAGACAAGCAAGAGGAGACCAAAAAAGAGGTCCACTGTCCAGTCCAATATGCAAGAGCATTAGAACCTGACTTTGGAAAAAAAAGGAAGTCCTAATTCTGAAAGAAAACTTTTAAATATGCATAAACAAAAGATATCAATGATAAAGGGGGAAAAAAAACAAAAAGAAAGTTTAGGGATCCATTGACATCCAGAACACAAGTCTAGAGGAAGATAATAATTCTACAGCAACTATAGGGAGAAAGGGAAAAATATAAGAGGATAGAATGAAGGGAAAGATTGAACAGTTATTACCTTGAACATGAATTAAGTACACTTAACAAAAAAAGATAGAAATATCTTGTGGTGGGTCTGCCTGCCTCAAGTTTTTCCTTTCTCTAATCCATCCATCACACACACACACACACACACACACACACACACACACACACACACACACCCCTCCCTCCAGTGGATTCCAGTTACCTCCAGGAGCAAATAAAAAGTACTTTGTTTAACATCCAAAGCCCTTCATAACCTAACCCTCTTCTACTTTTCCAATCTTCTTATAACTTACTCCCTGACACATTTTCTTAGATGTAGTGATTGACCCCCTAGTTGTTCTACAAACAAGACACTTCATCTCTCAGTTCTGGACATTTTCTCTGGTTGTTCCCAGTACCTGGAACACTCTCCCTCCTCCAGTCCAACTCCTGACCTCCCTGGTTTCCTTTAAGTCCCAACTAAGATCCTGCCTTCTACAGGAATACTTCCCCAACACCTCTTAATTCCAGTGCTTTCCCTCTATTAATTATTTCCTATTTTTCTTGTATGTAGTTTGCTTTGTATATGTTTGTTTGCATGTTGTCTCTACTATTAGATAGTAAGCTCCTTCAGGGCAGGGATCACCTTTTGCTTTTTTTTGTACCAGTATCTGGCACATAGTAGACACTTAATAAATGATTATTGGTTGATTGATAGCAGAAATGGATTAGAAAGCAAAATCCAACAATATATTCTTTATCAAAAAAAAAAAAAGCTTTTGAAACACAAAGATTCACACAAAGTTAAAACAAGAGACTGGAATAAAATTTAGTATGCTTTGGCTAAATTCAAAAAAGCAGGGGTAGCAATTGTGATCTTAGACAACAGTAAAAAATAATAATATTAATAATAATAATAGGGGCAGCTGGGAGACACAGTGAATATAGCACCAGCCCTGGAGTCAGGAGGACCTGAGTTCAAATGTGACCTCAGAAGCTTGACACACTTACTAGCCATGTGACTTTGGGCAAGTCATTTAACCCCAAGTGCCCTCCAAAAAGCAAAAAAAAAAAAAAAAAATTTTTAATAGTAGATATGATTATATAAAAATGATAAATAGGGAAACTGTAATATGCCTAAAGACACCATAAATAATAAATCAGTAGTAATGCTCAACATACACCAAAGTAACACCAAATAAAATAGCATCAAACTACTTAAAAGAAAAACTTATACGGAGAGATAGTAAAATATAATGGTTGGAAAACTCAACATACTTGTTTCAAAGGAAGACAAATGTACAAAATAATAAGAAAGCTAAAATAAGAAATTAAAGACCTCAATCAAATTTTAGAAAAGTTAGAAATAATATGTCTCTGCCTATTACTAAATGGTAACAGAAATCAACACACATATTCTCATTGAAACTTTACAAAGATTGACCACATATTAGAACATAAAAACCTCACAAACAAAGGAAGAAAAACAGAAATATTGAAGACATTCTCTACTGATCAAAATAAAAATAATATTCAGTAAAGAGGTCCTTACGAAAGGATTTAAAATTAATTGAGACTAAGTAATTAAATCCTAAAGAATTCATGGATTAAAAAACAAATCATAGAAATAATAGGATATTCATTGAGGAAAATTATGACAGACAACAAAACATTTGGGATACAGCCAAAGCACTCCTACGGGGAAAACATTCTATCTCTAAACACTTTGATCAAAAGAGAAATAGGTCAGAGAGAGAACTAGATCAAATCAATGAACTATGCTCAACTGACACAATGAACTAACAGCATTCAACTAAAAAAACCCAAAACCTAAAAAGTCAAACATAAAAATTTTTAAAATTAAGTTAATTAAATAAAATTAAAAACATTAAAACCTAAAAAGTCAAACATTAAAATACAAATTATGAAAATCAAAAAAGAGGTTAACAATATTAAAAGCAAAAAATTTTGAATTGATAAAACTAAAAACTGTTTTTAAAAAACAAAATAGATTATTAATTAAATGGATAACATAGTCTGGTTTGAAAAAGAGAAGAAATCAAATTAGAAGTATCAAAAATAAAAGAAATCATAACAAATGAAGAAAGAAAGGAAATTATTGAAAACAAGTTTGCCCAAGTATAGCTAATATAGACTCTGGGAGATCCTTATTCCAACTCACTCATACTGTCAAATTTGGTTCTCCACACTACATCTCCCCTTCAGGGTGCTAGAGGTATTCCTGAGGGGTAGTAGGATTCTTCTAATACCCTTACCTTATACCCCCATTCCAGTGTGCTCTCCCCAGTATCAATCACCAGTACCAGTTAATATCTCACCTACATTATTTATTGATTCAACAATTAGTTCCCCACTGTCATTTAGTAAATTACCATTTACAAAGGAATACTTACTGAAAAGAATTATAGTTAGAACCAAAGAACAAAAATATCCCCTAAAAAATCAAAACCACATAGATTCAAAATTCAAGTCACTCCAAAGTATTTCCCCTACCAAATTCACTTCCAAATGGAGCATAGTCACTGGACAATTGCTCCCTTTCTGCAGAACATGGTGTCTTTATTACTGAGTTTATACACTTCTGCACTGGGTTAAGCAAGTCATTTCTGGGGACTGGGCTAGCTCCATTGCCAACAAATACTAATATGGACTACCATTTCTGGATCAGAAGAGCTGTTGCTCTTCTGACATTTTGAAGTGTACAAGATTGTAGCCTATTCCATTCCATCTCCCAAAGGCATTCACCTAAAAATAGGTGGGGGAGGGAGGAGGGGACTCAAGAGAAACAGGGGGAAAAAAGCCTCATCTTATCATATACTCATGGTTACATGTCAACCTGGGTGGATACAGTATTCATTCTCTTTCTCTCTCCCCTTAGAAGGTGAAAGTAGTCTTTGCCTTGTTCAACACCAAGAAAGAGAGAGTCCAAGACCAAACCGACTGTTATGCACTCAGTTGTAGTTCAGCAACCAATGAAAATGCTTTTTCTTCCCCACGTGGAAAACAAACAGGAGACTGTTATAGAATAACTGAGTAATCTGAAGCAGACAATTGTTCCCCCATCACAAACTTCTAGAGTCAGGCTAACCAAACACTCAGGATCCCTTGGGTAGGCCCTCACTGACCAGTCGCTATATTACATATGTCAACAAACCTAACAGTTTTTTAAAATGGCTGAACATCTAGAAAGATATAAATTAACAGAATGAATTGACAGAACAAGAAATAGAGAACTTAATGCAATATCAGAAAAGCAAAGTGAATAAACCATAAATAAACTCCCAAAAGAAAAAAATCCAAGACTAGATGGATTTACTTGTGAATGATATCAAACAGCCAAAGAACAATTATTGTATTTCCTATATTACACAAATTTCTCAAAAATAGGAAAAAAAGAGATACTGTCAAATTCCTTCTCTGATCCAAATATGGTCTTGATATCTAAATGAGGAAGACAAGTCAGAAAGAGAAACTATAAACTAATGAATATTATCATGAATATTCTATTGAATATTAATGCAAAAATAGTAAATGAAATATTAGCTAAGAGGCTACAACAATACATTGAAAAGATTCTGAGCAGGTGACTACATTATGACCAGGTGTGATTTATATCAGTGATAAAAGGTGTAACTCCAGACTTTGGTGAGAAATATTGCTAATTATTGAGAGGAAAGACAATGGTGGGAGCTTAGCTACCCACTAGGGACTCTACTTACACCATTACCTATGAGGACTGGGGGAACAAGAAAGGGATTTGTGCCAGAAAACAATTGGTGGTTAAAGCATTGTAGTGTTTCCTTAGGACAGGTCATTCTTAACTGCCTGACAGCAAAAGTAAAACACTTAAGTCCTAAAAAACAATAGACAATAGCATGTTTGCATAATGAAATTTTGCTGATGTTTTCCCATACAAGAAAGAACATTTCCCTGTATTGTAAACCATTCCATTGTAAATAAAGTCATTACTTGGTTAAACCTTTGTTTGCTCCAAATGACAAGTAACAGTTTCTTCAGCTAAGAAAAAAGGCTAAACAAAATTAGCTGTGTACCTCAAATGAGGGAAGATAAAGAGTTCTACATAACTAAGATCTAATGAAGTAGGATTCACAGTAGTAGAGACTGAATAGGTCCTGTGAAGGGACTCACAACAGGATTTTATGCCTTTTCTTTCTCTTGATTGGATCTCATGCATTTTTCCTTATATATTGAAGGGGTTGTGAAAAAAGAAACAAACGAATACTGTTGGTGGAGCTATGAATTGGTTAACAATTCTGGAATGAAATCTTGAATTAGGCTAAGAAAGTGACTAAAATGCCTGTCTATATTTTCCTGTCCTCGGAGATCACTGCAAGGAGATCCATGCTGAAATGAATCAATCAACAAACGTGTTAAGTTACTACTATGTGCCAGGGGCTGGATTAGATAATGGGGATACAAATACAAAGAATGAGCTAATTACTGTTATGAGGGAGCTCACATTCTAAGACAATATATACATATGTTAGTTTACAGAGAATTAATACAACAAAAACAAATACAAGGTAATTAGAAAGAGAGGACACTAGAAATTGGGGAAATAAAAGAAGGGCATGTGAAGAAAGTGGTGCACAAGTTGCATCTTAAAGGTAGAGATAAGTAGGGAGTACATTCTAATGGTGGGAAATGTCCAGTGTAAAGGCACAGAGATGGGGGATGGAATGCTCTGTGTGAGGAACAGATGGAGGGCCACTTTGGATAAATTATAGTGTTTCAGCAGGGGAGAAATGTCTAATGAAGCTGGAAAGACAGCTTTGGACTAGGTTATGAGGGACTTTAAAACCCAGAGGTTTTAAATTTAAATTTTTATCTCATATACACCAAAATATTTATGGCAACATTTTTTATAGTAGCAAAGAACTAGAAGCAAAGAAGATATACATGAAGAGAAGAATGGATAAACAAATAGTGTTACATGAATGTAATGGATTATTACCACCCTGTAAGAAATGATGAGCCTCCCTCTCCCCCTGCTAGATCACTGCCTCATCCTTGCAGAGTACCTTGTGTAGCTCAATGAAACTATGAACTATACAATGCAGTGTTACTCAAAATGGACAGGTCCTAGTGGAGAGTTCTAACAGAAGGTAATCCACTGGAGAAAGAAATGGCAAACTATTCCAGTACCTTGGCCAAGAAAACCCCTGGGATAGTACTGAAATGATAAAAGAGATGATGTTGGAAAATGAGCCCCTCAGGTTGGATGGTGTCCAATATGCTACTGGGGAAGACTGGGGCCAACTATAAGTAGTTATGGTACAAATAAAGTGACTAGGTCAAAACCAAAAGGGTGTATCTGGTGACAGAAGGAAAGTCCAATTCTGTAAACTGGACTCTGCATTGCAGCTTCTGTGCCCACGGCGTGCAGACAGCAGGGGGACTAAGCGATTGTTCAGAGGCCAGTGCTCTCGCGTTGAGCGGCCCGGATCCGGATTGCAGTCTTGGGCTTTCGGTTCTGGAGTCTTCATTATCCAGTGAGCTGGAAGTAAGTAGGAAGGGACCCAGCACCTTCCTGAGAGCTACAACAGCCGGGAGGACCCCAGCGATTTGAGACAGAGCTTTCCCTTCTGGAAGCAGAGCCCCATAGAGATTAAAAAATAAAAGAAAAAATCACGGACTGACCAACCATGAGTGAGAATAAGCATAAGAAGCAAAGTAAGAATAGCACCCAAACCCTTCCACTAAAGTCAATGTTAAATAGGAACCTTGAATGTAAGATCTATGAAGCAAGGCAAGCTGGATGTGGTCAAACAGGCGATGGAAAGATTAAGTATTGACATCTTGGGTGTTAGTGAACTTAAATGAATAGGAACGGATGAATTTAATTCAGGTGATAGCTACATATACTGTGGGCAAGAATCACTTAGAAGATTACGCTCATAGTAAAAGGGTGAAAAAAGTAATACTAGAGTACAATCTCAAAAATGACAGAACCTAAGGCAAACCATTCAACATCACAATAATACAAGTCTGTGCTCCAACTACCAATGCCAGCAAGGCCAAAGTTGATTAGGTCTGTGAAAACCTACAATACCTTCTAGAAATAACACCAAAACAAGATGTTACATGCATCACAGGGGATTAGAATGTGAAAGTAGGAAATCAATAGATAATTAGAACAGCAAATAAGTTTGGTCTTGGAGCACAAAATGAATCAGGACAGAAACTAATAAGAGTTTTGTCAAGATAACTCACTGGTCATAGCAAACATTATTTTTCAGTAATCCACAAGGCAACTCTCACGGACATCACCAGATGGTCAATATAGAAATTGGATTAATTATCTACTTACAGCAAAGGTGGAGAAGCTCTCCACAGTCAGTTAAAATAAGACCTGGAGCTGACTGTGGCTCAGATCATGAACTTCTTGTTTCAAAATTTAGGCTTAAATTGAAGAAAATAGGGAAAACCATCGTACCATATAGGCATAGCTAAATAATATCCCCTATGAATATGAAGGAAAGGTGATGAATACATTTAAGGGATTAGATCTGGCAGATAGAATGCCTGAAAAACTGTGCACAGAGGTTTGCAATATTGTACAGAAAGCAGCAAAGAAAGATATTCCAAAGAAAAAAAAGAGCAAGAAACAAAATGCTGTCTGATGAGGCTTTACAAATAGCTGGGGAAAGAAGGAAAAGAGAAAGGGAAAGAAATACTCAACTGAATGCAGAATGCTAGAGAATAGCAAGGAGAGATAAGAAGGTTTTCTTAAGTGAGCAATGCACTGAATGGAAGAAAACAACAGAATGGGAAAGACAAGAGATCTCTTCAAGAAAATTAGAGATACCAAGGCACAGGAACTAGAGACCAAATTGTCAACATTTTCTGGATTATGGAGAAAGGAAGGGAGTTCCAGAAAAACATGTATTTTTGTTTCATTGACTATCCTTGTATGGATTACAACAAAATGTGGCAAGTCTTCAAAGAGATGGTAGTAGCATATCATCTTGCTTGTCTGATGAGAAACCTGTATATAGACCAAGAAGCAACAGTTTGAACTGAACATGGAACAACTGATTGGTTTAAGATTGGAAAAGGAGTACATCAAGGCTATATCTTGTCACCTTATTTATTTAACTTATATGTAGAGTATATCATGCAAAATGCCAAGTTGGATATATCAAAAGCCAGAATAAACGTTGCCAGGAGAAATATCAACAATCTCAAGTATGCAAATGATGCCACTCTGATGTCAGAAAGAGGAATTAGAAAGACTATTGATGAGGGTGAAAGAGGAGAGTGCAAAAGCTGGCTTGAACCTTAACATCAAAAAAAACTAAGATCTTGACAATTGGTCCCATCACTTCCTGGCAAATAGAGGGAGAAGAAACGGAAGCAGCATCAGATTTCATATTCTTGGGCTCAAAGATCATTGCAGACAGCAACTGCAGCCATGAAATTAAAAGACACTTGCTCCTTGGAGAGCTATGGCAAATCTGGACAGCGTACTAAAAAGTAGAGATATCACCTTGCCCACAAAGGTCCATATAGTTCAAGCTGTGGTTTTTCCAGCAGCAATGTATGGCTATGAGAGTTGGAATGCACGGGAAGTTGAGCACCACAGAACCACTGCTTTTGAAATGTGATACTGGGGGGTGGAGCCAAGATGGCGGTGTAGCAGCAGCAACATAATCACAGCTCTCACATAGCCACCCCAAAATACCCATAAAATATGACTCTAAACTAATCCTAGAACTCCAAAACGCACACAAATATACCTTCTACTGAAGTCAGCTCGGCTACGAGGAACCATATCAGCACTGCGAACCAAAACCAGCCTGGCCTGAAGCCCCAGCTGTGCGACGGGAGGAGCAGAGGAGCCTCTCTGGTGAGCAGATTAGCAGCAGCTGCGAGCAACGTTCAGAACTAGGTCAGTGGGTTTGCAATCTGGGAGAAAAGCATCTGGCCGACGCCTCCAGGGCAGGAAAGCGAAAGGCAGAGGTTTTGCACCTGCCTCTGCGTTGCAGCTTCCGTGCCTGTGGCCGGCAGACAGCAGGGGGACTAAGCGATTGTTCAGAGGCCAGTGCTCTCACGTTGAGCGGCCTGGATCCGGATTGCAGTCTTGGGCTTTCGGTTCTGGAGTCTTCATTATCCAGCAAGCCGGAAGTAAGTAGGAAGGGACCCAGCACCTTCCTGAGAGCTACGACAGCCGGGAGGACCCCAGCGCTTTGAGACAGAGCTTTCCCTTCTGGAAGCAGAGCCCCATAGAGATTAAAAAATAAAAAAAAAAATCACGGACTGACCAACCATGAGTGAGAATAAGCATAAGAAGAAAAGCAAGAATAGCACCCAAACCCTAGATTCCTTCTTTGGGGAAAAGAAAGATCATGGCAAAGAGAGGGAGGAGGAGAGTGCAGCCAGAGCACCCCCACCAGGGGCCTCCAATAAGCATGAAGAATGCCTTAAAGCTAGAGATGAGCTGAAGAAGGATTTTCAAAACCAAATAAGGGAAGTGGAAGAAAAATTGGGAAGAGAAATAAGAGTGTTGCAAGAAAATCATGAAAAGAGAGTCAGCAATCTGACTGAAGAAATCAACACTCTAAAAAATAGATTAACTCAAATGACAAAAGAGGCCCAAAAAGCCAATGAGGAGAAGAATGCCTTAAAAAGATGACTTTGCCAGATGGAGAAAGAATCTCA
>CM053590.1:136454775-136469986 GCA_028646515.1 Pseudochirops corinnae
TGGGGAGAAAATATGTAACTCAAAATCTTGTAGAAATGAATGATGCAAACTAAAATAAAATTTAAAAAAAAAAGAAATGTGATACTGGAGAAGACTTTTGAGAATCCCTTGGACATCAAGGAGATCAAATCAGTCAATACTTAAATTAATTCATATTATTCACTGTAAGGTCAAAGGTGAAGCTTAAATATTTTGGTCACATAATGAAAAGGTGGGATTCATGTGTAAAGACCCTGACGTTAGCAAAGATTGAAGGAAAAAAGAAAAGGGAACAACAGAGGATGCAATGGATAGACAGTATCACAGAAACGATGAACATGAACTTTGACATACTTTGAGAGACAGTGGAGGATAGAAGGGCCTGGTGTGTTATGGTCCGTGGAGTCACAAAGAATTGTACATGACTGAACTACTGAACAACAAGAAGAAATGATGAATGAATGAATGTGATGAATATAGGGAAAGATGGGAAGACCAATTTGAATTAGTACGAAGTGAGATAAGCAGAAAACAATTTATACAATGACTACAAGAATGTTCATGGGGAAAAAAATAACAATAAGCTAAACTGATTTCTTTAAAATTATAAAAACTAAGCTTAGAGCCAAAGAAGAGATATGTGAGTGTACCTCCCTCTCTTCTTTGGAGAAATGGAATATTACATATAATGTCAAACTCAGTTAATGTGTTGGTTAGTTTTGCCAAACTATTTTTCTCTCTCTCTCTTTTTCTTTTTTGGAGAGGGGGAAGGTACAGCAATTGGGGTTAAGTGACTTGTCCAAGGTCACACAGCTAGTTTTGTGCTAAGTGTGTGAGGCTGGATTTGAACTCAGGTCCTCCTGACTCCAGGGCCAGTTCTCTATTAATTTTTTCTCTCTTTTTAATTCTTTGTCATATAGGATGGCTCTGTGGAAGGGAAGAAGGAATTGAGGAGGTATATGTTGAAAAATATAATTGTTGATGTAAAAAAAAAGTTATTAATCGTTTTAAAGTTTCTTTTTTTTTTTAAATTTGGAAGTTAAAGGGAAGGTTGATCATGGAAGCTTACCAGCTTAGAGTAAGGAGTCAAGCCCAGGAATGAACTTTTATGTTTAGCTCCCATGAACTCCCACTCATTTTTAGCACCATGCTACCTTCTGTCAACTCTACATGACTTCTCAAAACTTCTTTACTCGGACTTGTAGGACTTTCTGATTCTTCCAAGTCCCAAGATACACATTATGTGTGAGTTTTTTAATTGCTGAATTCTCCCCATGATTTTTTTTTGTCTAATCTCTAAACTCAGATATTTCACAATACAGGGAACATGCTGATAATTTTATCTACATCCTTTAATGATTTGAAATTCAGTAAATACCGAAAGTGTTCATTTTGCACAAGGTAATATGCCAGGACCTGGGAGAGTTATAAAGTTTAGATAATATATTGTCCCTGACCTTATGAATCTTACAGTCTAGTTGAGGGAAGTTTATATAACCAGTTAACAAGTATTTACTTAGATAAATAATTGTAATATAAAATAACATGTGAAAAGTACATTGAAAAAGTACAAATGAAATCCTATGGGAGATCTGATGGGGGTATCATTACATATGAAGAATACCTGGAAAGGCTTCATGGAAAAAAGGAAGCATTTCATCTGGGCTTTAAAGGAGAGGAAGAGAAAGACATTCTAATCTGGGAAACAGAATAAATAAAGGCACAGAAACTGGAAAGCACAGGGCATGTTTAAGGTACTGAAAGAAGTATAGCTTGAGGGGACCACAGAGTGCTTGGTGGAGAATACTAGGAATTCAGGCTTCGTATTTGATTTATAAACATTTGCATTTACCTATCCATCTATATATATATATGTTATTTGCCCCCATTAGAATAGAAGCTTCTTGAGGGCAGAAACTATTTTGTGTTTATCTTTGTATCTCTAATGCCTAGCACAGTGCTTGACATGAAATAATAAATGTTTAATTAATTAATGATAGATAGACAGTGACTACAGATTGTGGAGAACTTACATGCTGAGAAGAAGCTAAGGAGTTTGAAAAATGTGACCTTCAGTGTCAGCTTCTTAGAACTCTTTGTAATATCAATGCAAATTATTTAAATTCTCAACCTTTTATTCTCTTCCTTGTTTGAACTACTTTTTAAACTTTCTGAATCAAAGAAAAACAGCTACAGAAAAGCAGCTGTTCATATGGCACTTTGAGAAAAATCTTCCTCTGATCTGACATTCTAAAAGATTTTTTTTAAAAGAAAAGTCCGCAATAATTTAGGTTTTCAAGTAAGCAAGAACTGCCAACCTAATTAAACACCTAATATTTTGGGGAACACTTTTGAGTCAATAGAAAACTAGTTACAACATCTAAATTAATTTCATTTATGGAATTTTAATAGGAGCTAAGAGAAAATGTCCTTTCCACTCTCCATTTAATTCCTAATATCTTGAAATCCAGTGTGCTATAATAAAATTATGAATATATGAATAATATACATGCCATGCATTTTGGAACTACTTTGAAATATGGCCATGTATTTTCAACATGTTTCAGTTTTCTGATTACAAAAGTTTTCATAAACTAACTCCATCAATTCTGAGTAATGACTAAAATTATTTTATTAACATACTTAAGATCATATCTATACTGTAAATTAGATCATTTTAATAGAAATTTGTTATCATTTGGAATGTGTTTCTTAACTGGATGCTGATTAAGTATGTGTTAAGGATGCTACAGCCCATAGCTCCTGAAACATTCAGTTGTGTCTCTAGTAATCAGGAACCCTGTGTGTAAATACCATACTCAATAGCACCTTGGTGACCTGCCTATATGACTATGCAAAGAAAGAGTTGCAACCTAATCAGCTCCTCTAAGCTACAGACAAGAAAGTTCATAGAATTTCTTTTTTTTTTTTGCTAAATTACTTTTTTTATTATGAATTTAATAATCATGAACTAACCCAAATATTTCAGTATATAAAAATAAAATATTGTATGAGAGACTAAGAACTTTTGCTTTTGTAGAGTGTTATGAGAGAATATCTCTTCTCTGCATTCATGTGGTAGACAACACAATGCAAAATTATGGAAATAAAAACCTACATTTTATTATTATGCTCAAGCACAGGTTTAGACCTCAGAGAAAATCTGAACAATTATGAAGATTCTGATAAGATTTTTTATAGGCAAAATTACATCAAAGTGACAAAGAAATAATTCATTTAACTATTGTTATCTTGTACATTCCTCTTAAACCATAAAAGTTCAAGAGAAGATAGATCCAGAATGCTGCACTTCCTACAGTGTCATAAAAGTCAAATATATCACCTAAAATATCAAACTTCATCAAATAAACTTTATAGGTTACAGATTAAATTGCATTTAGAAGATTCACAAGAGATTGAGAAGATTTACATGTCACTGAGGAGTCAGAGACACTTGCAATTCTTCTTCTGGCTTCTTATCAAAGGACTGTTTAAGGCTCTAAGTAAATTTTTACATCCCATGGGACAGGTTTTGGTCAGGTGAAGTTAATGTTAAAACAGATTTTGAGTTAACCAAAAATTATAGGAAGAATGTCCCTGAAGCCCAAATAATAAAAGGAAAAATAAAAAATTCCAATGACAAGAATTTAAGTATACGTTAAAGTCAATAAGATGCTAACAAAATTTCAGTGATCCATCCTGCACTTCTTTTTGCTTTCCTTTGGTATATTTTTTCAGTGTATTATTGATGTTCTCCTTTTTTTGTATTTCTATCACTATCGAACTGATCATGCACCCCCAGCTCCTAAAATAGAAGCCCTCCTTTATAGTAAATATGTACAATCAAGCAAAATAAATCAATACACTGGTCATGTCCCAAATTTCATTTTTCATTCTACAATAATAATAGCTACTCTTTTTTCTTTCACTTTAACGTTTGCAAAGTATTTTACAAATTTTATCTTATTTTATACTTACAACAACCCTCAGACAGAGGTGTTATTATTATCCCCATTTTACACATGAGAAAACTGAGGCAAATAGCTGCAGAGTGACTTGCCTAGGATCACACAGCTAAAAAGTATCTGAGGCAAGATTTGAACTCAGGTCTTCCTGACTTTCATGTACAGCAGTCTATCCTCTGAGCCACCTTGCAACCTCTATTCTAAAACACTAGTCCATCACCAAGGAGAATTCATAAATAAGGAATAGAAGAGACCATGAAAAATGAAATGGACAATTTTAAATATGAAAAAAAAATTGAAAGTTAGTTGAATTTAGAGCTACAAGGGACATTAAGATCATCTAATTTAAACTACTCATCTTTTCTGGGGGTGAAGAGGGCAGGAGACCTGAATTGCATTGGTCTGAGGAATTCCTAGAGAGGAAACTGACTCTATTTGTATTGATCAGCAACTACTCTCCTGGCTACAAAAGTGTTTATGGCATCTCTTTTCACAGTTGCCAAAAATTTGAAATAAAGATACAGTCCTCCTATTGGGAGATGAATAAGCAAATTGTGAAATAGGAATACAATGGAATATGATTATACCATAAGACACAATGGCAGTTTCAGAGGAAACTAAGAAGATCTCTATAAACTGATGCAGAGTGAAGTGAGCACAGCTGGAACAGTTTCTGCAAGGATAACAAAATTCCAAAGAAAAACAACTTTGAAAGACTCTAGAACTCTGATCAATGCAATGATAAACCACAAATCCAAAAGAATACAGTAGAGCACTTTGGTCAACCAGAAGTTTGCCTAAGGGTACTGGGAAGAGGAAGGACACCAAAATGGAGTGGGAGAGTGTGAAAGGGCACTGAAAACAAATTTGTTTTTTGACAATTCCGCTTAGACTAAACTGGATAAATTAAAAATAAATTGTGACTAATCTAAAATAAAATGTGATCCAATTAACTATACCATCTTTGAGATAATCTCTTAACATGTTTACATACAATGTAAAAATGGATACCAAAGAGAATTGCCAGTGTTTATTCAGATACCATAGCTGAGTGTATTAGGCAGTATCTTGGTAGGCAAAGAATGCTGTAGGCCAAAAGGTACTGAACTTGGAGACAAGGCTTTGAATTTCCCTTTGATGCTTAACTAGTTGCATGACTGTGGGAATATATAGGGTAATTTAAAGTCCAAATGAGATAATATATGTAAAGCTAAAAAAAACTCTATAGTACAGCAAATTAACCAGAGTCCAGCAAGCCTAAATTAAAATGTCCCACAAAACTATCTTACCATGATAGATATTTGTATTTTCTCAAGATTCTTAGAAAATTAAGTCCTCAATCCAAAGGAATGAATAACACTGGAATTCTAGGCAAAGTAGTGGGTCAATAGGACACATCTCGTAAGATAGGATCAGTCCCTTGGAAAAATTTTCTTTGCTCAGATTCCATGACTTGATAGTTGTTAGTGTGCCCTAGACCCTAGACATTAGAATTCTGATCACCCATTGTACATTCATAAATTGACATGCTAGCTTAAAATCCATTTTCTTGTAAGTTTAGCTAATCAGTCCCATGAGTGTCACTCTTGGATGAGTTTGATGAGTGATAGGTTTGGGGAGGATTTCTAATGAGAAATCCTTTCTAGGTTCAGCATCTGAAAAGAATTACAGACTCAGCTGTCCTTTGGCAGATTTATAAAAGTTTTATTGATTCACAGAACAAAAAGGGGTAGGGTGAGGAAACTTGGCTAGGAAAAGCGGGCAAGGTGCAAAGGGGGGGGGGGGGTCAGAAAAAGCCTGGAAGTGTGACACTCTGCAGGGGGCAGATGGCCTGCTAGAATGCCAGCCTGCTAGAAAGGGGTACCTGCTAGAAAAAGCCATCTGCAAAGAGCAGGAAGTGAAACACAGTTTTTAAGGCTTAAGACTGTCAATCATAAGCTCATTAGGCTAATTAGGGGTACAGAGGTGGAGTTAGGGAGGGACCCTGGAGTGGTTAATACTTAAAGGGACATGCACCCTTCACATCAACTGTGCATGTGTTTTGCCCATAATTCACTGGGACAAACAGCAGGAGGGAAGGGGCAGTGGACAAAAGGAGGTAGTACCTTGAATGAAGAGTTAATAGTTTGAGAGGAAATACCTCTAGGCTGGGGCAGGGAAAGACACAGTACAGCTGGGGGAAGGGGAGAAACAGTTAAACTGATTTCACAAACTGATCATACATACACAAGACTGAAGTTATAACAATGTTATGACATTATAAAATCACCACAAAATATATTACATAGGCCATTCAGCACCTCTTCAAGTTGATAAAAATCAAGTTCCTGTGCCTGCCAAGCAGGATACCAGACCTTGTCCCATAATGATTCTGCTGAAAGACTACCATCACTTATGTTGTCCTTTTCCTTTCTGGAGCGAGCTTTCTTCTTTGGAGCCAAAGGAAGGGTTTCAGCACGCTCCATATTGCCTCTAGGATCAAATACAAAATCCTCCATTTAGCATTCAGAGCCCTTCATAATCTTGTCCCCTCCATTTCTTATACCTTACATACCCCTATATACTTTTTGATCCAGTGACATTTGCCTCCTTGCTCTTTGAAAAACAAGACACTCTATCTCTCAGCTGTGGATATTTTCTCTCGCTACTCCCCATATCTGACATGCTCTCCCTCTCATCTCTACCTCTTGGCTCTCCCACCTTCCTCTAAGTCCCAACTAACATCCCATATTCTACAAGAAGCCTTTCCCAATTCCTCTTAATTCTAGTACCATCTGTCAATTATTTCCTATACATAACTTGTTTGTACATATTTGTTTGCTTCTGATAACCCCTATTGGGGCAGCTAGGTGGCATAGTGGATAGAGCATAGGGTTTGGAATCAGGAAGACTCCTCTTACATGAGTTCAAATCCAGCCTCAGGCATTTATTAGTTAGCTGTGTGACCCTGGGCAAGTCACTTAACCCTCATCAATTCCTCGTCTGTAAAATGAACTGGAGAAGGAGATGGCAAACCTTTCCAGTATCTTTTCCAAGAAAATCCCAAATTGGGTCACAGAGTCGGACACAACCGAACAACAACAAATCTTCCCCACCAGATTGTGAGTTCCGAGAGGGCAGGGACTGGTTTTGCCTTTCTTTGTATTGTTGCTTTGTATTACTTGTTTAACAAAGCACTAGTGCTTAATAAATGCGTATCAACAGAATGACTGACTGGTTATTGGCACAAAGGAATATCTAACTATTTCACCTCTCTGAGCCTGCTTTCTCATGTATAAAATGGAGATGGTAATAGCACCTACCTCCCAGATTTGTTGTGAGGAACAAATAAGATAATGTATCCAAAAAAACCATTCTCAAACCTTACAATGTTATATAAATATCAGCTATTATTATAGTGAGCTCCAGCTGATTTGTTGGAACTAGGAACAACTATAACAGAGAGAAACTAAAAAGGATGCTCCCCTTCCCCAAATACTTCTACTTCACTACCACTACCACCCCAGAAAGAAAAAAAAATTAGGAAAAAGGATTTTTATGTCATCCCAAAGTTCTTACCTGAGTCCCTTTGAAGTCATTCCCTCCCTCCCCTAAAATTCCTATTGTAACATGCTGACAGCTCATTATTTTCCAGGCAGACAGTGACAATAAAAAGGCACAGCAAGGGTTGAAGAACCCTGCTGTATCCCTGTCGACATACTGGCTCCAGAGACCTTAGGGGGCAGTGAGCTCTTTTGGACAGTAATTGGTGCTGGCTAATGAGAAAGGTAGCACCACACTATTGAAACTTCTTGGGAATACAAACTGCAGAACCCCCAGGGCTGGGGCTGGGCTGGAGAAGGAAAAGTGCTAAAGAAATGAACCAATACTCCAGGGGCAGTGTCCTTGATGAGAAATAGGACCAGTGATGACTAGAAACACTGGAGCTCTGCTAAATTCTGTGGAAATTCTCAAACAGCAAAAGGAAAATTCCCAGAACTCCCCTAAAAGAGTAGAAGACACATAGGAATTTTTCTCCCAGTCAAAGCAGTGGCAAAACAAGGACAGGGTTGGAATTCACATCTACTGACTGATTTTCTGATTGTATTTTGTAGCCCAACCTTTTAAGGTTGGAAAAACGATGAAAATTTCTGATCAGAGCAAAGCCCTTGGGGTCAGTCCTTCAGCACTCATCAAAAGTCACCAGAGAAGGGCTGATTCATCCATCCAGGGCACAATTTTTCATGTCTGCAAAATTAAAATGGGTACTTTAGGCTGTCTAGGCTAGTGATGCTGTAGGCAGCCCCAGAGAAAAATGTTCCTGTTAGCCAGCTTCTTCCCTAGCCTCAACTTTCAGCTACTACTAGCTAGTAGTTAGAAAAACTTACTGCTGCCCCACCCTTATCCACTGAGATACAGCCCACAAGTTGCTGTAAAAGTACGCACAAATATTTTCACTGTATTGCCAAGAAATCTCCAACAGAACCCAGAAGAATCATTTGTGCACTCTAGGCAAAGTCTGAAAATTGCACCCTTCACCCTTACCTCTATCCCCAGCTACAGTGTGCTAGAAGAACATACCTCTTTGTCACACACTAATCTCTGACCTGGATTCAAATCTCTCCTCTGATGCTTACTCCCCCATGTGACCACTTAACTTCCTTGGGCCTCAGTTTTCTTATTTGTAAAACAAGAAGGGTTGGATGAGTTGGCCAACTGGAGATGAACAATGCTATGATCTGTGTTCTATGTATCCTCTCTTCCCCTTAGAATGCTTGGTTCATGGCTCAAGCACTACCTAAAAATTCACAGGGCCTTTCTTAATGCTAGCCCTCTCTCTCCCCACTCCAGATGTTAACGCTCAACTTTGTATTTACTTCTATCTCTTTTTGTATTTACTTTTCTGTGTCTACAGTGTAATAGAGCAGAATGTAAACTTTCTGAAGGCAGGAGCTTTCTCCTTTTTTATGTTTTTATCTCTTCATGCCTAACACAGCACCTTGAACACAGGAGGTGCATGATAAATGCTAATTGTTAAAAAAAAAAGAGTGCATTTATTTTTTAAAATTCTATTTTAAAGTTCCTATTCATGGTCTCCTATGCAATCATGTTGCATCACCATCTATCTACCCTAGTCCTACCTCTGATTTCAGAACACAAAATATATCCAGTTTAATGACAATCAGAGATACAAATTCTGATTTTAAACTGTTATCTTGATAAAATTTTGAAGATAAACAGTCTCTTTCAGGACCCTGTTTTCACACACACCTTCTAATTTCTGCTTTATTGTGGATTTATCATACTCTCTAATCTAAGACCAAGCCACTCCCTTTAACAGGGTTTTAGTCTTTAGGGAAGCAGTCCTTTTCTATCTGTGGCCCAGATTAATCCTCTTGCCTTCTGTTTGAATTTGCTCTACTCTATCCTCCAAGTTGCTTAAAGCCCAAATCATTCTCTCCTAATTAGCTGCTGGGTCAGAACCCAACTCAACTATAGAGCTTCCCTGAACTGATCCTTCAATCTCAACTGGTACATCTGTATGCTTTCCAGCTTACCTTCTCATTCTCTATTCCCACCAGGGCTGGCTTTGAATACGTTATTAGTGGACCCATCACCCCGGGCCCCTCACTTTCAAGCAGCTTACCCTGGATTCTCTGCTCCTACTGAACAAGCAGTTTGCCTAAAAACTCAAAATTCCTCCACAACTCAGCTCCCCAAATCTCACTAAAAATTCCGAGGTACTTCCACTTCAGGTACTTCCAAATATCTTGGGAATATTTTCAGACTCTCTTCTGGGACTGCTATTTCTTCTCAAACATCAGCATAGAACAATAATAGCATATTTGCAGTTAATTTAAATTCCTCTGCCTCCACCCAAACTAGAATTGCTACTAAATTCATAATGATTTAGGCAGAGCTGAGGGAAGTTGGGGAGGGGAGGGGTTTTAGGAGGGCAAAGATTTGTGTTTGTTGAAATGTCTCACTCTATTTTGTTTTGCCACAAGTAGCCCACACACTTTACAGACCATCAGGATACCTGGATTCCAGACACATCCTGCTAAGCTCTTAATATGACATATATCACATAATTTATCCTCTCTTCACTTCCGTTTTCTCCGTCTGCAAAATAAGGATGAGAATCCCCAAGAAATGTTGATGGAGGTGTGTGCAAATGAGCTGTTGCCGGCAAAATGTTCTGAGCCACTTTGAAGAGGGACAACAGACAAAACCCTCAAACTATCACTTTCACTTGGCACCTCCAGAATCAAGAATAAATTCAGGAGAAAATAAGTTAGAAATGTTGCCATTTGTTTCACCCCAGTTGCTCAATGGAACTTTTTTTTTAACAAATAAATAAATTATCTCAGGAAAAAGTTTGACCCAACTGTGTTTTACCTGTATAGGCCTTTGTGCATTTCTCTCCAGAGTCCACACCCCTTTGGAGTTTGGCTGCAGCCTTTATAGTCATGAGGTGACAAACCATCAGCTGACACCAAACATTCTGCCCAGATATCCTTCTTAGAAAACTATAAGCACATCCTTTAATCATGTTTTCAGGAGCCTTGGGATCTTATCCTTTGGAGACAGGAACAGACTTTATTTGCGTCTTAATTATTTTAAAAAACCCTTGTTCTCTCCAACACTATGACAATGACATTATTTTTACCTTTTGGAAGACTTGGCTCTGTAAAATTTGATAAAATGACCTTGTGTGATTTGGATTCCAATGTTGTGTAATCCTGTAGGATGTTTCATTTTTCCAATGGTTCCACATTCTTGTTAATATAAGCATCCTCTGCAATAATAATGTGGATTGTAATATATCCACACCTGCCCATCCTCTTGGACTTTTGTCCACGTCCTCAATTCCACCAGTCAAAGGACAAGGATTTATTAAGTACTTACTAAGTGCCAGGTACTGTGTTGTCTCTACATTCAAGGCACTAACAGCTGGAGAAGGGGGGAAGGGGCCCCAGAAAGGATCCTTGAAGAAGATGGCATTTAAGCTGTGTTTTGAAGGAAGCCAAAGATTAGAGATGCAGATGATGAGGAAAGACATTTCAAGAATGAAAGACAGCTGGTACAAAGGCATGGAGATGGGAGATAGAGTATCATATGTGAGAAACAGCAAGTAGCCTATATGATTGGACTGTCAAATACATGGAGAGGAATAATGTATAAGAAGCTAGAAAGATAATAAAGAGCCTGGTTGTGAAGAGCTTTAATTGCCAGAATTTATAATCTATATCTTAGAGGTGATAGAGAGCTGCTGTTGTTCAGCCATGTCAGACTCTTCATGACACCATTGGGGGTTTTCTTGGCAAAGAAACTGGAGTGATTTGCCATTTCCTTCTCCAGCTCATTTTACAGATGAGGAAACTGAAGCAAACAGGGTTAAATGACTCACCCAGGATCACATAGCTAATAAGTTTCTGAGGCCAGATTTGAACTCAGGAAGTTGAGTCTTCCTGACTCTAGATCTGCCACTCTATCTATCCACTGTACCACTTAGCGGCCCTAGGTGGATAGAGAGCTACTGGAGTTTGTTGGGGAGAAGATTATATGTGCAGGCCTGGGTTTTTGGAAAATAATTTTGAATGGAAAGTGGATTGGAATAAGGAGAGACTTGAAGGAATGAGATCATTTGGAAGCTGTTGAAAAAGTTTAGATGAGAGACAAAAACCTGAACTAAAGTGATGACTGTGAGTGGAGAGAATAAGAGATAGCCTAGAGATATTTTGAAAAAAGAAATGACAAAATTTGGCAACAGATTGGACATGTAGAGTGAATGAGTTTAAGGAATTGAGGATGACAATGAGCTTGTAATCCACCACAGGAAGTATATTCATATTAGGGACCTTCCTCTAGGTCTCTTGACATTGCGTAGATAAATAATAATGAAATATGCTAGCTGTGCTCGGGTTACACCTCACTATTTCTATGTGACCAGTTCATCTTATTTTCCAGTCATTCATGAATTTCTCTGGTATCCGTTAGGATATTTTTTTATAATTCCTCATTTATAATGTGTTGTAGCAGTGGACCTCTCCACTGCCCTGTGGGGAATACTCAACTTCAGTTCTTTGAAGGCTGTGATATTCCTCCATGATTCATAAAAATATCACCTTACCAGAAAAATATCAGCACTACTTTTTGTGTCTTAACTTGCAATTCCATCAGTGTAGGAAACTCCTGGTAAGAAAACTCTTTGTAGTGCAGAATTAGACATGTATTTTCAGCATAGCAATGTGCTTATTTGTTACAAAAGAGTACTTCTCCTTCAAGGGTCGGGAGGGTAGAATTATGTAAAGTGATAGAAATATAAAAGAAAGAAAACAAGAAAGCAAGCAAGCAAGTAAGAAACAAGGAAAGAAAGAGGAAGGGAAGAAGGAAGGAAGGAAAGAAAGAAAGAGGAAGGAAAGAAGGAAGGAAGGAAAAGGAGGCAGGAAGGAAAAGAGGAAAGAAAGAAAAAGAAAAGAGCATCAATAAAACAAAAAAGCTGCTGGGAAAGATCTTGTTTTTGCCTTTCTTTGCTTCCTCAATGCTTTGCACGATTCCTGGCACATGGTAAAGCCTGAACAAATGCATCATGATGATGATGATGATGATGATGAAAAAGTTCAAAAGGGGAAAATAAATAGGGCAATTTTGTAACTTCCATATTAAATTTGATATACATTTTTAAAATTGTGTATGACAGAAGTGCATAGTTTCATATGCAGTCTTCTTTTTTGTTCTTTGTAGATTGGACTGTGTTGATAACTATTAAGTCCATAATGAAGAAAATTTAACTAAATTTTAAAAGGAAAAAAAGAGTGACTTTCTCTACCAATGCAGATCCATATCTTGGAGAATGGCATGGGACATGGAGAGATTAGCTTGCCCAGGGTCATTTAGCCAGTATATGTCAGAGGCAGGACAGGAGCCCAACATTTCCTCACTTCCAGAATGTTTAGGGCACTGTCTGGAATCAGTAAGACAATTTCAAATCTATCCTCAGACACTTATGACCTATATGACCCTGGGCAAGTCACTTAATTTCTGTTTGCCTGCGTTTCCTCAGGCAATGAGATTCATCACACAGTTATGAGCATTGCTGTGATGATAAAATAATTGTAAAGCACTTTACAAACCTTAAAGTGCTTTATAAGTGCTAGTTATTATTATTATTATTATGGTCCAAGCTGTGTTTCATCATCTTAATGTCATTCCAGACCTTAGTTAAGAAATGATCTGTCCATACCTCCTATACAATGCCTAAGCAAACAAGACATGTTGTTGTGTTGTTTCATTCATGTCCAACTCTATGTGATCCCATTTGGGATTTTCTTGGCAAAGATACTGGAGTAGTGTGCCACTTCTTTCTCCACATCATTTTACAAATGAAGAAACTGAGGCAAAGTGAATTTACCCAGGACCTCATAACTGGTAAGTGTCTGAGGCCAGATTTGAACTCAGGTCTCCCTGACCCCAGGGCATGCATTTGATCCACTGTACCACCTAACTGCCTAAGAAAAACAGAACTTCAGAATTGGAAGATACCTCAGAGGCCTTCTAGTCCAACCATAACTAGACAGAATCCCCTTCACAATGAATAGTCATTCAGAAGTCTACTGAAGATTTTAAGTTAAAGAGAATACATTATCTTCAGGGTCAGCCCACTCCACTTTTTGGACAGCTCTACTTGTTGGGGAGTTTTTCCTCTGCATCAAGCTGAATTTTTGATTCTCTGCAATTTCTATCAATTGTTTCTAGATCTGTTCCCTAGGGCCAAGCAGAACAAATTTAGTCTCTCTTCAAAATAACAGTGCTTCAAATGTTTGAAGACAAATTGCATATCTTCCCTTTAGTCCTCTCTTCCCCAAACTAAATATTCAAAGAAGGAAAAAACTCTTAGTCCTGTCTTCATCATATCTTCAGTCTTTTTCTATACAGAACAATAATAATAACACCTACCATTTACAGAGCAGTTTATGGTCTGTAACATATATGTATTTGTGTGTGTGTATGTGTGTGTGTATGCATGTATCCTTTGGCCTTCACAATAACCCAACAATCCAGTGACCTAGGTGTTATTACCCCCATTTTACAGTTGGGAAACTGAGGGACAAAAGTTAAATGAATTGCCCAGGGTCACACAGCTAAAATGTCTGAGGCAGGATGAACTTGTCTTCCTGAGTTCAAGTCCAGCCTTCTATATACTGCCTTAGAAAACAAAATCACAAAAAATTTTAGAGCATTCTATTTCCCTTCTAAATGCACCTGAAGTTAAATCTCAGTTGCAAAGGTAGGATAACAGAGCAAAAAGAATTTAGAGTTTGAAAACTTGATTGTAGATCCCTTACTGACTAGGTAACAGTGGGCTAATCATTTAGTTTTCCTGAATCTCAATATCTTCATCTATGTGATGTGGATGCTACTTTGTACTATGTAGCTCACAAGGTCATTGTGAAGGAAGTACCTTGTAACTTGGGCCATTATTGAGCTAAATGTGAGATACTATTCTTGTTAATTGTCTCCTCTCTAAGTAAGGCCCTGAGGTGATAATGAAGGGGGATTCTGGGGCCTAAAATGAGAAACAGCTCTTGCTATTAAAACTTGGAGTATTATGTGAGTCATTTGAATTATTTCTTATTTGGTCGTCATTTCTACCTTTCTGGAGGAGACTCTGCCTTGGCTTTAAGAAGCAGGATGAATATTTCCCTAAGATCTTCATTAATCTAGTAGTTGCCCTCCATATAATATCATTGTCAGAGCTTGCAAACTTAAAAAAAATAGCAAGATAGAAGAAAGTATTTAAAATTTACCACAAAAAGTGACTGATTCAAAAGTATAGAAGCAGGACCTGCTTCAAGAGAAAAACAAATGTACCTTTCTCCTTTCTTTGCAGAGGTGGAGGACTAGGGGTGTGGAATGTTGAACATACATATGCTTCCACTCAGTTCTCAGTTCATATGCTGGCTGGTTTTGCTGAACTGTTTTTTCCCCTCTTTCTTTCTTTTCTGAGATCATGATTGCCATCTTTGCCCTCTTCACTTCAGCTAAAGCATGATAGACTCTCCTCCAACACTTCATTTGAACTTTGTGTGTATCTTTCTGTCCCAAATATGTCTCTTGTACACAACATCATATTGAATTCTAGTCCTTCTTGGCTGCTTGTAATATTTTCTCCTTGATCTGGGAACTCTGGAACCTGGCTATAATATTCCTATGAGTTTTCTTTTGGGGATCTTTTTCAAGAGGTGATCAGTGAATTCTTTCCATTTCTATTTTGCCCTCTGGTT
>CM053590.1:136470486-136507375 GCA_028646515.1 Pseudochirops corinnae
ATCTGGCAAATTTGACTTTTTACGGCATTCTTCTTCTCATTGGCTTTTTGGGCCTCTTTTGCCATTTGAGCTAGTCTATTTTTAAGGTGTTATTTTCTTCAGTCAGGTTGTTATCTCTCTTTTCATGATTTTCTTGCATCATTCTCATTTCTCTTCCCAATTTTTCCTCCACTTCTCTTACTTGATTTTCAAAATCCTTCTTAAGCTCCACCATGGCCTGTAACCAGTTCACATTTTTCTTGGAAGCTTTTGGTGCAGGAGTTCTGACTGTGTTGTCTTCTTACTGTTCCACGCTTTGATCTTTTTTGTCCCCAAAAAAGGAATCTAAGGTTTGATTGCTGTGCTCTCTTTGCTTCCTTTGCTTGCTCATGTTGCCACTCAATTACTTGACTTTTTAGCTCTTTGCTACAGTAGAACTTTGCTTCCAGAGTGGAGAGTTTTGTCCCAAATCACTGGGGTTTTCACAGCTGCTGGAGCTATTAGGAGGGTGCCATCTCTACAGTCCCCACCAGCTTTGGCTCACTGGTCACCCACCTCAGGACCACCATCCAAGACCACAATCCAGATCCAGGCAGGTCAAGGCAAGAGCACTTAGCCTCTGAATGGTTGCTTGGCCCCCCTACAATCTGCAGGCTATGAGCTCTGAAGCAGCCACATGACTATAGAGCTTCTGGCTCTGGGGGCAGAGGACAGGACCACACTCTGGGGGCAGAGGACAGGACCATTTCCACTGCTTCTGGCTCTGGGGGCAGAGGACAGGACCACACTCTGTTCCCCCCCAAAATCAGCCAAGTTCCACTGACCTTTCACTTTGTCTTTGGCATTTATGGGTTGATAATTCTAGAAACAGCCACAGCTGCTGGTGATCCACTCTTCTGAAGTCTGTTCCTGCCATTGCTGGTCAGGGTCATCCTGGGGCTAAAACTGCAGGCTCACACAGGGTTGGGGTCGGCTCCCAGCATGCTGTGATGGGCCCTTCCTGTTCACCTGTTGGGCTGCTTTCAGCAGGAAATTTGTTTCTCTCCGTCACTTTGTGGGTTCTGTAGCTCTAAAATTTGTTTAGAGTCATATTTTATAGGTATTTGAGGTGGTTATGGGGGGAGGCCATGGAGTTTTCCTGCTTTTATGCTGCCATCTCGGCTCTGCCCTCCTATACTTGATTTTCAAAAGCCTTTTTGAACTCTTCCATGACCTGAGACCAATTCATATTTTTCTTGGAGGCTTTTGCTGTCTTCTGGTTATGTGAATTGATCTTTCTTGTCACCAAAGTTAGATTCTATAGTGGATTTTTTTCACACTGTTTGCTCATCTTCCCAGTCAAGTACTTGACTCCCTGTCAAGGCAGGACTCTGCTTCCAGTGGGGATGAGGGTGGGGAATGGATGTACTCTCCCAAGTTTCAGAGGTTTTGTATCAGTCACTGGATTCCCCCATTGTCTATGGGCCCAGAACTCTGGAAGCAGCTGCTGCTGCCACCACCACCACCCCTGCTGTCCCAGAACTGGGGCCAGACTGAGTTCCTCTTTCACCCAGGTCCCACAGAGTTCCCCCACTGACCTTCCATGCTATTCTTGGTATCTGTGGCTTGAGAAGTCTGGAAACTGCCACAGCTGCCAGCGATTCAGTCCTCTGAGGCCTGCTCCAGCCTGTGTCGGACTGTGTTCTGCTCCCAGCTCTGTGCAATACACCCTGCCTATCGACCTTCCAGATTGTCTTGGGCTGGAGATGTGTTTCATTCTATCATTCTGTGGGTTCTGAAACTCTAGAATTTGTTTAGAGTCATTTTTATAGATATTTTGAAGGGTCTGAGGGAGAGCTTGACCAAGTCCCTGCTTTTACTCCAGCATCTTTGCTCCATCCCCCCTTGTAGTAGCAATCTTAATGGAAAGTGCCATCTCTCTGAGGCAGAAGGAGGTCTCAGTAAAATAAGTGAGGCAACTGACTGAGAAAGACCTAAGTTGAAATGCAGCCTTAGACTTGGCAGCTGTGTGGTCACATAACCTCTGTCTGTTTCAGTTTCCTTGTACTTCATTGGAAATAACAATAGGACTTCTCAGGATTATGGTGACAATAAAATGAGAATGTAAAATGGTCTTTCAATTACCAGCTGATACCATCATTCATTTTCAATTTAATAAATATTTATTAGGTACCTACTACATGCCAGCCATTGTGCTAAGCACTGGGATATGAAAAGAGGCAAAAGAAAGTCCCTACCTTCAAGAAGCTTTCAATCTAATGAGAGAGACAACAAGCAAACAAACAAACAAACAAACAAACAAAATATATATATATATATATACACACACACATACACACACACAAAACAAGCTATATACAAGATAAATAGGAAATAATTAAGAGAAAAAAGGTGCTAGAATTAAGAGATGGGATTGTAGTTGGAACTTAAAGAGGAGCCAGGGAAGCTAGGAGGTACAGATTAGGAGGGATAAGCTCCACCATGGCCTGTAACCAGTTCACATTTTTCTTGGAAGCTTTTGGTGCAGGAGTTCTGACTGTGTTGTCTTCTTCCTGCTCCACGCTTTGATTTTTTTTTGTCCCCAAAAAAGGAATCTAAGGTTTGATTGCTGTGCTCTCTTTGCTTGCTCATGTTGCCATTCAATTATTTGACTTTTTAGCTCTTTGCCACAGTAGAACTCTGCTTCCAGAGCAGAGAGCTTTGTCCCAAATCACTGGGGTTTTCACAGCTGCTGGAGCTATTAGGAGGGTGCCATCTCTACAGCCCCCACCAGCTTTGGCTCACTGGCCACACACCCCAGGACCTCCACCCAAGATAGTGATACACATCCAAGCAGGTTAAAGCAAGAGCTTTAATGTTTACTTGGTCCCCCTACAATGTACAGGCCAGGAAATCTGAAGCAGCCACGCAGAGGTGGCTGCACAGCTACCGGCCTTCATCACTTCTCACCCTAGGTGCAGGGGCTGGACTGCTCTCTGTCCCCCTCAGTTCCAACAGAGTTCCACACTGAACTTTTACTTTGTCTTTGGCATTTATGGGCTGATAATTCTGGAAACTTCCACTGCTGCTGGTGATCCACTCTCCCACGATATCCACTTCAGCTGCTGCTGGTTAAGACCACATTGAGGCTAAAACCACAGGCTCATGCAGGGCTGGGCTTGGCTCCCAGCACTCTGCAATGGACCCTTCCTGTAGGCCTGCCAGGCTGCCTTCAGCAGGATATTTGATTCTCTCTGTCACTTTGTGGGTTCTATAGTTCTAAAGTTTGTTTAGAGTCATTTTATAGGTATTTGAGGTGGTTATGGGGGGAGCTCATAGAGCTTTTCCACTTCTATGCTGCCATCTTGGCTCTGCAGCTCCAATTCTAATTTTTAAGGAATTATTTTCTTTAGTGAGTTTTTGTACCTCCTTTTCCATTTGGCCAATTCTACTTTTTGAAGGAGTTCTTTTCTTCAGTGGATTTTTTTAAACCTCTTTTTCTATTTGGCCTATTCTTCTTTTTAAGGAATTCTTTTCTTCAGCAAATTTTTGTGCCTCTTTTCTCATTATGCTAATTATGTCTTTTAAGGTGTTGTTTTCTTTAGTAATTTTTTATGCCTCTTTTATCAAACTGTTAATTCTCTTTTCATAATTTTCTTGCAGCACTCTCATTTCTAATTTTTTCTTCTATCACTCTAATCTCTTTCTTTAACTTTTTCAGGAATTCTTACTGGGCTTGGATCCAGTTAGCCTTTTCTTTGAGGTTTTGCTTATAGCTGTTTTCATATTGTTGTCTTCTAAGTTTACGTCTTGGTCTCCCCTCCCACTGTAGTTGCTTTTTATGTTCAAATTCTTTTTTTGTTTTTGTTTGCTCATTTTTCTAGTCTTTTTCTTGACTTTGAACTTCATGTTAAAGTGGGGCTCTACTAACCTGGAGTTGAGGAGACACTGTGCCAAACTTTAGGCTTTTTTGTGTTGCTGTTTTCAGGGCTAGTTCTGGAGGTTTACAAGTTTTCAGTGTTTCCAAAGTGGTGTGATCCTAGGAAAGGTGTGGTTACTGCTTTTCTGCTTTGTACTCTGTTCTCTGCCCAGGAGGAGTTCCTGGTCCCCTAAAACCATTAGTGCAAGTGCTCTTCTTGGCCCTATAACTGACCAGGGACCCTGCTCCCTTGTAACCCATCACAGTCACTCTTCTCCATCCTAGAACTGCAACCCAGAACTATTTATGGCTCAGTTAGCACCAAATGCACTCAGTGCCAGAAGGATCCCCTGTAATTTTCTGTCCAGTTGTCCAAACCCCCTTGCTATCTGTGGGTTAAGTTAATGGCTGATCCTGGAATGGAAGACAGGTCTCTTGACTTTTAGTTTAATGTTCTTTCCACTACTACACCAAAACACCTGGAAAGCAAGTACTTAAAGAAGATGCTTGGTTAAAAAAAAAACTAAGCCCACAGCAGTCACAAGTATTCCCAAATACTTCCTAAAAATTCTGAGACCATTGAAAGGCAAAAAAAAAAAAAAAAAAGAGAGAGAGAGAGAGAAAATAGATAAAGAACCCTGAAAGTAGATTGGAAAAAAGCGAATTTAAGGTGTTGCTACTGACTTGCCCTGTAACCTTAGACCAGCAGTTCTCAAACTGTGGGTTATGCTCAATTTGTAACAATGAAAATACATCCTGCATATCAGATATTTACATTACAATTCATAACAGTAGCAAAATTACAGTTATGAAGTAGCAACGAAAATAATTTTATGGTTGGGGGGGTCACCACAACATGAGGAACTGTATTAAAGGGTCGCGGCATTAGGAAGGTTGAGAACCACTGCCTAGACAAATCACAACTTCTCTGGGCCTCATTTTCCTCACCTGATGAGAAAGTTGGAATAGATCAGAAAAGTCAAGGATGCACCTTGCAACTCTCCAAAGTGCTACCAGAACCAGATAAAAATTTAAGTGAGAAGCTTTAACAAAATAAAAAGACAATAAAAAAAAATTTTTTAAATAAATGAAAAAAAGGATAATAGGATATATATAGGTAATGTTATTTACTAATTCAGTGCACAATCAGCAGGGATTCATTTATATATGGTTCAGTGGACCTCATTTTTATTTGAATTTGACACTGCTGGACAAGGTGACTTCAGAGGTTGCTTCCATCTCTGACATTCTATAAATCAATGAATCCCAGATGATGTCACAGTCTATGTCTCAGGCTATGTCAACCCTTTCAAATGAACTGCCCAGTTATATATGGTTTATGAGTCTCTATTTTTTTTTTTGAGCTTGACATCATTGGAGAGCATTGTGTCTTCCCCCAAAAATCGATTACTCTTCCCCACATCTTAAAACTTGGTCAGACAACCAAGACACCAAGGTCATCCATTGCATGCCAGGCCGTTGACTGTCATCTTGATTTTTCTCTTGCCACTGGACTTTGATGACTCTAGAAGAGAAAGTGACTTTCTGCAACTCTGCCTCACTTAAATCCTATTCATTCACCAGTTAATACATCATTCCATGATGTCATTGGTCTTCAAAAACAAAGGACAAATAACCCTTCCCAGCATCTTCAGCACAGCTGAGGCTGGGTTTCATATCAGAGTATGGCTAGGATGGGGGAACTTTCCTTGATCTAGCCAAGAATCCAGTATGAAATGTGCCATTGTTAAACAAATAGAACAAAGCTGGTTATTCCTACCCCCACCACAGTCATAGATAGGGAGTTGTGTGTGGAAGAAAGTTTATCAGAAACTAAAATTTCCAGAAAATCAATTAGGAGATTAGTAGGGTAATGCAAATTTTACTGAGGCAAAATTTTCCCAGAGAAAGGCCTCCTTCCCATGCCTTAGGGGAGGGAAGTTGTGTTTTCTTTACACTTGACAATTTGTGGAAGGCTCTAAAGGCCCCAGATCTTAAGGAGGAGTGACTTCTTGAACTTTTTCTCCTTTTGGGGATGTCTGCTGGGGTGGGGCCTAATAGGAGGACTCTACTAGCAGGCCAAATGTAAAGGGAGCCTCTGAGGCTTTCGCAGTCCAGATGCAGCTCCCCAGTCCTGAGGGTTCAGTCTGATGTTCAGTCTAGGTAATTTTTGAAAAAAGAGATAAAGTGTTTGTGGACTATTTACTACTTCATTGTTAACCAAACCTGCTCTAGAAGAGTCCACTCTCCAGAACCTTTAAATCCATATGCCTATAGGCAAAATTGTCTTGAGTCTTCTGCAACCATCTCTTTCAGTACTAGGTTATTACATGGGTCAAGTAAAAGAAAGCTTCTTCAACTTGAGTTCTGAGTAATAATTAGCCAAAAATCAGACTATAAATGTTGCAAGCATAGGATACTAAACACTTAAGTCAACCCATGGGGAAAACTTTTTAGATGACTCAAGAGTGACACCCAGTGTCACTATGATGAACTGGTCAGAAATTTTTTTTTTTTTTTTTTTTTTTTTTTTTGCTTTTTGGAGGGGGAAAGCCAGCAACTGTTGTTAAGTGAGTTGTCCAAGCTCACATGGCTAGTAAGTGTTAAGTGTCTGAGGTCGCATTTGAACTCAGGTCCTCCTGACTCCAGGGCCGGTGCTCTATTCACTGTGCCACCTAGCGGCCATTTCATTTTTTTGTGATGTCATCTACTTCTCACCCTTTCTAGCACTTTCTGATTCCTTTCTTGAAGAAAATAATCATGACTTATAAGCATGAGGCTTCTGTGTAATCTACATGTATCTAATCTCCCTAATTTTTTATTCCTGATCCATATTTCCCAGTATAGTTTTCCACCACGCTTTCCTATTCTCATTTTGTCATTAAGGTCAAGAATATCTAAGTATAGATTAATTTAACTTGGAAGATCTTGCTGAGGTTTTCATCTAATTTCTCTCTTTACCCTCTGCAAAAGATTTTAATACTATACAGGAGTATGCTGCAGCTGATAAGCATCTACCCTTTGAAATCCACAAATAATAGAAACCAGAACTTGATTTATTGTCCTGTTAAATGTCAAGAAAGTAATGGAGAAAATGTTAATAATACAGAATAAACTTAGAAGCATGATATATATCTTCCCCCCTAGAAAGCTAGTTGTCAAATATTCCTACTGTATAACCAGCAATTGTTTGCATGGTGGTCTTTTTGCAAATACTTATTATAAGCACCTCATACACAGATCACCTAAGATAGAGGCACCCACATGGGAGATACTAAGGATCTCCTTCTTGAAAACAGGAGGACTGGCTCTTGCCTTATTCTCCTTTGGCTTACCACATGACTGGGAACAGTCTCTTTCCATTAGTTTCATAGCCAGAATTCACTGTACTTTTAAAACTACCTGACTGGGATAGACTGTCTAGTAGCCTCGGGGATGAAAATCCTACTTGCCAGTTGGTGGCAACATGCAGAAAGCTACGGGTCTAAGGGCCACTGCCCTCTCCCCTTAGGCCATGTGGGCTGGAGAAACAGGTTTGGGCTTTTGATTTATTTCATTTATCCTTTGCAATTTTAGGTAGAGACAAGCAAAACTAATGCAGCTAAAATTGGGGGAAAATCTTTTCTCCAATGATAAAGGTCTTGTTTCTAGGTTATATAGGAAAATGAATCAGATTTCTAAGAATAAGAACCATTTGCCAATTGAAAAATGGTCAAAGGATATGAACAGGCAGTTTTCAGAGGAAGAAAATGAAAGTACCAATAGCTAGATGAGAATAATGTTCTAAATCACTAATAATTAGAGAAATGAAGATTAAAACATTTCTGAGGTACCACCTCATACCCATTAGATTGACTAAGTTGACAAAAAATGAAAAATGACAAATGCTGGAGGAGCTATAAGAAAACAGATACTTCTGTATATTCTTGGTGGAGTTATGAACTGGTCCAACCACTTTGGAAAGCATTTGGAATAATGCCCAAAAAGCATTCCCTTTGACCCAGCAATACTGCTGGATATAGATCTAAACCCCGAAGAGATCCAAGAAAGTGGGAAAGGACTCATATACTCAAAAATATTTATTTTAATTCTAAATGTAGGGAGTAGAATCCTTCAGTCTGGGGATTTGAGCCATGGCTGTTTTAGAGCCCAGGATTCCAGGCTGTATTTGTAGCCAGGCTAGCTGGAAAGCCCTGAGAAGCCAGGATCCCAGAATTCTGGGTGAGTAGGTGAGTTTGAAATTGGTGGGATTAATGCTATGTAGAGACTAAGGTAAATTATGAGCCTAATCCCTTCCCCTCCACAGACGTTGAGGTTGTATAAGGAAGACTGGCCTTTGAGGTGTTGGGGGAAATGTCTGCATGTTCTCTCTAGTTATCCCTTTGAAGTAAATAATTCCTCTGTAAAAGATAATCTGATTATTATGTGGTCAAATGTAACTGGGGTACTTGGGCTCCTAAAATTGGGGGAATATGATCAATGGAGACTCTAGCCAAAGGCAAGAGGAGAGACCCCTCCCCCAAATTCCTCAGGATATGAGAGATCTCTAGGGGTAAAATATAATATACCTGGCCTTCTGGAAGTGAGCCCAGAACAAACACTGGTATGTATGTATGTGTGTATATATGTATGTATATATGGTTTTATGTATTATATATAAGTGTGTGTACTTATATGTGTATTGTGTTTGAATATATAATGACCAAATTGCTGTGAAATGATATTTCTAGTTCTCTTTGGGCACATAATAAAACTAACTCTGATAATTCCTTTGTTTGGTTCTCCAAGGAAAAGCTCTAAGCCATATTTCCATTTAGCAGCAATTTCCTTCTGTTGTCTGGATTCATTTATAGAAAGAATGCCAAGATTGACAGGATTCACTGCCTCCAGTAGTATGAATATTCATTGGTCATTGGACAAGGATCTTACACTTAGAGTATCAGTAGCTAAGTTAAAATTTATAGATGGTCTAATACTATATGATTTTTTTAGCAGTCTGTCCCTCTTTCTACCAGCTCTGCCATTGAGACTGAAGAAATCGAAAGGGGCTAAATAGAGCTGAGGGCCATTTTGTATTTTTCTTTGTTTCATGGACTGACAGGGTCAAAAGATTCATCACTAAGTGGCTAGCCTATTGGCAGTGAGCCTTTCTGTAATTAAGTTCATCCACAGAAAAGGAACTCAGTGTGTTTCTGGGATCATCATCAAAACCTTTCCAGAATGATAATGTGGTAACATGGTTTCTCTGTAAGGGCCTGGTCTGTTATATTTTTACCTCCCTCCCTACAGGATTCTTTGGTACCCTGAAGGTTAGAGAGTCTCTTTTCTCTGCCATTGGCTCAAGCCCTCACTGGCTGTTCCATTTTGGGGGTCCAGTGACTAGCAGCCCAGTTCCTTAGAACCACTTAACATCAGATCATATTTTACAGAGATATTTCCTCCGAAGATGCAAGAACAAACACACAAACATCTTCTCTGATTCTTTAGGGACATAATTATCCTGGAGGATTAGGCTCACAGCTTAACTCAGTGAGCCATCTTTGACATAATATTATATTAGTCCCACCAAGTTCAAGTCCTGCTGAGCTGGCTCTCTAGGACCATCCCCCTCAAAATATTGTTTCTGAGATGTCTTTAATGTCTAGCCTATGTTCCTGGACTCCTTACTCTCCATGGCTGTGCTCTCAGGAAAGATTAAAGACTTCATTCCCTGCACCTAGAATGGAAAAGAACAAATGGAAAGGTCAAAGACCCGGACTCATTTCTCAGGGCCACATGGCCTAAGTAGGGGGAGAGGAAGAAAGAGGCAATATGTTCCACTTTCCACATGAGGTGCGTGGAGTCCTTTCCGCTAAGACAGAATGCATCACTCTGCTGCTGCTCAGCTGGTTGTTTTTAAGAATGCTAACAATTTTGGTTGTGCAGTCAGTGGAAAAGAGCTGTTTCCAATGACATGGAAGGCCAACACAGAATGCCCACATATGTACCAGTCCTTCAGCCTTATGGAAGTAGTTAGTTACCTAGCATCTTCCTTGTTACCCATCATAGGTCTTCTAAGCATATGTCCAACTCCCATTACATTGTCAAAGTTTGTTAGACTATGTTAGGCTCAAGTCTGATGAGGTAGATTTTGAAAAACACAGTTTGTAGTAATTTTGCCCTTGGGAGGGTAATTATGAAGTGGCTCATGATTATGATCAAAATTAGAGATCAAAAACTCTCTTCCAAAGGGCTGGTAGGTTGAGAGTCCAGCCCTGTCCTAGGAAAAGTTCCTCTCTCTTGTGTGGCTCCCAGAGATATGGGGAAAGAAGAAGGTTAGTGATAGTAGTGTCAAATTGAAAAGAAACTTAGGGTGGCTAGGTGGTACGGTGACTAGAGCACTGGCCCCTGGAGTCAGGAGGACCTGAGTCCAAATTCAACCTCAGACACTTAACACTTATTAGCCATGTGACTTTGGGTGAGTCACTTAACCCCAATCGCCCTGCCTTCCCCCCTCCAAAAAGCAAATAATAATAATAATAAAATAAAAAGAAACTGTTGAAAAAAATTTTAATGTACAGAAGAAAACAGATGAAAAGTTAGAAGAAAGAAAAGACATGCAGGACAGTTTTGAAGGCAATGTGTAGAATTTATTATTTACTTTTAAAAAACCAAATACATGAAAGGACAATTCCATTTTATAGAGAATCTAATTTTCATCTGCCACTCTGTGTGTGTGCATGCACAAGTGTGTGCATGCATGCACACACATGTGCAAAGGCTCTTTTTAAAATTAACTTCAGAATAAAAGGGGGGAAGCTAGGTGGTGCAGCAAATAGAGCATCGGCTCTGGAGTCAGGATAACCTGAGTTCAAACCTGGCCTCAGACACTTAACACATATTAGCTGTATATGACCTTGGGCAAGTCACTTAGCCCCAACTGCCCTGCCTTCCCCCCTCAAAAAAAAGGTAGCAAAAGTTCAGAATAAAAAAATAAAAATTTTAAAACAAAATAAAAACCGAAAGAACCTAGTGTCACATTCATACCATAATAAGGCATTGGAGTAAGACTTTGTGAAGGATAACAATTTTATATGGAAATTTAACCATCATAAATCAATTATCATAAGGGAGAGACCAAAAGAACCTAAAAATACCTTAGTCAGCAAATGCTTGACTTACTTGTCAAGCATGGAAGTATAGCTGCCAAGACCAACAAAGATTTAAAATATAAATTTATTTGTAAATTCTTAACAGAGAAAGCTGGTAGAAGACTGTGTGTAGTATCCCTTAATAAAATAAAAAGAAACAGTTTAAAGAAAGTTTGGAGAAAGAGGAAAGACTAAACCTAGCCAAGTTATCCCAAGGACATTTCAGGATGGAAAAGGACAAGCACAAGAAGGATGAAAAAGATTTGCACAGTTTTTTATAACTATTTTTTTTTTTACCATCCAAGACAGTGAATTCACTATGCAGGGGCTCTAAAACCACAATCTCCAATATATTTATGGAGCAGGTAAAATTATTACAATAGAGAACAAGATGGGAAAAACAGCTGGATTAGGTAAAATATACCTTGGAAAGATTGCTGAAGGTAAAAGAATGGTGAAAGTGTTATGGGATCAATTAATAAGATATCTTAAGTAGAGAAGAATACTAAAAGCATGAAGAAATCTCAGATCTTATTAACAAGAACGTGAAAACTGACAAACAGCATCAATAACCACCCACCTATAACCCAATTTTCCCAGAAATATTAAATTATATGAGAATGACATACATACATATTTTAGAGCATCATTAAATAGGATATCAATAGGGAATAGATAAACTTTCACAAGTGATATATAATACAGTAGACAACATCTTTACCATCACACAATTGACCAAAGATGTTGAGAATTTAAGATCAAACTTTATTCTGTAGTTTCTGACATTAAAAGAATTGGTTGAGCAGAGCAAAAGGACACTCTAAGAACTCTTTTCCAACAAGGTGTCCCTATTGTATTCATCAAAATTATACAAGATTCCTGGAAATATATAGCAACACAAATAACCTAGTTCAATTATCCTCTGATATCAGGAGGGACTTTGTCAAGTTATGCCAAGAAGACATATGATCTCTGAGAGTCATGAAAGAACTACAGCACAGAGTCCAAGTTGAAGAGAAAGAATCTCTATAAATTTGAGGTCTTCCAAATGCTCCAGTTTGCCACAGCATTGTTCTGGTTGCATCAAGTACCACAACATTATAGAGCCCCCTGGACAAGATTGAGAATGACCCCCCCAAAAAACTGGCCTAATCATCCATACAGAAAACAGTGAAGTGAATGAAGAATGCTGATTTCCAGGTTTTAACACACAATTAGATGGACAGTTTGTAGAACTCATTCATCAATAGGGAGGTACATTTTGGATAGACTTTGCAAATAAACAAGTTGGGCCCAGGTTTAAAAAGGAAGAAAATGGGCAATATTATCTTTGGGAAATTGTAAAGCTTCTTTAGTAATCCCAGACATTTCCCTGAAAGGAAGATCTATATTTTTTAATTCAAATAATTCACTATTGTTGTATAGCTGAGTCACAGCTATTGAGGTTTAAGGGTTCTGGAACCCCAAAATAACAACACACAGGTCCTGCCTGAATGAATTCAACCCAAGCTTTCTTTCAGTCAAAGGCAAGGTTTATTAGAACACCAATAGAAGGTGGGCATGATTCTAAAAATCCACCATATTGGCCAGACTCTTCTTAAGGAATCTAAACATTTATATAGCTAATGCAAATTGGCTAGATTGAATCTGAGCACTTTGATGGAGGCCAAGATGGATTTCATATACAGAAGGAGGGATCTAGAAGTCTATATTGATGAGATTATGGCTCCTTTTGAGAATTTAGTACGTAGTTCCTAAAAAGTCAAAATTCTCTCCTCTGGATAGGGAATCTCTCCTTGACCTAAGTGTACTATGTTGTCAAAAGTCACTGAGCTAAGTTCTTGAAAATTAATATGTTGGTTTTTTTACTTTGAGTTCTAAATTCTCTCCCTCCCTCATCCACTGAGAAGGCAAGTAATATGATACCCATTATACACATGAAGTCATGTAAAACATATCTCCATATTAGCCATGATACCAAAAAAAAGCAAGAAAAATAAAGAAAGTGGGGGAAAAATATGCACTCAGAATTTATCAATTGTCTCTCTGGAGGTAGATAGCATCATAAATCCTTTGGAATGATCATGGATCATTTTATTGATCAGAGTAGCTAAGTCTTTCACAGTTGATCATCATTACAGTATTGCCCTTATTGTGTACAATGTTCTGGTTCTGTTTACTTTGCTTTGCATCAATTCATATCTATCTTTCCAGGTTTTTCTGAATCCATCCCCCTAGTCATTTCTGATAGTATTATAGTATTCCATCACAACTGTATACCACAACTTATTCAGCCATTCCCTAAATGATGAATATTTCTTCATTTTCCAATTCTTTGTTATCACAAAAAGAGCTCTTGCAAATTATTGTTAATACTTACTCCCTTTACTTCCATCTGACATTTATAATATGCTGACTTCTTTGTATTTTACTTGCTTGCACAGCATGCCTTGTCTCACTAACTAGACTATAAACTCCTGGGCAGCAGAAAATGCATCTTAAACTTCCTTATTTACTTAGCACAGAATGAAGTATATAGTCATATGAAAGCATATTAAAAAATCTTTTCAGTTTCTCTGGAAATAACAAGAAATATTTTTTCTGGTCTAAAAGCCCTTTCTAGACTTGCCTTCTGCTTTTAGAAAGCTGGATACAGGTAAAGGCAAAAATCCTTTTTGGGAGAAATAAGAGGAACAATCAGCTTTAGATAGAACAAAGAGTATTTCTAGTCTTCTAGCCTTCCCCACCTCCTAAAGTAATTGACCTATTGAGCCGTCAAAGAGCAGTTTCCTCCTTTCTTCCATCCCCTAAACCTAACACTGCTACATGGACCTTCTCTCTTCTTTCTTTTTGCCTTTTTCAAAAAAGAGGGCAATTGGGGTTAAGGGTCTTGCCCAAGGTCACACAGCTAGTTTTTGTGTTAAGTGTCTGAGGACAGATTTGAACTTGGGTCCTCCTGACTCCAGGGCTGGTGCTCTATTCTCTGTGCCACCTCGCTGTTCCCTTCTCTCTTATTTCAGGAGTGAAGATTTTGATCTGAGTATAGTAGGCCCCTTTGTTTACTCCCTAGAGGGGAGTAGTAGTCTAGAAAGGAATCCAGTAGTGACTATTGTTCTGGAGAGTTAGTCTAAAACTTGCTTGGATTTTACTCCAGATTCAAGCACATGTCCATAACATTCTCCTTGTTGATAAGAATGTTTCCTGTCTATCTGAGGCAGAGCTGAGGAGACGAGAAATCCTTGGTTCTCCTGGCTTATGGGTTCTAGAGAGGATATATGTGACTCGAGGCTCTTTTTAGGGAGAGGTTGTTGTTGTTGTTCAGTTCTTTCATTCATGTCTGACTCTTTGTGACCCCATTGGCAAAGACACTGGAGTGCTATGCCATTTCCTTGTCTTTAGAGAGAGTTGCCTTGACAAAGAACAACCAGGAAAAAGCCAACATATAGAGGAAGCCAGCCCCTCATGTCCTGGTTTTTAGCTTACCATTCTGGAACCTTTGAGGAATTTCCCTTTGGGTGAGATCAGGGACTATTTAATAATATAATAATAATCTATAATTTATATCACATTTACTAATGCCAGGCACTGTGCTAAGTGCTTTACAATTATCATCTCACTTGATCCTCTGAACAACCCTGTGAGGTAGGTGCTACTATTACTCCCATTTTACAGATGAGGAATCCAAAGCAGAGATTACGTGACTAGTCCAGAGTTAGACAGCTAGGAAGTGTCTGAGGTTGCCTGTACTCTAGCCACTGTACCACCTCTTTCTACTTTATGGTTGAGGTGAGGTATCTCACCCCAAGTGAGAAAACTTTGTATTGTCTAATGTAGATGTCTAATATAGATTGAGCTCTGGGTTCTATTAACTTATTATATTCTTTTCCTTGTTTAAGATTCCTATAAATGTCATCTCAAATGATCTTGAAGTAAAGAAATGTCTGAGGGTACAAACTTACTATACTACTTGGACATTGCTCTCTCTAAATTAGAGAAAGAAAAATTAGTTCTAAGGTTTGGATTTAGAAAATTGTTTCTAAGGACTTACGGTATTAATATTTTTTTCTTTTGGCAGTAGTCTTTCAATAAACATTGGTCAATTGAATGAATAGATGGATGGTGAATATTTCCTCAAATAGATATTTATCATTCCTTAAGGAAACCTTTAAAAATGCATACTTCATGAAATTATCAATAGCCATATAAAAATTCAAATGACTAATAATTTTTAAAATACAAATTAAAACTATTACCCTATGTACATCAAATTACATAGGTAATAAACAGGTGACATAAATGATAGAAGACTGAAAGTCAATCTTCAAGGGCAGAGAGGAAGATAGAAATTGGTAGGTAGGCTTGTGAATTGGTCCAAATTTCTGAGAAAAAATTTGGAATAATACAAAAAAGTCACTACAATGTTCTTATCACCTCACCCCATACTGGGTTTTAATGTCACTGAGGTCAAAAGCAGCAAGGCCCCCCCATACAAAAATACTTGTAGCCGCACTTTTTGATGTAGCAAAAACTGATAACAAAGTAGTATATGAAAATAATGGAATAAAAATCTGATATCTCTATGAACTAAAGAATGATGAAAGGAGAACCAGCACAATATACATGACTACAATAATCTAAATGAGAACAACATTAAAGGCAGCTGAAATCAGGTTAAAGGCAAAGACTAATACTGTTCTATATTCAATATGAGATAAAATGTTGAACCTGTAGTTAGGAAAACCTGAATTCAAATCCAGCCTCAGACACTAGCTGTGTGACTTTGGGCAAGTCAATTACCTCTCTCTGCTTCAGTTTCCTCATCTGTAAAATAGGGGTAATAATAGCACTTACTTTTCAGAGTTGTTGTGAGGATAAAATGAGATCATGTTTATAAAATGTTTTACACACCTTGAAGTACTAAATCTAGTTGCTTAAGCAAGTACCTACTTCCTAAGACATAATTAAGAAGACATGATCATTATCCCGTATATCTTGAGCACAGTTCCTAACATTTCTCTTATTTTTCCCTTGTTGCCAACATAGTTTAAAAACAAAATTCTTCATTTTCATTAACACTCACCAGCTTATTCTGAGTTTTAGTGCTCCAGACACAATACTATTGGACTATACTAAATAGTTACCTCCATTAACCTCTGTCTGCCTCAGTTTCCTCTACTGCAATGGGAGATGATAATAACACCTACCTAGAAAGACTAGATTGTTGTTGTGAGGGTCAAGTGAGATAGTATGGCTAAGTGATTAGCACAATGCCTAGCCCATAATAGGAGTTTAATAAATGTTTGTTGTTTTTTGTTTCATTTTATCCCAGAGAATTTATGATAAATTACACTTATCTCTTTGTGATAGAAAAGTAAGGGACTATGGGTACAGAATGTTGAATACTTATCAGATAAAGTCACTTGAGTGACTTCAATGATTAGTTTTGCTTAACTGTTTTCTTTGTTGGAAAGGAAAATTTTCTTGGGGATATAGGGAGAAATTACTAAGTTGTAAAATACTAAAAGACATCAAAAAGTTTATTTAAAAATAAATATGTATGAGAGGGAGGAACTAATAGAAGGAAAGTCCAGTCCTTGAAGAATGTGAAGTTATCTCCTGCCTGGTTTCACTCCTTGAAGCACATACTAATACTCTCTGCTTGTTTTCAATCTAGGAAACTTGGATTTCTGTCTAGTATTAATACTTGAAGCATGTAGAGATATGTTTACTGTCCTGTTTCAGTCCTTATAGGATACACAAATATTCTTTCCCTGCTTCCAAAGATATTATGTGGAAACTTTGACAAACTGGCTTCAAGTCGTAACTTGGGAGTTAATTCTGTACTTTGCTGAAAAGTCTTTTAATTGACTGATAGATGATTCATAAGTTGGTAATCTGATGCCAGTGTACATACCAAAGAGATGACCTGCCCATCTCTCAGTCTCCTTCCTTAGCGGCAACAAGTGAAGAGCACTACTTTGAGCTGCTCAGTGGGGAAGGGGCCATTGGTCACATTCCGCCAATCAGCTACTATATGTCTGTGGAAGATGGTGCCTCTTTTGTATTTATTTTGTCTTGCTATCAGGGGAATGAGTGTTCTGAAATAGGATTTGCTAGGTGGCCTTGTGAACATTTAAGATCTAGAGATATTGAAGGGTGGATGGATACAGAACAGCCTACCCCCAGTGCAACTCAGCCTGGAGAGGAGTCAATGCAGAGCAACCTGGCCCAGCAAAAAAGTGGCCCATACAATCAGGGGAGTAGCCCTGCCTAGCAGCAGGGGAGCAGGTGGCCCAGCAATGGATAATCCACCCAGCAAAACAATATACCTAAGGAGAACTTCATGAAAACTCCATGGAGGGAGAAAAAGATTTACAGAGCCAGTGGCTGTGTCCATATGTGTTCTCTACATGTGTGTCTCATAAATATTATAATATTATAAATATTGTGCTTTAAGTTTAAGTCCACCCTCCTTCTTAAGTGTACAAAGGGAGAATGTGCCCCCACTTTGAGAGAAGTATTTTGTATCAACTGTTCTTACTATACATCCTCAGTATTACTTTTTTAAAAGTTTATGGAGTATAATTCATCTGTTGATAATGGGAAGAATACCAGTGAGTTTCTAAGTCTTTCAAAGCAGCTAGTCTTCACAATATTGTTGTTATTATATAAATTGTTCTCCTGGCATTACTCACTTCACATTGTATCAGTTAATACAAGTCTTCCCAGGTTTCTCTGCAACCATCCCCCTTCATCCTTTCTTACCATATACTATTGCTATTCTATCACATTCATATACCATAACTTGTTTAGTCATTCCCCAGCTGATGAGCATCCTCTCAGTTTCCAATTCATTGCCAACACACACATTAAAAAACTGCTCTAAATATTTTTGTACATATGTTGTTTTTTTTTTTCCTTTCTTTTGATATCTTTGGGGTATAGGCCTCATAATGGTATCACAGGATCAAAGGATATGCACAGTGTAATAGCTTTTTGAGCATACTTCCAGCTGTAAGATTCTATAATTCTGTGAATGTAGCACCGAGCTTATTAAGACTGTTAACAGCTTTGGGTTATAAAGGGACAAATTATTCGTATCCTGACCATGGAGATTCATAAGCAGACACCTGAGTCTTCAATATACCTATGCTTTTAATGGGTCTTTGTTTTTGTTGCATCCGAGTTTCTCCATTTATAAAATGGGAATGCTGTATTTGTCCCTCAGAGAGACAAGATCCTGGGTCAAGATATAGCTGCATAGCTCAAGAGATGTGGAAAGTTTCTCAGGTTCATGATGAAGAATAAGCTACAAATTTTCTCAAAGAAATCAGAAGAAAAAAGTCTGAAAAATCTGATGGAGGTAGATTATGGCATTACTTGTCTAGAAATGGAAGGAACCTTTGAGGCATCTGGTCCAACATAATTTTACAGATGAGGAAACTAAGGTCCAGAAAGGTTAAATGACTTACCCAAGGTCACACAGGTAGAAAGAAGCAGAGGCAGGAATAAAACCAAGGTCTTCTGACTCTAAATTTACTTCTTTCTTACACTGTACCACATGATCTAACAAGGCAGGAGAGTCCAAAGGACAAGGTCATTATGGGGTGGGGGAGGTACTGAATACCCTAACTCTTCATAACACAAATGGATGTCTTTGTTCCAAGAGTCCAATTAAGTGCCAATGGGAACTTAGTTTGCTCAACTATGAATATTTATTAGAAGGGTTTATGTTTCTTTTTTCCCACATTGGGGAGTTAGGTGGGAGAGAGAAAAAGTGCTTAATAATTGAAAAATAAATTAATTAAAAGGGTATCTGCCCTACTATTTCACAAGTATAGTTTTTATAAGCTAGAAGTCAGCATACCTGGATGCCAGGCTAGACTTTTCTACTAACTAGGTATGGTCAATGAGTGAGTCACTTGATTTGCCTGTATCTCAAATTTCGCCTTTGCCAAATGAGGAGGTTGGACTCAAGAGTTTCTCTAAGGCCTCTTCTCAGTGCAAAGATCCCATGATTCTATGTCATTAAAGCTTCCAGCACCAGGGGGAAATCAGGTGACAAGTTGCTATTTGTTCCCCTTGAATGACAGAAGGGAAAAGGCCCCCGGATGTGATACTTGTATTCATTGTCTAAAAAGTGATCAGATCTTCTTATATACTGGGTTGCTAGAGAGCAGGGGGAGAAAACAATCCAGAAGCTCCTCACTTCTCAAGGGCACACACAACTGGCCAATTGATGTTCACAGCAGAGCTGACTGCTCTCCTTTGATCTCAGAGGAGCCCTCAGTATCAGCAGCACAAGAAGGAGAAGGCCTTTACCATGTTCCATCTGGGTAAATGTCACTTCCTTCTGACGCCTGCCACTTCACATCCCTTCCTGATATTCATGGAACTCCCAGCAGGAGAGCACTTTCCCAAGGCAAGTGGCAGTTCTTGCCCTCCTCTTGGAAATTTCCCTAGCAAGAGAGGGTAAACAAGGGAGGAGGTGGGCAGAAAAGGGGTATCAGGGAGGGAATCCATGCACCCAAGAGAAGGAGGGGCGTCCTATTTCAGGGGAAATACCTCTGTTTTTCTTTGAAAGGATTATAATTTTGCAGTTATTGAATACTATCATGGAAATGCTCAAAGAGACCCCATGTCCTTTCCTCCATCAGGAAGCCAAAAATATAACTAGGGTATGTAGCTGGGCCTCTTCTCATGCACTAATATGAGGAGTTGGAGTGGAGGAGAGAGAAAATGTGCTCCCCCCCAGACGCAAGCTAGACTTTGTCACAAAACCTCTAGCTTCCTGGTCTGAAATATCTCATACTCTCAGGATTAGGAGAAAAGATAGGCTTCAGGAGAAGGTGAGGGAGGGAATTTTCAGCCTAGTGGAGGGTGGGAGATGAAATGAGGGGTGATACTGAAGGGGGCTGCTGAGGTCTTGTCATGTTTTGGGGTGACTTTGTCTTGAATCTCATCTGTTTGGGCACCTGGGTATGTGACATCAGCCTGTGGAAAGGTCACCTTTCCCCCCAGCTGTAAGTCATTAACTCTGTCCCTTCCCCCGCCCCAGCCTGTAAGTATCTTCCCAGAAGATCGTTAACTATAACTAACCACACCTATGAATTCTTAAAAGGATTCCTTAGAGAAAGGAGTATCCCTTTTGTTCTAGTGGCCATCTGTAAGATAACTCCTAACAAAAGAACTTCGCCTTATCAAAGGGAAACCTTTCAGGGCAGACTGGCTGGGTGCTCCTCTCTAACTCCACCTCTGTATGACTTTTGTTACTATATAATCAGTACCCCCAATCCCCACACTTCGCAGGATGATTCACCTTAATTTTCTCCTGCCTGATAGCAGGAGGATTCCCCTTGATTTCCTTCTGTCCATTTGACAAGCATAATAAAGTCTCTTAAAACTGCCAAGACTGCTCATGCCTGGTAATTCTTTCAGACTGGTAAGAACCCTCAAAGGATTTCCATAGAAATCCACCCTTTCTAACCCTCATCAATACCACCCCCTTTTCTAATGTAATTTGTACCCACAATTAGACTGTCCTATTCCCTCTGTTATCCGCTGCATGGTCTCCCCTAACCCTATCCTGTCCTCAGCACTATTCTACTTTTCCTTCCCCCTTCAACCCCAATCCATACTCAAATGTTTTTGCCCCAAGTGAAAAACCACCTCTATAGAGACTTTCTGTAGGGAGGTCAGTCAACCCCAACCTTCCTACTTTTCCACGCAGAGCTAAATGTTAACTAAATGGTTGTTCTGTAGGATCCGTTCTGTCTCTAGAAAATGAAAATCATTATTCTGGCATTGTGTCAAGGGCAAAACAGCTTGGTAGTTCTTCCTGGGGCTCCTCTTACAGATATCATTGCCATAACTGAGATAGAAAGCTCAGAACACAGGACTGCCGAGTTTTGGAGGGTGCTTGAGACCCGGATGATAAAGAACTTCAACTTTATCTTGAAGCAGGCTTAGACTCAGGAAAATGTGACTTCAAAGCCTGCTCAAGATATTCATTCTTGTATGATCCTGGACAAGTTATTTAAGGTCTCAGTCTCCGGTTTGGTTTGATTTTTTCCTATAAAATGTCGTAATAATTAATAGCACCTACTTCATAGGGTTGTGGTGAGTATCAGATGAGAACATATGTAAAGCACTGGCCAACCTTTAGTTATTTATTAACCTCATTAAGGAGCTTGGTTCCAGTCAGAACTCACAGCTTCCTTATTTATAGACTTCTTTGCTCAGCTGGAAGAGAAGTCAAGTTTGGGAACATGGCTTATATAACTCAGTACACAGTATGGAAGACACACAGTGCTCCCTACTAAGAGCTGGCCTCCTCCAGGCTTCCAGGAGGAACAGAGACTTTAACTGAGTATGTTCTGCATTCTGGTGCTGAAGCCCTCCCAGAGTTCCTAGTGGGCAGACAACTTACTCAAAACCCAGCCTGAGATAAAATCCTCCCTCTCTTAAGGATGGCTCTCCCTGGAGCTTTCCTTGCCCTAGACAGGAATTTTCTCCTCCCTCTGGGAATTTTCACTGGCTGTCTTTTATGCCCAGAATTCTCTCCCTCCACATTTTGACCTCCAGATCCCCCAGGCTTCCTTCAGATCTCAGCTAAAATCCCTCCTCCTCCTACAGGAAACTTTTCCCAATCCCCCTTATTTCTAGTGCCTTACCTCTGTTAATTATTGTAAATTTATCCTGATTGTAGCTTGTGTGTATATAGTCATGTACATGTCTCACCAGAGGTCTTTGAGAACAGGGACCGGCTTGTACCTTTCTTTGTATCCCCAGCACTTATACGATGCCTGGTACGTAGTAGCCACTTAATAAATGTTTATTGACCGGCTATTTGCTTCTACCTCTAGACCACCACTTTGCCCCAGTTTGGCAGTCTGATTTACATTACAGATTCCAACTTATTTGTATAGCAAATTCGTATTTATATGGGTTCTGAGGCTAGTGCAAGGGCAATAGCACTCCCCACAGGAAGATGGCACAAAGGACATCATTTCCATCATGGTCTCCACATTCCCAGGCAGCAGTAGAAGCAAAATATTCCCCTTTACATATTAGAAACAAACTTCTTAACCTGGGAGAGGAAGAGTATATGGATTGATTTCAGGAGTGAATTTGAATGGAAAATAAATTATCTTTTTTTTCATGAATTCTACTTGAAATTTGGTATTTCTTAGTCAAAAGGAATTTAAAAAAAAGTTGAAGACCTCCTGTCACTGGCTCTGGAGTCAGGAGGACCTGAGTTCAAATGCAGCCTCTGACACTTAACACTTACTAACCATGTGACCTTGGGCAAGTCACTTAACCCCAATTGCCCTGCCTTCCCCCCTCCAAAAGAGACCAAAAAAAAAAAAAGAAGAAGAAAGAAAGAAGAGCCGTTCCATACAAGAAGTCAAGGCAAAGAAGTAGCTACCAGGAGCTGTTAGCTGAGAAGGGGCTCTATACCCACCTCTCTTCTCTGACACTGACAACCATCTGGATTATGAGGTTGAGTGATATTTTATCCCAGAGGTCAAGAACATTCATACTATGTTGTACTGTAGCTTCTTATTGTGGTTAAATCTTAATTTTGGTGTTCCTACATTTAGAGTAGCCTCAGCCCCATCCTCAAATTGGTTTCCATGTTCTGAAGTAAGTACATATTTCCCTCCAGTAGAGAAATCCACCACTATTTGTGTAGGAGGTTCCATATGTTGTCAGATGGTTGCTGAGTTTGTAGCTTTGCTTAACTGTTTTTCATCATAACAAGGGAGAAGTCTATGGAAGGGGATTTGGGAAAGTCTGTGTCATAAAAACAAAGGCATTGGGAAAAATTTTGGTGATTAAAAAATCAGCATCAATAAAAACTTGTTTTTAAAAATTACAGAAGTAGGATGTAAGCTCTCTGGAAGAAAAGGCAACAATGAAACCTAAAAAGGGATGGGGGAAATCTGCATTACTGAACAACATTAGCATCATTCTTATTCATCCTTTTATTGGAATCCTGTGGTTCCCTTAATGATTTGTAACTTGCCAGACAAAAACATCCTTCCCAGGTCACCACTGCCACTTTAGACTATGAACTCGTTAATGACAGGGATTGCCTGGCTTTCTTGCTTTTATCTACAGAATCCTGGGTGAGAGTGAGAGCTGAGAGACTGGTAGACACCAAAGGTGAATGAGCAGCCCAGAAAAGGGTTTAGCAAATACCAGAGGCACTGGTCCTCCCTAAATACCCCATGCACCTTTAGTGTCCACCTGTCACCCAACTCTCACCTGTGGTTCCAAGAAGTTGTAGCACATGCAGTAGCCACACTCTGTAAAACCATTTTGGCAATAGACCTCCAACCCATCAGTGAGCCAGGGGGATTTCTACCCCAAGCATGTGAAGACCTCCCCTGGCAAAGTGGGCAGAATAAGATCAATTTGTTCCAACGTCATGGGTCATGAAGGCAACTAAAGCAGGCACTGTGGAGCATTTAGAGATTGGTCAGACATCCAAGACACCAAGGTCATCCTGACTTTTGTCTTGCCACTGGACTTCAATGACTCTGGAAGACAGGCTGATGACTTTGTACAACTCTGCCTCACTTAAATCCAATTCAAGGGCAAGTTGAGACATCTTGTCATGACGTTACTGATCATTTTCGAAAACTAAGAACTAACAACAACAACATCACTTGGCCAGTGGTATCCAGGGGCTTGGCAGGGTGGTAAGCACTTAATAAATGCTTTTTCACTGATTCATTCTCAGACCATAGACTCTACCTCCAACTTGGTCAGGCTTCCATTTCCTAAGAAGCAACTGCTGTAGAGAAGAGGCCCTCCATCCTTGCCACCACCATCAAAAATTAGCCAACTACTATCCAATTGACAAGAAAGCCCAAGAACCTGGGAATAGCTGCACTTCCTAGACTACTTTCTTCCATCTTCACTCTCCTCACCAAGACATCATTCAAAGTAGCAAACCTTGAGGAGATTCAACCTGGCAACTGCCTCTAGTTGTTCTCAACATCAAAGTCCTTGGAAATGCCAAATGAATATGATTTTATTAATGTAAATGGCACTGAAGAAGATGTATTACTCTCTGACTTGTTTCGGGGGATTTTCCGTCTGACCTGAATCAAAAACCTCCTATATGTGTTGTCTCCCCATCAGTACCTACAGCAGGGACCTATCTTTTCTATTTGTACCTCTAATGCTTTACACATAATAAGTGCTTAATAAATGCCTTTTCATGTGTTCATTTAGAGTGCCCAAACACACACTGATTTGAAGAATTTTCCACCAGTTAGGAGTTCAATATAGTTGACATTGCCAAAAAGTTCATCACTATTCTCAGCTAGCCTAAACCTAATAAAAGGAGATTTGGTCTTTGGCCATATCTGAAGCTTTTCTAGCATGCTGTAATCCACCTGAGACTATATCCCAATGGCAAAGCCTTCAAGGACTCTGGGCTACCCCCATACCAGTAGCATATTAATTCTCTGTGGAAAGTCTCCAGCATATCAGGTAGATGAGATCATATATTAACTAAAGCAGGAAGTAGACAGGATTGAGGTAAGAAATAAAGAGAGGTCACAGTATAGGCCTCATTTTAAGTTCATTCCCAACTACAGGGTGGGGCCCTTGAGCACCCAGGCCTTTTTTATGTGTGCATGTGATTAAAAAGAGAATTTTCTTTCTGCTAAACCTGTCTAGTTTTGGACTGGTAAGTATAGATGGTTTCAAGTACTATATTAATTAGACCAGGGTCATGGAACATGACTGTGGTGTTTCATAGTCTCAAACTGTACCCTTAAACTTAACTAGGCATCTTTCACCTAGGGACATGGACAAGAGACTTTTACTGAATTACCTTAGACCCAGAAGTATGGTGTGGTTGTCAAGAACTCCTCTATGACCATAAAGCAAATTTTTTTTTTAGCTTCTTTGCCAGGCACACACTAAGCACTTTATAAACATAAATATTTCTAAAAATTGTCTCATTTGATTTTCACAACAACCCTGTGATGTAGATCTTATTACCCCTGCTTTATAATTCAGGGAACTAATGCAGACCAGCCCAATTTCCCACAGCTAGTAAATGCTTGAGGCTAGATCTGAACTCAAGTCTAAGTGACTACATGCCAAGTCATCTGTCCCCTGCTGATTTAGTTAGTTATTTTCTAACCCTTAGAGGGCTATACAAGCATATCCCCAGTATATAACCATTCAGCATGAAATACATATCTTATTGATAGTGCGACAATAGTGTCATCTCGGTAGACTAAAGTATCGTACCTTTAAGAGGAGGATATTTAAAGCTGGTAACCTAAGAAAATAAATATAAAGAAAAGGAAAATTCTTGCATTCCGATATGCGGATATTTTTATCAATGGAAAGAAAAGCTATTGGCATTCATTCTTTCAACAATCATTAATCAAGGAAATGATTATATAACATTGGTCCCCTTAGGTTCCCGAGAATTCTGGCTCTGTAGGCCCTTGCTACTTTCCCAGGTTTAGAGTAGGCCATTTGTATATCATGATTCAAACTCTCAGCAAGGCAACATTCTATTTATATTAGAAACACATCCAATAACAAAAGCATTTTTTGTTGTTTAATTGTATCTGACTCTTCTTAATGCCATTTAGGTTTTGGGTTTGTTTTGTGGGTTATTTATTTATTTTTTTTTGGCAAAGATACTGGAATGGTTTGCCATTTCCTTCTCCGGTTCATTTTACAGATGGCGAAACTGGGGTAAACAGGGTTAAGTGACTTGTCCAGGGTCACACAGTTAAGTGTTTGAGGCCAGATTTGAGTTCAAAAAGATGAGCCTTCCTGACTCCAGGCTGAACACTCTATCCACTGTACCACCCAACTGCCATAACAAAAACATTTAACTAACATAAAAGCAACTTAAGGAAAGCAACAAAGGAAAATCATATTTGTTTTCAAGTGATCTCCCCCATTAAACTCTGAACTCTCTGAGGGCAGGAACTCTCTTTTGTATTTCTTTGTATTCCCAGTACTTCATACAGTGCCTGGCACAATATAGGTGCTTAATAAATGCTTATTGTCTTTTTTTTTTGGAGGGGGAAAGGCATGACAATTGGGGTTAAGTGACTTGCCCACAGTCACACAGCTAGTAAGTGTTAAGTATCTGAGGCTGAATTTCAACTCAGCTCCTCCTGACTACAAGGCTGGTGCTCTATTCACTGAGTCACCTAGCTGCTCCTAATAAATGCTCATTGACCAACTACTCCTATACACAAATGGATGTAACCTCTTATACACTCCAGGCAGATTATAATCTAATCCTACCCCTCCCCCCATTCCACATTGATCCTCCCAGCTCACTGAGAGAGAGACATAATCACCTGCAAACACAAGGATCAGCTGTAAATTTAGGATTTTGTGTCCTCTGCTTCATGATGACCTGCTGAAGCCTCTCAGCTCAGCTTCAGGGTCCTTAGGATTCTGCCAAGATCCTGGTTTTGAGAACACTATGACTACACTGACTGCTCTATGTGTTTCTCTTCAATCATCCTGAATAAACCAGAATTTATGGCTGGCCTTTCCTAACCCTACTCCAGCAGGTCCACTTTTCAAATCTCCTGTTTCCCAAAAGATTCTCCACCAATCAGAATTCTTACCAAACGAAGTCACTTCTCTGAGGTCAGACATACAGCCTTCTGGGAAATATGGTCTAAATCAGTGGTTCTCAAAGTGTGGTCTGGAGTCCCCAAGATCATTTCAGGGAGTCTTCAAGGTCAAAACCATTTTTATAATACTAAGATGTTTTAATTTCTAATATGGTTACTATCAATAGACACAACCCACACTTCAAAAAATAAATAAAGTTCTCTAGGAGAGTCCTCAAGAATGTCTAAGAATATGAAGAGGTCCTGAGACCAAAAAGTTTGAGAATTGCTGTTACGAATCAAATATCATGGGAAATAAAATTTATATCATGAAGTTCATGTTCTATTATGGTAAATGAAGGGATGTTATTACTGTTGTTGTTCTTGTGATCGCTGTTGTGATCGCTATTATTTTCTCCCTGGTAATACCAAATACAGTTAGAAGAATGGCTCGGTGAGTCCGTCGCCCTCGCCCTCGCCCGCTGTCACCGTGCTGGCCGCGCTCTCCGCTGCTGCTCCGCCTCGGTGCGGGTCCCTTCCTGCTGGTGGTCCTCCTTTCCCTCCGCCGCCGCTATCCAGTCAGCTCGCGGCTATTCCCGTGAGTCCCATGAGACAGATGAAGAGTTGGATGCTCGCTGGATGACATACTTCAGCAAACCAGATCTTGATGCCTGAGAATTACGAAAAGGAATGAATACATTGGTTGGCTACGACCTGGTTCCAGAACCCAAAATCACTGATGCTGCTTTGAGGGCTTGCAGACGGCTAGATGATTTTGCTAGTGCAGTTCGCATTGTAGAGGTTGTAAAGGACAAAGCGGAACCTCAATAAGGAAAGCTACCCATGTGGAATCCAGGAACTTAGACCAACTTTAGATGAACTGGGAATCTCTACTCCAGAGAAATTGAGCCTGGACAAAGCATAAACTCTTGTGGATGGGCTTCCTAAGGATTTATTGGTAATGCTACTTGATTATACACATTTGCCTGGAGATGCTGATGATAAAATCTTATTTGAATATGTTTTTCTTTATTGAGTCCCAGTCTATAGAATATTTTACTTGGACCTTAATAAAAGGGAAACCGTTTGAACTTAATTGAAGCGGTTGCTACCTGTGTTGACATTAAAAATTTTGTCGTTGTTGTCCAAAAAAAAAAATTTGAAAGGGACCTAGATATGACTTATTTATAAACACAGACAGAACTATGTCTACTAAACGCCTGGGAGACTTTGGAGAAGAAACTTTTCATATTCATCATTACTTTTATCTTTTCTGCTTGTACCCTAAATTTTTTCCAGGGTCAAGGGGAGATAGTACTTTTAGGATTTTCTAGGACTGGACATAGTGCTAAACCTCATGAAATAAATATAAATTTGGGGCAGCTTTGTGGCACAGTGAATAGAGCACCAGCGCTGTAGTCAGGAGGACTTGAGTTCAAATCCAACCTCAGACACTTAACACTTAGGAGCTGTGTGATCTTGGGCAAGTCACTTAATTCCAATTGCCCTGCCCTCCCCCCTCCAAAAAAAAAGCAAAGAAAGAAAGAAATACAAATTGTTACTTAAGGAAAAGAAATTTAATGGGAACTATTGGCCACATAAAACTATAGGAAAAATTATTGGATGAATTGTGAAAATACAAGTCTAGAATATTTGACCTGCCATTTACATGAACTTCTACAGCGGAATCTCTACTCAACACAAATGCAAAACTCTAAGAAAAAAAATACTCCTATTTAATGAAACAAAATCCCCAATAACAATAAAAATATAAAACATGGTTAATATTGGGGAAAGGAGAGCATTCACCTAACAATTAATACCTATTCTAGGCCGAATAAGAACTACCTGGATACGAGATTATAAAGATACTTCAACTACTATCAGAGAGAGACAGAGAAGAGAAAGACAGAGAGAAAAGAGAAAGAAAGAGAGAGAGAGAGAGAGACAGAGACATGCAGGGAAAGTCAGAGGCAAAGACTACTTGTTTGAAGCCCACTTAGTGCTTTGGATAAATAAGGTCACATGCTCATATTTAGGTGTCTCTGCTGGAACATGTCTCTACCTCAGCTTCTCCCCCTTTTTCAGAGGGTAACATAGAATTTTCTTTACATGCTAAGCTCTTCCAGCTATGTCGACAAGGTCTTGCTTCCATTAATGAATAGAAAACCTCCTCCTTAAGCTAGTATACATGATTCATTAAGGATCACAGTTCAGAATCAAGGGAGTCCTACTCTACTGACAGCCCCTTCCATCCTGTAACAGATTTAGAGACCATTCTTATACTGATGAGGAAACTAGGTAAGGGAAGTTCAGGCTCTTTCATAAGCTTTGCTCACAAACAGCCAGAAGATGTCAGTTGCTAATTATGATATTGATATGCAGGGGAGAAGTTGGCACTTCATAACAAACTAGTGTAATTCTATGCCAGATGTATTGCTCTCTGCCAATTAATGTAAGAAGATTCACCTTTTGCTATCTTGCTTCCAAAAATTTTTTATTGTCATATCAGAAGCAGTTTGGGAATATAGAAGATATTTCAGAACCACTTTTTTTGTGTTATCTTGCTGAGTTATCTTCAAAGATTGCATTTTGTTTGGTTCCTGTTTGTTTTGATAAACCAAGTATCAATTAAGAAAACTGGAACTGATTCACTAAACAAAAACTTAAAGTAGGAAATCCTTCAGTTCCTTCCAACTCTGAAATTTTCTACAATACTGATAATTGACACTCATATAACACTGTAAGGTTTGCAAAGTATAATTCTATGTTCTTTCCTTTATCTGAATGAGACCCAGAATACTATATGAACCTCTGAGATTTGTTAAGCTCACAGTGTTTCTTTATGAGTTCGTTTGTTTCATATGCTTAAAATTTCTTCACTAACTTAAAAAAAAGAGAATGTAATTTGGTTGCATCTTCAGTTTGCAAGGAAAATAGTTCATATTTCAATAACTATATAGTTCCTCCTCTGTAAAATGAGGTGGTTGAACTAAATGGTAGTGAAGGTCCTTTCTGATAGATAGAGAGGTGGGCCTGGAGTCAGGAAGACTCATCTTCTTGAGTTCAAATCTGGCCACAGAAAACTTACTAACTGTGTGACCCTGGGCAAGTCACTTAACCCTGTTTGTCTCAGTTTCCTCATCTGCAAAATAAACTGGAGAAAGAAATGGCAAGCCACTCCAGTATCTTTGCCAAGAAAAATAATGGGGCCACAAAAAGTCAGACATGACTGATTACATCAACAATAACAAGAACATAAGGGGTGGCTAGGTGGCGCAGTGAATAGAGCGCTTACCCTGGCATCAAGAGGACCTGAGTTCAAATGCGGCCTCAGACACTTAACACAAAAAAACTAGCTGTATGACCTTGGGCAAATCACTTAACCCCAATTGCCCTCCAAAAAGCAAAAAAAAACCTCAAACAAACAATAACAACAACAAGGTCCCTTCTGGCTCTAAATCCAATTGCTCTTGTGATCTAATTCTGGAACTTCAGGGGAAAAAAAAGTTTTAGAGGGAGAAATATGCCAAAAGAAAGTAAAATTATGTGCAGTATTAATTACTGAGTTGAGCAGACAATCGGGAAAAGGGGAAAAGTTCAGAGAAAAATCCCAGAAGATGGAAGATTTTATTGGATAGAACAAAAAGAAGTCTGTATTGGAGCATCTGTGCTGAGACAATTGACATGATTAGTGTTATGACTTTAACTTATTCATCCTTCCAACATTCCCATGAAGCAACCAGGTCCTTGGCCAAAGCAGGAGGAGAACAGAGCTGGTCTTGGGATCCAGGGTGCTTAGCTGGCGCATGGCCTCTCAGGAGCAGAGCCAGAAGGGATTGGCAACTAGCTGCTCCCAAACCACATGAGGCTCTTCAAGTACATATGTGAGGCCAGAGTAAACAAATGAGTCAGTACCTGCAAGTTGACTCATCTCATTAATGTGCAAACACACAGACGATGGAATGCTAGCCTTGGTGAGCAGTAGAGAGCTCTGGGCATGTTCTCATTCTCCCCTCTCCACCACTCAAAACACAGAATTTCCTTGGGGTTGCCCCTCTACCGTCTCATCTTAATAACAGCCAGCTTTTATATAGTGCTTTAAGATTTGCAAAACACTTTACAAGTACTACCTCATTCCATCCTCACAACAACCCTGAGAGGTAGGTACTATTATTATCCCATTTTACAGATGAGGAAATGGGAAGTAGATTAGAGGGTGACTCCCAGGATCACACGGCTAGTATCTGAAATGCCTTCTTAGCTGTTACCCCACTCCCCAGGGCATGCTGCCATGCGTGTCTTACCTTTTCTACCAAACTCTTTTACCTGCCTCCCCTTCTCAGAGCTAGGCTTTCTCTGCCTTTCAAAGTAATAATTAGCTGATCTGATATACTCACACTAATGTCCCAGTGGGAGATGTCTACTGAGCTTCTCTGAATCGTGCCTCTGATTTCTAGGATACACACTCACGTGCACACACACACAGACATATGTAATAACAAGCATTATGGAAGAGTCATTATTTGTTATTTTGTTATATTAATTTGTACAAATTAAGTTTATCGATAAACTATATAAATTATTTTTTTTTGTTAAGTAGCACAATGGATAAAGAACTGGACTTGGACTCAAGAAGATCTGAGTGCAAATCCAACCTCAGACACTTACTGGCTACATGATGCTGGACAAGTCACTGACTTGCCTCAGTTTTCTCATCTGTAAAATGGGGATGATAATAGCATCTACCTGCCAGGGCTGTTTGTGAGGATCAAATGAGATATTTGTAAAGTGATCTGCAAAATTTAAAGCATTATATAAATGATAGTTATCATCATCATCATTATTTTTAATAATAACAATAATAAATCATTACAGATGAGATTATTATACCATTTTTCTGCTATCAATTGAATGCCATGTATTCAATTAAATAATAACTCATATTTACATAGTATTTGAAAAGCAACCTGACAGAGTGAATAGAATACTGGCTTTGGGGGAATCAGGAAGATCTAGGTTCAAGTTCTGCCTCTAATTTATACTAGCAATCTAATTAAACCCACCAAATCAAGCCAGATAATTCTCTGAGACAATAAAATTCACAAGTTGTCTTATATGTATAGATCAAGGGAGTTTCCACTCCAAAGAATTCCCCACATAGTTGGAGTCATAGTTTTAAACTAAATATATATGTAAATATGAACATGTGTGTAGTACACATACATATACACCCTAAAATTTATCAAGAACTTTCCTCACACTTATTATCGCCAGTTTAGATTTGAAAACAAAGCAAAAACAGAGCCTCAGGTAAAATGGTTTGCCCAAGATTACATAGTCAGTCAATCAGTGGATAAACATATATTATATCTACTACATGCCAAACACTGTGCTAAGTACTGGGAATACAAAAAAAGACAAAAGACTGTCCCTACCCTCAAGGAACTTATACTCTAACTGAAGAGAGAACAAGCAAATAATTTTTTTTTATGTGGGAACACGCTGTATACAGGATAAATAGGAAATAATTAAGAAGGGGAGGAAAGTCACTAGGATTAAGAGGGGCTGGGAAAAGTTTCCTGTAGGAAGGAGAATTTAGTTGGGATTAAAAGGAAGCCAGGAATGTCAGTAGTTGGAATGGAGGAGGGAGAGTATTCTACGTGTGGAAAGCTAGAGAAAATGTCCAGAGCCAAGAGATGGAGTATCTTGTTCACGGAAGGCAGGGAGTGTCACTGAATAGAAGAGTACTTGTTGGGCAGTAAAGTCCAAGAAGACTGCAAAGGCGGGAGAAGGCTAGATTATGAAGGGCTTTGAATGCCAAACAGTCATTCTTGTAACTGAGATTTGAACCCAAGTCATCCTCATACCAAGACAGGAAGCTCTTTTCATGGTATCAGGAGAGTCCTTCAAAAATACAGTCTCCTTTATAATCAACAATATTCGTAGCAGTGTTATTTGTGATTGGAAAAAAAAAACCTGAAAGATAAATATCCAATGGTAGGGATATGATTAAATAAAGAATAGTATATTTCCTGCAGTATAAAGCAATTAAGATGGATGAGAGGAAGAAAAAGAAATCTAGAAAAACCTTTATGAAATAACATGAAGAAAAAATAAATAAATAAGATCAGAACCAGAAATATGGAGTATATTCACACTAAGTACAACCACGTAAGAGCAAAAGTAGATCAGAATGAAACAAGGAATCCTGACAGTAACTTAGAAGGAATGACTAGAAAGTGGTTATGTTGTGAAAACCCCAGAGAACCAGCCCTACAAGAACAGAATACTATATTAATTGTCAGATGGGGTCACGCTGTCTGATACTTCTATATAATTGGTTTTTTTCCTGTATCACAGGAAAAGAGTCAGTCTGAAGGTCAACCCTAACCTGTCTTTCCAGGCTCTTTGGACATTACCTAGGTGTCATCCTCAATTCCTCACTTTTTCTCACTCCTCTTTACCCCATCAGTTTCCAATGCCTGTCAATTTTATCTTTCTGATCTCCTGAAAACGCTCCCCTTCCTCTGTAACTGCTACCAACTCTGGTACATGCTATTATCACCTCATGCCCACACTGTTGAAACAGTCTGCTGGCTGGTCGTCCTGCCACAAGTCCCTTCCTACTTCAGTCCATCCTCTACACAGCTGCAGACTGATCTTCCTAAGTTCTATCACCCCCCTCCTACTCAATAAACTCCATTGGTTCCCTATCACCCCCAGGATCAAATATAAAATTCTCTCCCTTTCACAGTCTTTCATAACCTTCCTACCTCCAATCTTTCCAGTTTTCTTACACCTTAAATGATACCGCCTTCCTCCTACTCAGCAGTCTAGCAACTCTGGCCTTCCTACTGATCCTTACACAATATATTCTTTTCAATAGCATTTTCACTGTCAGACATGCCTGGAGTTCTCTCCCTCCTCATCTCTGCATCCTAGCTTCTTTTAAATCCTAGATAAAATCCCACTTTCTACAGGAAGCCTTTCCCAATCCTCCTGAAACCCTTCCCTCCATTGATTATCTCAAGTTGTATATAGCTGGTTGTGAGGTCCAGAATTCCCCTGGCTGGAGAACTCTGCACCTCCCGCATAATCATGGGGTGTTCTTTTTATACCAAAGGAAGAGGCCGCAGAGCTCTATATTGATTATAGGTATTAGTTTAATTGATCATTATGAATACTTACAAACAGGGATAATCTTCGATCTGGGGTAGCAGCTGAAGAACCCCAATATCCTTGTGGTAATTATAGAAAACAGACAGGCAGGAGGAGCTAGAGAGTTCATCACTACTGATTGGTGGATATTTTTAGTTTTCTGCTTAGTAATGAGCTTGGGAGTTAAGCCAATGTTGTGCCCAAACATAAATTTGTGTATGTATCATGTAACAGTCACACGTGGGTCACAATATTCCTATTATGGCTTTCATAGGTCATGGTATCTTAAGTTTTGACTCAGTGTCTAAAATATAATTTAAACAGATCACCAAGTTTGGGTTTCCACCTTTCACAGAGTTACAGTTTTTATGGCTTTTCCTTTATTACTGCATTTTATGACTTTTTTCCCAATACGAACCCTATACTTCTGTATACACAGTTGCTTGTGTGTTATCTCCTTTCTTAGATGTAAGCTCCTTGGGAGCTCAGAATCTTTTGGCAGTTTTTGTTGTTTTTTGCCTTTCTTTGGATCCCCAGTGCTTAGCACAGTGGCTGGCATGCAGTAGGTGCTTAATAAATGTTTATCGACTAGCTTTCCATCTTCTTACATATATCACCCCATCCACACATTTTACAATCTAACCTTCCTGATTCCTCCAAAGCCAGTATTCTATTCACTCTGTCAGGTTGCCTTTCAAACCTCACAACACTTTACTGTCTCCTTGACTTAGCGTTGGTGGTTCCCCATGCCTAGAATGTTCAATCTCTTAGAATCACTAGATTCCTTCAAGACAACTCCAACACTACTTTCTACAGGAAGCCTTTCCCAAATACTCTTAGATGCTAATGGGTTCCCCTCTAGGGTTACTTTCGTCACTTGCTATTAATTTGATATGTTCTTAAATGTACCCCATTAGAATGTGAGCTCTTTCCAGGCAATTGTTACATACTATTCTGGGGAGCAATTTAGAGTTATGCAAATACAGTTATTAAAATGTCCGTACCTTTGACTAAGAGGCTTCACTTCTAGAAATATGCCACAAGGAAGTCTTTGACAAAAAGAAAGCCTACATATGCGCCAAAGTATTTATTGTACTGCTTTTTGTGGTTGCAAAGATTTGGAAACAAAGTAGATGTCTTTGCTGAACAAACAGTGGTACGTGAATATACTGGAATATTATTGTTATAAAAATTATGCAGAAGTATGGAAAGACTTATATGAACTGATGCAAAATGAAGTGAGCAGAGCCAAGAAAACAATTTTTGAAATTACTATAAGAATGGCTAAGTGGGGCAGTGAATAGAATACCAGCCCTGGAGTCAGGAGGACCTAAGTTCAAATTCGACCTCAGACACTTAACACTTACTGGCTATGTGACCTTGAGCAAGTCACTTAACCTGCTTTCCCCCCTCCAAAAAAAAAAAAAGAAATTACTACAACAATGTAAATAAAAAAAACAACAACCACAAAACAGTCGAAATTGAATGTTGCAAAATTATAAAGACCTAACAGGATTCCAAGAAGAGATATGAGAAAACACTTCCCTCTGTTCTTTTGCAGAGATGTGGGTTCATGGGTTTGAAGCTTTGCATGTAATGTCAGATTTTTTTGCATGTGTTAATTGGTTTTGCTGATTTTTCCCCTCTTTCTTTTTTTTGTAATCCTTTATTATAAAGGATGACTCTCTGAGAAGTAAGAAATAACAGAGTGGGGAATCTAGGAGACATAAAAACAAAAGATATCAATAAAGAAAATCTTTTTAAAAAGAAGAATGTTGCCTCAGGACAGAAACTAATTTTTTTTTGAGGGGGGAAGGCAAGGCAATTGGGGTTAAATGACTTGCCCAAGGGTCACACAGCTAGTAAATGTGTCAAGTGTCTGAGGCCAGATTTGAACTCAGGTACTCCTGATTCCAGGACTGGTGCTCCAATTCAATGCACCACCCAGATGCCCCAACAGAAATTATTTTGCTTTTTCTTTGTATCCTTATACATAGCACAATATCTGACACATAATAAGTGCTTATTAAACACTTATTGGTCAGTTGATTGAGTGATTGTATGAGTGAGTTCAAACTGGCTCTATATACATACTGACTGGCCCCAGATCCCATACCATAGTTCACTTTCATATCCCATACAACCATCCCACTGTATACCCAGACTGCCTTGCTATTTGCCTACCATAACATGCACACCTTCTCTGACCTTTCTATCTTCTGCTCCAGTCATAGTAATCAGATCACAAGAACATGCCAACTAACTATACATCTACTCATTATCTCTGGTCCTTCCCTAACCACCACACTTTACTTTTTTCTAATTAGAATGTAAGCTCTTTGAGGGCAGAATTTTTGTATTTATGTCCTCAATATATAGCATAATGCCTGGAATATAGTAAATAGTTAATCCTTTTTCATCAATTCTATCACCCAAACCATCAGTTGCCAAGTGTTTTCAATTATTTCTCCCTATCATTTCTTGAAATTATTTCCTTCTCTCCATTTATGCAGCCACTGCCTGGGTTTAGGCTACAATTACCTTTCCCTTGAACTATTGCAATGACTTCCTAATTATTCTCCCAGTCTCCATTTTCTCTCCCATCTCAAATCCATCATAGCTGCCAAACAGATATTCCCAACCACAGATCTGATCATGTTTCTCTTACTCAGGAATCTCTAGTGACTACCAATCCCAGAGGTACTAGGATAAAACATAAACTCCTCTATTTGTCATGTAAATGCTTTCGTAATCTAGTTCCAGTCTACATTCCCAACATGATTTCATATTACTCTCCTTCATATACTCTTTGCTGCATCCAAACTGACCAAAATGCTGCTCCTTGAGTAGAGTAGGGGGGATGGGGATGAGAGGTGGGATGACGGAGAGGGGGTAGGGTTGATGGAAGTTCACACTTCTGTAAAGGGATAGGGACAGGGACAGGGCAGAAAATAGAACAAGGGCGGGAGCAGGATAGGAAGGAGGGACATATAATCAGTCTCTCACAATATGCCCACTGTGGAGAGGTTCTCTGTAATTACCCATGTACAGCCTGTATTTAATTGCTTGTCCTTCCAGTGGAGGTGGGTGACGAGGGAGGA
>CM053590.1:136517564-136540682 GCA_028646515.1 Pseudochirops corinnae
TTTGGGATACAACCCTAGAAGTGGTATTACTGGGTCAAAGGGTATGCAATTATTTATAAGTTTTTGGGCATATTTCCAGATTGCTCTCCAGAATGGTTGAATCAGGTCACAATTCCACCAACAATGCATTAGTGTTCCAATTTTTCCACATCCTCTCCAGCATTTGTCATTTTCCTGTTTTGTCATCTTAGCCAATCTGACTGGTGAGATGTGGTACCTCAGAGTTGTTTTGATTTGCATTTCTCAAATCAATAGTGATTTAGAGCATTCTTTTATATGCTTATAGATCTTTAATTTCTACCTCTGAAAATTGCCTGTTCATATCCTTTGACCATTGATCAATTGGAGAATGACTTATGTTTTTAGATTTGACTCCGTTCTCTGTATATTTTAGAAATGAGGCCTTTATCAGAGACACTGGTTGTAAAAATTCTTTCCCAATTTCCCACTTCCCTCTTAATCTTGGTTACATCGGCTTTGTACAGAAAATTTTCAATTTAATGTAATCAAGATAATCCATTTTACATTTTATAATGTTCTCGAAGTCTTGTTTGGTCATAAAGTCTTCCCTTCTCCATAAATCTGACAGGTAAACTATTTCTTGCTCCCCCAGATTGCTTACAGTATCAGCCTTTATACCTAGATCATGCACCCATTTAGACTTGATTTTGGTATATGGAGTTAGATAATGGTCTATGCTCAGTTTCTACCATACTCTATTCCAGTTTTCCCAGCAGTTTTTGTCAAATAGTGAGCTCTTCTCCCAAAACTTGGGGTCTTTGGGTTTATCAAACAGTAGATTACTATAGTCATTGATTACTGAGTCTTGTGTACCCAATCTATTCCACTGATCCACTACTCTATTCCTCAGCCAGTACCAAGTAGTTTTGATGACTGCTGCTTTATAATACAGATTAAAATCTGGTATGGCTAGGCCATCTTCCCTGGCATTTCTTTTCATTAATTGCCTTGATATTCTGGACCTTTTGTTCTTCCAAATGAATTTTGTTACTATTTTTTCTAGCTCTATAAAGTAATTTTTTGGTAGATTGATTGGTATGGCACTAAACGTGTAATTTAATTTAGGTAAAATTGTCATTTTTATTATATTAGCTCGATGCAGCCACGAGCAATTGTTAGATCTGACTTTATTTATGTGAAAAGTGTTTTGTAGTTGTGTTCATATAGGTCCTGGGTTTGTTTTGGCAGATAGATTCCCAAATATTTTACAATGTCTACAATAACTTTAAAAGGGGTTTCTCTTACTATCTCTTGCTGTTCGACTTCATTAGAAATATATAGGAATGCCGAGGATTTATGTGGGTTTATTTTATATCCTGCAACTTTGCCAAATTTATTTATAGTCTCAAGAAGTTTTTTACTTGATTCTCTAGGATTCTCCAAGTATATCATCATATCATCTGCAAAGAGTGATAGCTTTGCCTAATTTTATTCCTTTGATTTCTTTTTCTTCTCTAATTGCTACTGCTAACATTTCTAGTACCAGATAGAATAAGAGGGATGATAGTGGGCATCCTTGTTTCACCCCTTATCTTATTGGAAATGCTTCTAGTTTATCCCCATTACATATAATATTTGCTGATGGCTTTAAAGAGATGGTCTAAGAGAATTCTAATCTAAGACTTCTTGACCACCTAGTACAGAGGTCATTCCACTGAATCATACTGCTAAAAATGAATTTAAAAAAAGATGAACTTAAATTTACAACCTAATAATCTGACAATCATGCAATTGTAATTGTTATCCATTGATACAAATGGTTAGTGGGATAGGAAGCTAACAGCTGAAAAAGGAGTATATGTTTTATAGATTTAAAGTTGGAAGAGGCCCTAGCTAGTGCAACCCTTTAATCTTACAGATAAAACTAAGATCCAGAAAGGTATTCCCCTCTCCATGTCTACTTAGTTACCTTATGATTTCATTTTCTCAAAAGCTCTGAAAAGCCCTTTTCTTTCTCTCATACCATAACATGGTCTTAACACCTCACTCCCCTCCATATATTCAATGATCTAGTGACTCTGGTCTCCTTCCTGTTCCTTGAATAAGTCACTCCTATTTCCAGACTCCCAGTAATTTCACTGGCTGTCCCCTATGCCTAGAATGTTTCTCTTCAGGGCTTTGTGGCTTCCTTCAGGTACTATCTATAATCCCATCTTCTACCAGAAGCCTTTTCTAATTCCCCTTAATTCTAGTGCCCTCTCTCCAAGATTATCTCCAGTTTATCCTGTCTTTATTTTATCTGAACACAGTTGTTTGCATGTGGTCTCTCCCACTATTTTGTGAGCTCCTTAAGAGCAGAGACTGGGTCCCCTCCCCAATTCTGTTTAGCACAGTGCCTGGCAAATATTAGGAGCTTAATAAATGTTTGTTGACTTGGCTAGACACCAACCTAATTCAGGCTTCATTCTCTCATCTGGGCTACTACAATAGCTTCCTAATGAGACTCCCTGCATCCAATCTCTCCCCTCTAATTCATCCTCCATCCAGCTGCCAGATTGATAATCCTAAAGCACAAGTCTGACCATATCACTCTTCTCCTTCACAAGTTTTAGTAGCTTTCCATTGCCTACAGGATAACGTATCAACTCTGCTTGACATTTAAAGACTTTCCTAATTTGCACCAGCTTATCTTTCTAGACTGATTACACATTATTCCCGTTGTGCATTTTATGTTCCAACCAAACTAACCTACTTGCCATTCTCTATACAGGACAATCTAGCTCCTGCCTCTGTGTCTTAGGACACGTCTCTCCCATTCCTGCTTTGTTCTCTCCCGTTTTTGCCCCTAGGAACTCCTAACTTCCTTGAAGACCCAGCAAGTGCCACCTCTTTCAGTGCTACCTTATCCTCTACACTACTAAATCCCTATGTATTTGTTTTTATCTTGTACTTATCTGTGAACATGTTATTTCCCCTTAGTACAGTGGTTCTCAACCTTCCTAATGCCATGACCCTTTAATACTCATATGTGGGTGTATCTGCATGTGGGCAGACCTGCCTGGAGACATAGATAAAGGAGTGGTGTCTCGGTTCCTAAGACCATCGGAAACATGTTTTCCAATAGTCTTAGGTGACCCCGTTCGACCCCCAAAGGGGTCCCAACCCACAGGTTGAGAACTGCTGCCTCAGTAGAATGTTAGCTCCTTGAGGGCAGGAACTGCCCCACTTTTGGCTTTGTATGCCCAGTACCTTCCATAGTGCTTAATCCATAGTCAGAACCTAATAAAAATGCTTGTTGATTGATTGCCCAAGATCACACAACTAGTAAGCAACAAGGATACAACTGAGGATGTGGTCCAAGGTAACTTTGGATTGGATTCTGTTTCTTGGTGGCAGAATAACAGCTAACCTTCCTTCTACTTTTCATAGGATCATATATAATAGAGTTGGGAAAAGCCTTGCAGAGGTCATTGAGTTTTCTACATTTAACAGATGAGAAAACTAGGGCCCAGAGGAGGTTGAATGGCATGTTCACAGTCACATTGCTAGTAAAGTGTTTGAGGTTACATTCAAACCCGGGTCTTTCTCAGTCTACATCCAGTGCTTTCCTCTACACCCTGCTGCCTTTACTACTTGTGCATAATGTATTTCCACAGTTTCGCACAAATGAAGATAGCACCTTTGCCCTAGTCTGAGGCTTGTCAGGCAACATGTCCCTTACAGTGATGGTCAGGATACTGTGGATGTCCAGTGGAATAAGAGCAATATAGGTTTCTAGTTGGCATGGGCATCATCTGCCTCATGATAATCCAATTCTCTATTACTACTGATAAATGAGAGTTGGCTCTCCATACAAAAGTGGAAATCTAACAGAGAGGGGAGGCAATAAGAGTATGTTGATCAGAGTTCTCAAGACTAGGCATTAAACCTGAGGTTATCCTTCAGACAGAACTTCGGATTGCTACTGATCAACTCACTATCATTCAAAGTTCCTACCCAACTTGATGAATGTGTAGTTCAAAGATTCTGATTCAAGGGGCAGTATGTATAATTTCAAGTAGAGCTAAGGAGAAAGTATTGGAAAATATGACTGTCACATTTTGTACTTTGTTGTGTTTGCTGGTTTTTAACTAATTAAGCCTGAGAGACAAAGCAAGCTTTCATTAGAAACTAAGGTCCAGATGGTAGAAAGGAAGACAGGTGTTAGTCTCACCTAGTTTACAGGGAGAACAATCTAAGTAGGGTGAGAGAAACTAGGGAAGGTCAAGGGAGAAATTAACATGATTTTTGTTTCTGAAAACTGTATTTAAAGATAAGAATAATCCTATATTTTGGCAACATGAAACTTTGGATAAAAATAGACCTAAGTGAAGCTATAGATACTGTGAAGCTAACCCCTAAAATGTATTATGTAATAAGCAGCAGAAAGTCTTTGGAAACTTTTCTTTCAAAGCTAATAGTAATTGTGTTGAGCAGCTGAAAATAATTGCCAAAGGCTAGTATTCCCTTAAAATTCACAATGCAATCTGGCCACACTAGTGGTGGCCTTATTTTAAAAAGCCATTAGATCACTGTCCTGAAGCCTTCTGGAGTTGGGTCAGGATTTCTCTGGAAAACAGAATCAGAGTTTTGGAGCTGGAAGGGACCTTAGAGATCATCTAGCTCAACCCTTCTGCCCTTCCCCCATTTTACAACTGAAGCAACGTGGTTGAGGAAAAGAAGTTAATAGTAGTATGCCAGAAGGTCTCCTGAAACACTGGGCCAAATTCTGGCAATACATGGCACTAAACTTGGCTCTTACCTATTGTGTGGGTTACAGGGACCCCAAAAATCCCTTACCCAAGATAAAGTCAGAGGCATCTTGAGGAAGGAACAGGAAATTTTATTTTCTTCCCCTTCTCCCGCAGGAGGAGGGCAGTCCTCTCCATGGTGGAGATCAAGTTGAGGAGGCCTGTTACAAAAGACAGAACAAGAATTTATACCCTAAGACAGTCAAGCTCCCTCCCCATGGCTGTCTCTTCTCCCATTGCCTGGGAGGTGGGCTCTCAGTCTTGGTGTGGAATCTAACCCAATGGTGGATAACAAAGAAGCCTGTCACTATCTCCTACTGGTAGGGAGGTGGGACAGGAAGCCAAGGTATCGTCCATGGCCTTATTTGGTAAACGCCAAAGCAAGGGAGGGGAATAGGTCACAAGCAAGGGTGGAGGTTAAAAACTGAAAAAGGACCTAAAGCTTTTAAGGGTGTGGTATACAAGGGTGGAGGTCTAAAACTCCTGAAAGGGACCTAATGCTGTTGACTACAATGGAAGGGTCCTACGTTGTGTAAGCCCAGGACTCAGGTCTGTCCAGTCTTACAAAAGTCTATCTCTGGTTTCCAGATAGTTTCTCTCCCTTCTCATTCTGAGGAGTGTTCTCAGAGGGTGCAGAGAGTGTACCCCACTCACTATGATCCCTATAATAAAGAGTGCTGGGTTTAGAGTTAGGACGACCTGTGTCATTTAAACTCTAGGTGCCTCAAGTAACCCCTTGAGTTATTAATTAAATCAAAGAAGAGACTGAGAATACATATATTAGAATACATATATCCCAAGCTCATTTTACAGATGAGGAAAATGAGGTGTAGACTTGCCCAGGGTCCTACAATTGACAGTCCTAGAATTTGACCCTGGCTTCTATGAGTTAGTCAGTCAATAAACATTTATTAAGCACTACGTGCCAGGAGTCTAAGCTCAGCTAATTTTACATTGTACTAGGTTGCCTTAAGAATTGCAATATAGCAGACAGCATTCCCTGTGTTGGCTCAATCACAGAGCTTTTTTTGTTTTGGGGTACCCATGATCCTTAGGAGAAAAAAAAAAGAAAACAGAAACTGCTAAATTAAACTTGAAGAACCCATCACAAAATGTAATAATTCAGGGCCCCAGGGAATGTTAAATATGTGATAACACCATCTTGTATGGTATCCAGTGAAAATATGGTTAGAGGAGGCATGTTAGTCAAGTATTTAAACTAGATGCATATGTTAAGATTTTCATGAGTGGGTTGAGGAGTATATACTTGGAGGCAGAAGACGCTTTTTTGTGGTATCCCATATGACAGAGTCATGGTATGATTTTACTATTGGGTTGTTCCCTGTTCTCTCCCTCTCCCTTTCAGTCACATGGTATTAAAATTTTGATGTTTAAAGTATTGATCTAGCTCTGTAACAGAACATACTTACTAAATATATAGTAAACATTGCTATTCCTGTTGGTGGGGGATGATGTTATATTAAGCCTGTTTGACAAGTTTTCTGTAAACCTAGAATCACCGAACTTTAAGCTGGGATAGCCCTTAGAGGTCATCTAGGCTCATTGGGTTTTCCATATAAGAAAACTAAGGCCCAGATGCAAAGTGACTTGCCCACATTCACGTGATAGTAGGTAGTAAGAGAGGGGATTCAAATCTAAGCCCTCTGATTCTCTTCCAGCTCTAAATTGTGTGAACTACTGAACTAAATAGCAAATACTGCTTCTCTCATGTAACTTCAACCATCTAAAGGACTTCATCTAAAAATTATTTAATTGGGTCCACAAAACACTTTGTATTAGAATCAAGGCAGAACTTCATAGTAACCAAGAATAGACCTCTTCCAATGAGAAAAAGTTCAAATTTAGATGTCCAGAATGTGAAGTACAAATATGATGCGCTTAAAACCAAGCCTTGTTATAATCATAGAATCACAGGATTGAGAACTGGAGATCTTAGCAATCATTTTGTCTAACCCTGTCATCTTCTAGATGAATTAAGTAGTAGAGCTTGGACTTTGATCCATGTGCTTTAATTTCAAAGTCAGTTATTTTTCCCCAAACTTTCCTTAAACTTCTAGTACTCAAGATCCAAAGATTTTTAATAAAAAAAAATCGTAACTAAAATTCAGAGGAAAATAACCATTGTAGTTAATTATTGAACTTATTTGTTCTAAAAGTAAATTCATAGTTTCATTTTTGGTATAATTTGATAAAACTTTTTAAATGTTTAAAAAAAAAAACAGTTCAGGGTACAGGAAGCCTGTTCCAGTATCACAAACTAGGAAACTAATCTACTTTTGATTTGTCTATTAATTTGTTGGGTAACTTTCTATCAGTCTGTTGGCCCTAGCATTCTGTTGACATAAGAATCCTAGGTTCTCCAGATGGGAGATGCTTAATCAAGGGCTGGTGAAATGCCTGAAAATAAAACATACCCTCAACAAGAACACTGCTATTATGCCTATTGTAGAATGTGATCTAGCATCTAAATGAGTAAATTTTAAAAAAAAATCTATTTCTTGATACTCTTCCTAATCATAGAAATTATCAAGATCTGTCCAACAGAATGTAACCTAGGCTTGGTACATCATTCCCAGGAAAGAACCTGAAAGTAAAATAACCTTTTAAAAGCAGAGGACATTAAGATAGTAAACTTAAGAGCTAGAAGGAGAGGGACTTTTTAGAGATCATCTAGTCTAGTTCAACTATATCATTTTACAGATGAGGAAACAGGCCCAGGACAGGGAAGTAACTTTCCCAAGTTCACACTGGTAATAAATATAAAACAGGACTTAAAATACTGGAGATCTGACTCCAGATGCCGTGCCTTTTCTACTACACTTCTTGATAGAATTTGTGGAAGGTCTGGTTTGCTTTAACTAAAGTAGATGTTAGTAGTCCTATTCCCCACCCCGATTCCGATTCTTGGGGGGGGGGAGGGGGGAAGGGGAGAGTGACTGGAAAACTAGGGCATGGGGATTATGTAATTTGTAAAGCAACACACAGTGAGTCAGTGTGTCCAGACACCCCATCAGCACTATCCTGGAAACATTTGGGCCCTGTTTATTTTACGAGCGGCAGGGAAGCTTCCTGGTTTTATTGTCTCCTCTATCAAACACGGACACGGGGAAAGGTTCCAAAGTCTGCTGCAGAAAGTTGGCTGGCAGCAGGGGGGCTGGGCCACGAGCAGGGGCAACCAATGGCGTCTCGAACGAGCCCTGAAAAGGGGAAGAGGAAAAAGCGCATAAAAGTTGTTTAAAAGAGTAAGACATGCAGCACCCCATGCGACAAACACATCTTTTAAACAAAATCAAACGACTCAACTGGGTTTTCACGTTATTGCTGGGGCCAATTTCAACAGATCCCATTAATAAGCAAAAAGAATGCTCTCATTCCAAATAGAAAACTCCAGCACGAGTGAGTCGCCATCCTCAGAAGTCCCAGACGCAGCCGGCTCAGAAGCCGACCGCCCTCCCCGCCCCTCGCCTCTTCCTTCCCCTTCCCCCTCTCCTGCTAACAGGTGGGACCAGCGACGAGCCACCAGACGTCTACCTCTTCCCGATGAATGCTGGGAGGGAGAGTCCTTTCCGGTTGTCCTCGGGCTTAGGCCACCGCCTCCCGCGAACTTCAACTCCCGTCAAACCCTGGGAAAACCGCATCAGGGTCGCGCGACATCTGCCGGGATTCGTAGTCCTTCGGCTTCCTGCTTTCCATAGATCAGAACGGATAAGGAAATAGGCTGCGAACTACCAGGGCGAAGGTACGGGTGGCAGCGAGGGGTCAATCCGCACCGGGCGTGGGGTTGGTGGCGAGGGAGTCGGAGGTGGTAGGGGTTGGGTTGGGGTGGGGGGGAGGGAGGAGATCTGCACACACTCGCACACACGAGGAGTTGGGGGGGGGGGTTTGAGCCGCCGCTGTCTTTGCCGCCGCCAGGGTAGAGTCGGGTCCGAAGCTGTAGCGGCGCCGCCGGGGTTTGTGTCTCTCTCCCCCTCTTCCCTCTTCCCTCGTCCCCCTTGCCCCCAGTCAGCGCGCCCCGCTCGCCCCCCGTCCCTTTTCCCCCTCCCCCATTTCCCGCCCTCTCCTTTCCACACACACGGCCCCCCCCAACCATGGATCCGGGCAGCGGCGGCGGCGGGAGCAGCAGCGGCAGCAGCAGCAGCGACTCGGCGCCCGACTGCTGGGACCAGGCGGATATGGAAGCCCCGGGCCCCGGCGGTGCCCCCCCGGCCGCCACCGCCACCACGGCTGCCGCGGCCGAGGCCCAGAACCTCAGCGCGGCCTTCAGCCGGCAGCTCAACGTCAACGCCAAGCCCTTCGTGCCCAACGTCCACGCCGCTGAGTTCGTGCCGTCCTTCTTGCGGGGCCCGGTCCAGCAGCCGCCGCCACCGTCGCCGCCCCCAGCCGGCGCCACCGCCGCCCAGGGAGACGGCACCGGAGCAGGAGGCCCCGCCGGCCCCAAGGGTAAAAGGCCTGGGACTGGGGCGCAGGGTGGGGCAGCCCTCAAAGTGGGAAGGGAGGTGGGGGGGGCCTAGGCCCCGCGGAGGGCGCAGGGGAGAAAGGAGAGCCGGGGCTGAAGGACCGGCAGATAAAGGGGCAGGCAGGAAGGTAAACCCCGTGGGGAGAGGGGAAAAGAGAAAGGGTTAGAGCCCGCAGGAAGAGAGAGTCGGGGCTTGGGAAAGAGCATGGCCCTCTGGGGGGGGGGGGGGGAGAAGCCCACATGGCGTGGGGGTGGGGCAAGCCCGCCTCCCGGAGGACGGGGTGTGGGGGGAGGTGGCTGTGTGGTGTGGGGGCTGCGAGGTGGCCTCAGGAGGTTCCCCCCACGTGGGGTGGTGACAGCAGGCACTTGGGGCCCGGCCAGGGTGGAGCAGTAGCAAGCATGGGGACAGCAAAGATGGCTAAGAAGGCCAGGGAGGCACTTGGGATTGTGCGGTGTGGACGAGAGAGGAGGGAGGCTGGACTGGAGACGAGAAGGCTGGGTAGGTAGGCTAAAGCCAGGTGGAGCAGCGGCTACCCTGTATTCGATACCTAGGACAGGGAAAAAGCAAATTAGGAACTACACAGTATATGTGCGTTAAGAGAGATCCAGGGAGTTGGGGGAGGAAAAAATCCTATACTTTATCCTTATATTAAGTAAGGCCCAGCAGAGACCATTCATTGAGAGTGATTTTTATTACTAAACCTGTAACTATATATTAAATTTATATCATATGCCCTGAAGAACCCAAAGTGCATTGCAGCTTCTTGATAGCTCAGACATGTTAGTACTTTTGGTATAGAAACTTTTTTTCCATTTGTTATTTTTATAAGGTGTCAAAATAACTCAGGGTGGGGGACCTTGCTTAGGTACCACTTTGTACATGTTTTAAATTATACTTGATTGGTTTGTGTGCTCTCTCTCACCAAGCTTTTTTTCACCTAGGCAAATTATAATTTTTTGACATCAAAAATACTAAAACTTTCATTCATTGCCCTAAAACTTACCCTTCTTGTTGCTCAGGATAGTTGGTGTTTGCTGTTGTACACATTAGCATTTCAGCAATTTGCCCCCCCCCCCCCCTTCAGACACTTGGACATTTGTTGCAACTTCTTAATAACTGGCCTGGTCTTTTTTTTTTCTCATAGTTTATTAGCCAGGCTCCCTGTGATTTAATATTAAATGAAGATTGGACTCTCTGTTTAAATTTCCCAGTACTTAAGAACTTCTTAAATGGTAGTACTGTATATTGTATATCTTCTAGGTGTTGGTCCTGAAGACATGTCAAATGAGTCAACATAAAGTACTCTAACCATTTAATGGTGATAATTTTGAAAACTGTCAATGTTGCAAGTGGCTGAATGCTCCTGAATTTTGTTGAATTTTCAGTATTCATATTTTGGGTAATGGTGAACTAGATCATAGACTTTACCAGTTATTTATATAAGCTATGGACAGACTTAGATTTTTTTAAAAATGAATTTGTGTTGTGGTATTTCACAGGTAAGTGTAAATTGTAAAGGTGTTATAGGAGTTGAGTTTGGATTGTGTTGCTTTGGAAACATGTCAAAGTTGGGACAAAACATTATGAGGTTTACAAAAAATTTATTTGTAGGGATTTAAGCACACATTCATTTAGAGGACTTTTATAGCAGCATACTGTAGTTTAGGGTTTGTTTTTTTAAAAATTCATGTCTGGTATTTAGCTATAGGTTTCGTAGGTGGTCTGTGTTTCTCTTTTTTATTTCTTTTCCTTTTTTAAAAGAAAAAGCTAAGCTTGTATTCTCTTCCTTGAAATGGGACATTTTGTTAATCTAAAACAATTCATTTAGAAGACTTTAAATAATGCTAACTGCTGGTGCATATGTAGTGCTTTTGGAATTGATGCTTGTGGCATTTTTTTTCACCAATGTTTGCAAAGTGCTTTACATGTGAGTGGTACAGCAACCTTATGAAGTAGATAATGCTGGTATTATTCCATTTTTACAGATGAGGAAAACCGTGATTTGGAGAGCTTAAGTGACTTTCTCTTGGTCCACACATCTAGTAAGTTTTGTAATCAGGATTGGGACTCAGTTCAATTTGAACTTCAAGCCCAGCACTCTTCTTTGTCAAGTTTAAAAATGGCTGTTACCCATTTTTATTTGTGTGAATTTGTGAATTCCTTACGCCAAAACCATTTACTTTATTGGCCCATCCTACCCTTCTCAATAACCACAAGCATCACCTCCAAAACTCAGACCAGTCTTGGCCTATCCTGCCATCCTAATAGTTAAAAGACTTGTTAGAAAAGTAGTTGTTAAGAGTAGTGGTCTTTTTGAGGCATTTACTGTCTGCATTTCCTTCTGAGCAAATTGGAGATAATTTCTGTGTGTGTGTGTGTGTGTGTGTGTGTGTGTGTGTGTGTGTGTGTGTGTCTTTCCCTCCCTTCCTCCCTCTTCCTACAGTTGAACTTTTAGTCCTTTTCTGTTTTAGTAGAGGTTAAAAATTTTACAATATAAGGATTTCTTCATGTTTAAGAAAATCCCTGAGTCTAGGAGGTACTACTTTAAAAAAAAGAGAGAGAGATAGCCATATTTTCTACCAGAAGCCTATTTGGTGTACCTTGCCAATTATATCTATGAAATGTTGTAATTGTATTTTAATGTTATAGTTAATGCTGTTATGAGAGTATCTCTTTTAGGAAAAGAATAGATGCTTGTGGATTAGTATTTCCTAAGCTGAGGTCCAGCATCTTTTGTGATAGAACTGTAACATTGCTTGTTGTACTGTTCAGGGCCAGAAAATCACACCATCATGGAAGTATCAAGTAGTAGAGTCAGGCAGTTTTGAATACAACCTAGAATGTATCTTTCAGGAGGGGAAGTTCCCCTTCTCCCCTCTATTGTAGTCGCTTGAAGTAAGGAAAGGATACAGCAATAATTAGCATGGAAGGACTTAAGGTGAAATTTAAGTATATGTTGTCTGCACTACTTAAGTGCCAGAAAAACTATTGGAAACATTTGTAAATCAGCGCCTTAGTTGACTTCTTTAAAAGGTGTTTGTCTTCTCCTTGGTCTTGTCTTGGATGAATAGCTGTGATTTTTTCCTATAACCAGTATAGCTGGTTTGACTTTCTCCTCACCCCCCTTTCAGGAATACCTTCAGTATTACTCCTCTCCAGCCAGTAGAGGGGGTTTCTCTTGAGCAAACTAACTCGCCTTCATAGGAAATTAAACTCCACTTCATTGTCAGCATTGTTTCATCAGAAATTGAATTGAGGCTTCATGGTTGACACTTGGGAGCTATATGAACTCTCTTATAATTTGTAAGTATATGATTCAGGGGAAGTGGTTGAGTGATGCTAGTTTAAGTGTATATATAGCCCTTCAAGTATCTAAGCAAATTGATCTCTATATAGAGTCTTAGAATTAGAATGTAAAAATGAGTCCAAAGGTCAGGGTCTATGTGCCTTAGGATAGGAGATTTTGTATGATAGTTAATCACTATGTAGTATGATATGCCTAACTTCTTTTTTATAACTTCAAATAGCTCTAATTTTTAAAAACTTCCCTGTGGTCTTTTTTCCTTCCTGTGCCTTTTACCTTCTCCCCTCAGTAACCCATATGGTGCTTCTGATGCTTAGAAATTTGGAGTCTAATCTCTTGAGCTCTTTTGGATGTCATATTCTTACAAGTGGCATTAATTTCTCTGGGCTTTCGTCTTTTTCGTATGTGAATTGAGGGGATTAGACTTAGTGTCCTTTAATATCTCTTCCCAATCTAGGGTTCTCTAAAGTTAATCTAGCTGCTTCTATACGTTGGACTAGACTACTGGAATATTGGAAACTGCTGATACTTTTCTTAGTCTTAAAGGCTTTGGTAACTTTGTTTTATTTTTAACATAATCTCTTTAAAAAAACCTGAAACACAAAATATATCCACAATTTCATTAAGATAATAATCATGCCATTTTCCTAGTCTCCTTTTTTAAATCTAAAACTGTTTTTTCAATATTGAGGTTATATCTGGGTCTTCATAGGTCCAAGAAGATCAGCTTGATACACTTATATTTGTAGATTTGAAGGGATTAGATTTGGGATTTGTGGGTGGGGTTTCAGGTTTTATGGTTATGCTAGTTTTGTCTCTGAGTCAGAAGTCCTGAGTTTAAGATACCCTGGTAATTTTCCAGTCAGTCTTATCGTAACTAAGTCTCAGTATATCTTGATAAATCACTGTCTGTAGAATTTTGGAATTGCAGGGACTATGGGGATCATCTATCCCTTCAGTAGGCAGATGGGAAACTCAGGCTCAAACAGATTTAACTAGAAACTACTATTTTTTCCTTTGTGCTGTTGCCTTTGAATTTTATTTTTGAAGTTTATTTTATATGGCAATCAGTGGAATATGAATTGATTGTCCTTATGAAGAACAACTTAAGATATGTTACTTCATACTTAGTTGTACACAGGAAAATATCATAGATGATGAAACTCTAGAACTAGACAGAACCTGAAATAATTCAGCCTAACCTCTCCTTAAAGAATACTGAGACCCAGATATATATCTCTGCCATATAAGGAGGAGATGACTTGTCCAAGTCACACAGCTGGTTAGTGGAAATAGGACAGGGTCCTATATAGCCTGGTCTCCAATAATCTATCCTGAGTGCCCTTTCCTAAACACATTTCAATTAGCCTGTGTACTTCTTAAATGTACTATTTAAAATAAAAACAAAATAAGGGATACTAAGGCCCGAACAGTTTCCTGAATTGCTAAACCAGCCTTTTTTTTTTCCTCTACTGTGTGGGACACCTTTAATAATAGCAGAATAATGATCACTACTACTGAAAATTTTCATGCCCCAGGTATATCTAGTCCTTATTGGTATTTTACTTTTATTGAGTACTTTGACTTCATGGATCCAAGAAATAATGATGCCACATGAGAAAGGCTGGGGCCTAATAGAGAGGAATCCAAAAGATGTGGGTTCAAATTTTATCTTGGATTATACTGGCTGTGCCACTGTGGACAAATATAATTCTTGACTATAAATTGCTGAATAGTTACAAATGTGCATTGGTAACTAGAGTTTCTCGTTAATATTTCCCTACACCAATGAATTTCTAGGTCTAGACATTTGTCATCTTTGGTGCTATTGGGGTCGGGCAGGGTTGGCAAACATTTTATTAAACACTGTATAAGGAAAAGCATCACTACTTTGTTAGCAAGCATTTATTAAGAGTCTTACCATGTGCTGGCGTTACGCTAGGTGTTAAGAAGCCTTGATATCTTGACTGATTTTAAGATTTTAAAAGATGTTTTGTTGGTTTCAGTCATTTATAGTGTTTGACATTTGTGGAGTGCTTCCCAGATACTGTGTATTCAGTAATGGGGACTTCCCGGGTGCCTCTCTTTAAAAAATTTCCTAAACTACAAGCAACTCTTGGGTCTTAGGCTCTTGTAGTTCCGAAAAGGTGTCTGTTGAAGTTCTGCATGAGATTGCTGAGTTTTGCCTTTTCTTTGGTAAACTAAAATGCTTGAAAAATGAAGTAGATAAGAAATTTTTCTTTCGTTAATTTTTAAAAATTCTAAACATAAAACACTAAAAGAAGAGCACAAAAAGTTTTTGGTTGTAGATAAGCAGATAAATTACAATAGAGAGGAGAGAACTAGTGAAAAGGCTGAAATTTTGTTAGCAACTACCTTTTGTTTCCTCAGGAATTCATCATCCTAAGTGTTTATAGTGGGGGTTTTTGTCATTTTTTTAGCTTACACTACCTTAACTCAGGTATCAAGAACAACTGATATTTGTTTCATAATTTTAAATCCACCTTTCAGAGCTGAGGGGCAGCCTTACTGGTTTGGGTTCTTATCCAGACTGACACATACTGGTTTTTGTGACCCTGGTCAAGTCACAATCTCTTAGGATTCTCATTCTTCCAGAGCAGGTACAGATCTGCATTGGTGGAAGAATCTTCCAAAACCATTGAAATCGTAGGTCACAGGTCCACTCTTCTGTTCCCTTCACTAAAACCCACCTTCAGTCCTGTGACTGAGGGACTCAGCATTGAGAACTAATGGAATAAAGGAAGCTACACACCATGCTGGCAGCCACTTAAACTGGTAGGAGGTAAGGTTTGAAAGTAGTTCTCCAGAACATGTTTTATTTTACTCTGCCCAAGACAGGTGGCTTATTACGGGATGCTCTTTGTTCCAGCTGGTAGAAGAGAGGGATTGCACCAGCACCTTAAGTTGAAATTTGGTCTGAGGAGCTGGAAAAATACAGTGAAAGGGGAAAAAAAAGAAGATAATCCTTTAGGGTGGTAGGGGTGAGGGGCATAAATTTTGTTTGTAAATAGGAAATGTTTTCAAATATTTCTGCTTAGAATAATGAATTAAAATGGATTTGGTAACATTTCAGAAGGGCAGAATGGTTATTAAAGAATTTCTTTTTAAGTTTTAGTTATCTCTGATTTAGATATAGAGATTCATTTCCTTTTTGAAAATTGTTGGACCTTTTTTGTTACCCTGAATCATAAATCTGAAAAGGAAAAACAAACCAAACCTCACACCCATTTCTCTTTGTGGGAGAATTCAGGGATAAATTCAGTAGGTATATGAGTACCAACAATGTGCTCAGTGCTGTGCTCATGATTTTTATTCTGATTTGAGCTTACCCAGAGCAGACATACATGTGTATTTGAGACATCTTTTTGATACTCCTTGTTATCTGACAGTTGTACTTCTAAATCAGTCAAATCTATCACTTTATAAGCACTTACTGTGTGTTGCACATGGTGCTAAGTGCTAGGGATACACAGGCGTGTGTGTGTGTGTGTGTGTGTGTGTGTGTGTGTGTGTGTGTACACGTAAACATACAAATTAGTGACTTCAGCACCATTCTGTCCAGAGCATATTTTTGTGCCTGTGAAAAACAAGGTCATCACAATCTTCATATATCCTTTAGTCCCTAATCTGGGCCCTGTCCTACCTAGTGTGCATTGGGAAACAGTTCCGGTTCTGAATGTCTCTGTAGATCTTAGAAGCTATTAGGGGTGTGTGTGTGTGGGGGGTGTAATACATATCTGTATAATACTAGTAAGTCTTTTTTAAAATGGTGTAGTTTTATGATGTGAGTTCTTCAGTTTTTAGCCAAGAAATCTTAGTTCATAGGTTTGATTAATTGATTTCTTCTTATAACCCAATTTGCTGTAGTAGCATTTTAATTTAGTTTTAAAGTTGAACCATTTCTCAGCATAATTCTGTCCTACGATTTCTTTCACAGTGTGGGTAGTGTTCCTAAATTCCATATCACATTTTAAGATTAATAAACAATATTGACTTTTAAAAATTACATATACTGTAGTATAACTGGACCACATTTTTTCATTTTGTTAATCATTTTCGTAAAACTTAATGTGGGCTATAACATGTTAAACTTCCATCCTCATAGATAATTTATTTTTAAAATAGTTTGCCTTATTAGAGGTTTGTGAGACAATCTTGCTTTGTACTTTGAAATGGCTTATTAAAAATATCATGGAATATTTGTGGGTAAAAATATGTAAGTATATTTCCCCTTAAGTTTTACTTTAGTGCTTCATTGTGCTGTGGAGGTAACCCTCATTTTCTAATGTTGTTAGCAGAGCTAGTTGTATTTTTTAAAATTAATTTATTTGTTTACTTTCAGTTTATAAGATACAGCTCCACAATCCCTTGAGTTTCAGATTTTCTGCCTCTCCCTCTCCCTCTTCTCCCCCCCACCATGGCAGCATGCAATCAAATAGAGGATCTGCAAATACTTTCACATTAAACATTAGATTGTAAAGAAGGATTATAACGGATAGAATAAACAATGGGAAAGAGGAAACAAAAAAAAAAAAGACAGAGCAGGTAGTTTCCTTCAATCTGCATTCAAACTCTGTAGTTCTTTCTCTGGATATGGTCATCTCTTTCTATCATGAGTCTTGGAGTTGTCTTATAACCTTGCATTGCTGAGAAGAGCCCAGTCTATCAAAGTTAGTCATCACACGGACGTTGTGTCTGTAATTGTGTACAAATTTCTCTTGGTTCTGCAGAGCTAAAGTTTTGACAAGCCTTACTGGAGCTGCAAAGGGTTTTTGTATAGGACCAGTAAGGGTCCATATGTATCTTGAAAAAGAACCATTGAAGGGCCACATCACCAGCAAATTGACAACTTGGTAAATATTTTCAACCATAGAAACTCATGAAGATTGTACAGCAAACTGTAGAAGAGTTGCTAATAACATGGGTGTGGTAAAAAACCAATCCTTGAAATAAGTATGGTGGTACAGGAAATGCAGCATGGTCTTGTGGAAAGGATGCTGAGAAGTCCAGGGACCTTGGTTTGAATCTCAGCTCTGCTACTTTATTCTCTTTTTGACCTTATTAAGTCATTTAATCTCCGTGACTCAGAAAGGAGGAGGTTGGACCAGATGGTGACTAATGTCTTTTAATTCTAAATTGATGATCCTAATAACTTCAAGGAGGGAGCAGTTTGAGATATAGGGTTCAATTCAGTAAATATTTATTGAATGGGGTGCCCATTGTGAGCATAGCACTATGGGCCTTAGGGGGGTGGAAATATACCACAAAATACAGTCCTTTCTGTTGCAAAGTTTATAATGTAATAGGGGAATATGACATCAATAACTACAGTGCAGAAGTATATTCAGCACATGCAAACTCACAGTGGAGAAAGGAGCTATATAAAGTAAAAAAATAGAGATTAGTTTTTAACTATTTTTGTAGAAGGCCTAATGGAGGTAGCAGTTAAGTTGAGCCATAAAGGATACATAAGAGTTTAATAGGTAGGAAATTCTAGGCATTGAATCACAGAAACATAAAAATATATGTTATTTATAATACACAACCAGTTTGTGGGAATATATAGAGGGCAAGTGATGTAAGAGAAGGACATGGTGCCTCAGATTATTGACAGACTTAAATTCCAGACAAAGGAATTATTTGAATTAGTAGGAAATCACTGAAAGGTTTTGAGCTGAGGAGTCAGATCATCAGTTTTATTGGTAAGATAAACTGGCAGTAGTGTGAAGGAACAAAGAAAGGAATTGGTATAAACAGTGGGAAGAACATTGGGTTTGAAATCAGAATTAGGTTCAGATCCTACCTCAAGTTAGCTTCTCTGCTTCTCTGTTTTCTCAGTTGTACTAAGTAGCTTCCTAAGGCTTCCGGCTCTAAATCCAGAGCTGGTTGAAGGCTGTCGTAATACTCTGGGCAGGTAGTTTGGTGGCAGTGGAAATAGAGAGAAGAACATATGCAGGTAGAATTTAGGAACTGAAGTGGGAAGAAAAGTAAAAGATTAAAACTCCAAGGATTCAAACATGACAGACTGGTGCCACTAACACAGGTGATGAAATCAGGAGGAACAGGTTTTTGGAGAAAGAACATATACTTTGTTTGGAATGTTTTGATTTTTTTTTTTTAGATAATTATATTTAGATATTTATAGACAAGATAATAGGTCCAGAGAGGTTTGATTGATTGACAAGGTCTTCAGATTTGTTGGCCTAAGTCTCCTCAATGGGTCTTTTCCATAATTTTAAAAAATAATTAATTAGTCACATTTTATTTTAACCCAACATTTAACCACTGTTAACTATGAGGTTTACTCCCCAAAAATACATTTCAGCAAGATTTTCTAATAGTGCCATAGCTATTGAGAACTGTCACTTTTTTATAAATTATTGAAAGAAGGGAAGTCTATGTACTTTAAACATTAACTGTTGCATTTGACAGAAGTTTTATTGCTTTGATGTAGGATACTTTTAATAAGCCAGGATTGGCTCAGATATCATGGCCAGTGGTATCTGAAGGCAGCCAGGGAACATGTTAGAATGTAAGATTATACCTGTTTTCTTAGAAAGAATGATATTTTTGTTAGTAAGCATTGTTCTGACGGTGAATAATACTATATTTTACTTTTAGGATGGTTAAGTAATTAGAAGGATGGTTGACATTTCACCTCTATTGCTGACTTTTCAGGTTTTCTACTTTCATTTTCTATGTTGTATGAGAAAAGAATCTTAGGATGCAAAATTGGCAAGATGAAGATAAGATTTTACAACTTATGTAAAGGATCATGATCTCAAATTCCTACAAACTGCCTCAATCTTCTTTCTGGAACTGGCTAATTTATATTAGTTTCTCTCTACTGGGCTCTCTGTAGAAATGAAATATCTGGTGTGAGGAAACAAGCCAGAAAGATAGTTAACCACATAATAAGAGGGTATGAAGGCAAGTTTTATACCATTTAGGATAGGCTGTTGACAGTCTAGAATTTTCATAATTGCTCACATTTTATAATACTTCAAAATGCTCACAATAGCAATTGACAGTTTGTTAAGGTATTTTTTTTTTATTACAACAGCACTATGAGGTAAGAATTAATTTCATTTTATACTTGATAAAACTGCGGCTCAGAATAGATAAACTGACTTGTGGTCCCATGCCTCAAATGTCAAAACAGATTTTCTTTTTTGGGAGGTCTTTTCCTTCAAATTTTTATTTTTATTGATTTGACAATAAATATTACCCAAGCCTCAGACTGCAGTTGTTTAGCAACATCACTTAATGGAGTGATTGCTTGTCACTTTCCACTTTTGTAGTTTATAGATTTGTTACAATGTGTCAAAACTTTGGTTTTGATTCAAGATTTTTTCTCCCATAACATTATGTTCTCCATTATTCATGAGAGGTGACACTTCAATGACACCTTCCTAATAAATATTTTTACAGATTTAAATGTATATTTTTTAGTAGGCGTCATGTTATTTGAATCTAACTGATGGGGATGGTTTGGTAGCTAGATTAAGTGGACATCAAAGTGTACTTTAAAGATTGCATAAAAATTAATAACCAATAAAGAATTGGGGAGATGAGTAAAAAGAAACCCAGAAAAGCACTGTGTATGCTTAGAGCTTGGAAGTCAAGCACAAGTCTTGTCAACAGGTTCTGAAACGTCACACTAACAACTGGATTTTATTTATTTTATTTTATTTATTTATTTATTTATATGTTTATTTTTTTAAAAATACCCATTGTTTCTTTTCTTTTTTTAAAAAAATTGTTTTTAGCTTTCAATGTTTACTTTTATAAGATTTTGAGTTATAAATTTTCTCCCTCCTCCTTCCCAAGATGGCATTCAATCTGATATAGGCTATACATGTACGATCATATTAAACATATTTCCACATTAGTCATATTGTGAAAGAAGCATTGGGACAAAAGGGAAAAACCATGACCAAGGGAAAAAAAGAGAAAATAGTATGCTTCCATTTGCATTCAGACACCATAATTCTTTCTTTGTATGTGGATAATATTTTCCATCATGAGCCTTTTGGAATTATCTTAGATCTTTTCATTGCTCAGAAAAGCTAAGTCTAACAAAGTAGAATGCCCTTTTTCAAGAAGGAAGGTGGTTTTTAAAAATTCACTGTAATATTCAGATGACTAGGAATTAAAGATGATTCCTAATCTAAAGAAGTGAGATATAAATGATTTGCAGAGTCTAGATAGGTATAAAAGTTCTTAAGATTTTTCAGAAGCTAGCCAGTTCCAGATGCTTGAATTTTAAGGTGTATAGCTTGATTACACAGAGAATGGAATGCTTAGTGTCTTCATCAAGGACATTTTCTCACTCAGTATTAGTGTAGATATAGGGCATTAAAAAGCTGACATATTGTAATGTTTCTTCTTTTCCCATAAGAGAAAGAAACCTACTTATTGAATCTATACTAAATCATACCACATCATCTCTCATTTCTTGTGAATCACAAGTAGCATTGTTGTTTCATTGTCTTGCCTTGCTTTTATTTATTTATTTGTTTAGTTTTAGTTTTCAGCATTCATTTCCACAAGACTTTGAGTTACAATTTTTTCTCCCCATCTTCCCCCTACCCCTCACCCCAAAATAGCAAGCCTACTGAATACCCCTTCCCCCACTGGGAAGCTAAGCAATTCAATATAGCTTATACATGTGTAGTTACCCAAATCATTTCCATAATTGTTAAATTGTAGAAGACTATATTTCCTTCCGTCTTATCCCGCCCCCCACTTATTCTATTTTGTCCTTAGACCCTATCCCTTTTCAAAAATGTTTGCTTCTAACTACCCTCTCCCCCAATCTGCCCTCTCTTCTATCATCCCCCCTCTTATCCCCTACACCCCTATTTTCCTGTATACCCAATTGAGTATATATGTTATTCCCTCCTTAAGCCAAATTCAATGAGAAAAAGGTTATCCCATTCCCTTTCACCTTCCTGCTCTTCCCCTCCATTGGTAACAGTTTTCTCTTGCCTCTTTTATATGAGCTAATTTACCTTAATCTATCTCTCCCTTTCTCCATCTCCCAATAAATTCCTCCCTCATCTCTAAATTTTATTCTTTAGATATCATCCCTTCATATTCAACTTATGCTGTGCCCTCTGTCTAAGCATATATGAACATACATATGCCCACACTCACATATATATTTATATACACATAACACCCTCTTATACATACATATATATGTATACATATATATTTTCCTTCAACTAGCCTCATACTGAGAAAAGTCTTATGAGTTATAATTATCATTTTTCCATGTAGGAATGTAAATAGTTCAACTTTAATAAGTTTTTTATGATTTCTTTTTCCTGTTTTCCTTTTCATGCTTCTCTTGCTTCTTGTATTTGAATGTCAAATTTTCTGTTCTGCTCTGGTTTTTTTCATCAAGAATGCTTGAAAATCCTCTATTTCATTGAATGACCATATTTTTCCCTGTAGCATTATGATCAGTTTTGCTGGATAGGTGATTCTTGATTTTAATACTGGCTCCTTTGACCTCTGGAACATCGTATTCCAAGCCCTTCCATCCTTCAGTGTAGAAGCTGCTAGGTCTTGTGTTATCCTGATTGTGTTTCCACAATACACAAATTGTTTCATCCTGACTGCTTGCAGTATTTTCTCCTTCACCTGGGAACTGTGGAATTTGGCTATGATATTCCCAAGAGTTTTCTTTTGGGGATCTTTTTTAAGAGGCGATTGGTGAATTCTTTCAATTTCCAATTTGCCCTCTGGTTCTAGACTATCAGGGCAGTTTTGCTTGATAATTTCTTGAAAGGTTGTGTCTAGGCCCTTATTTTGATCATGGCTTTCAGGTAGTCCAGTAATTTTAAAATTATCTCTCCTGGATCTATTTTCCAGGTCAGTGGTTTTCCCAGTGAGATATTTTATATTGCCTTCTATTATTTAATTTGTTTGGATCTGTTTTATAGTATCTTGATTTCTCATAAAGTCATTATAGCTTCCAATTGTGCCAGTCTAATTTTGAAGGAGTTACTCTCTTCAGTGAATTTTTTTATAGGTATTGGAATTTTTTGGAGCCCTAGCCCATGCCAAGTTTGTGCCTCTACTCTGCCATTTAGGCTCCGCCCCCCCCACTGTCTTATAAAAGGTTTAACGCTGTTTAGTTTACATAGATAAAGTAATGGCAGTTTTTATAGACTACTTGCTATTTGCAGTTGCCTATTTCATGTTGTAGAATTGACTTCTATCATACCCAGTTATCTGAGCTTTAGTTGTCTTTTTTTTATGCCTTAGAGTTTAACTGGTTGTCTCAGTTCACAAACTAATTTGGTCTAGGAACACCTGGGCTTAATATATATTGATAGAAATTTTCAGAGCAAATTATAAGCCAGTTTTTAAGTAAAAATTGCCACACGTAGTATTTTGGAGATTACTAGCATCGACTTCTTTTTTTTCCTTTAATTAATTAATTAATTAATTAATTATTTTTAAAATTTTATTATAGTTTACATGATTCATTTCCACAAGATTTTGAGTTACATATTTTCTCCCCCTCTTTCCCCCACCCACCACCCCAAAA
>CM053590.1:136541182-136601673 GCA_028646515.1 Pseudochirops corinnae
AGGCCCCTGGTGGGGGTGCTCTGGCTGCGCTCTCCTCCTCCCTCTCTCTCCCATGATCTTTCTTTTCCCCAAAGAAGGAATCAAGGGTTTGGGTGCTGTTCTTACTTTGCTTTTTATGCTTATTCATACTCATGGTTGTTCAGACTGTGATTTTTTTTTAAATCTCTGTGGGGCTCTGCTTCCAGAAGGGAAAGCTGTGTCCCAAATCGCTGGTGTCCTCCCAGCTGCCGTAGCTCTCAGGAAGATGCTGGGACTCTTCCTATTTACTTCTAGCTGCCTGGATAGTGAAGACTCCAGAACCGAGGCCCAAGATGGTGATCCAGACCCAGGCCGCTCAACACTAGAGCTCTTGGCCTGAGAACAATCACTCAGTCCCCCTGCTGTCTGCAGGCCGCGGGCGGGAAGCTGCAACGCAGAGGCGGGTGCAAAACCTCTGCCTTTCACTTTTCCTCTCTGGAGGCCTTTCAGCTGGACTGCTTATCTCCCCCTTTCACAATCCCCACTGGCCGCTGCCGCTAATCCACTCACCAGAGAGGCTTCTCCGCTCCTCCCACCCAGCCGCCTCTGGGGCACAGCCGTGGCTTCGAGCCAGGCTGGTTTTGTTTCGCAGTGCTGATATGGTTCCTCGTAGCTGAGCTGACTTTAGTGGGAAGTATCTTTGTGTGCGTTTTGGAGCTCTAGGATTGGTTTAGAGTCCTATTTTATGGGTATTTTGGGGTGGCTATGTGAGAGCTGCCATATGTTGCTGCTGCTACGCCGCCATCTTGGCTCCACCCCCTAGCATAGACTTCTTAAAAATGTCATCCTGTTTACATTTTGTAGGACTTCAAGGTTCCAAGAAATCTAATTTATAAAATCCTCTCCTGGAGAATGTTATTTTACCTTGCCTCCCCTGTGCCCTAGTACATTGTTTTGCATGTAGTTGTCACTTAATAGATGCTTTTTAGAATTGAATTGAATATCCCATTAAGGCAATAAGAATTATATAAGCATAATTACATTCACTTTCTAATTTTGAATATGATAAATATGTGCTGGTGGTACACATTCTAGGAGCTTTTCTTTTTTGAGTACTTGGAAATAAGTTTGTGTTGTTTAACATGGCAATCATATTCCCGAATTCAGTCCCTGAATTGAAAATTGGATTGTTCTGGTGAATTTCAGAGTCTTTGTTCCAGTTACATGATTTGAGCTATTAAGAACTCTTGGTCAGGTGTTTGCTGCTAGCAGATATCCAGTTAAGAATCATTCCTAGCTGCTAGGATATTCTGGAACCAACCCTCTGAGTGTCATAAATAAAGATTAGTTAGATTGAAGACATAAGAAGGTGGCTTAGAGGTAAAGGGGGGAGGAGGTGGTCATATTGCTGAATCATTGGCGTTATATGTCACATTACTTTCACTTAATGGCATTACAGAGATACTGGTAATAATGGAAAGGACCCTGGAGCTGAGACAAATTTAGTCTCAAGATATGACTTAACAGCTAATTGATCTTGGATAAGTTAAATAACCTCTGAACCTCATGTTCCTCATCTGTACAAAATGGAGCTATTACCTGCATTTTATTATATACAAGCTTGTTGTGAGGATTAAATGAAATATTGTATGTGAAAATGCTTGGTAAATTGTAAAGCATGTAAATGCCAGCAGTAAATAGGGAAATATTTCTTTAACTTGCCTTTTAGGTTTTAAGAGATTCATGTTCTTAATCTTTGTATTAGGAGAACATTGGTGTTAGGTACTAACCTCAGTTAAACAAAATCAATGGGAAAACATTTGGTTTTCTTAGCTCCTCTGGAATCATTGTTCTCATTAAACATATAATTCTGTATAGTAACTCACATTGATTTGCCTTCAAATCTTAGTTCTATTTTTTTTTTTTTGTTTTTTTTATTTTTTTTTTTGGAAGGGGCAGTGCAGGGCAATTGGGGTTAAGCTACTTGCCCAAAATCACTTGGCTAGTGAGTGTTAAGTGTCTGAGGCCAGATTTGAACTTGGGTCCTCTGACTCCAGAGCTGGTGCTCTATTCACTGCACCACCTAGCTGCCCCATACTTTGGTTCTATCATTAAAGAGTTAGAACTGATAGATTCGTATAGTATGTGTTGATGGTTATGAACAAAGCATTCTTATCAAGTTGCTATACTCTATAGGACAAAATTGTTTAATTTTCTAAAAAAGAAACTTGTTACTCCATCAGCCATGGAGATGGTTATAAAGTAGATAAATCATTGGCATCATTATGTATAGTAAGCACAGCCATATAACCTTGTGATTGTTACATGTTTCTGGGACCAAGGGAGAGAACTAAGCAAAGTATTTTATGAATGAAGTTAATTTAGTAGATGTCTCTTTGAAAGTGTCTTTGGATATTTTGTCTCTTGGCTTAGCAAATATTTGAATGGCTTGGATGTCAGCACTATACTGCTAGCTATCTCTAGTTTTTTGTGAACTAAAAGCTATGTCTTATTCGAAAACTATTGAACTAAGAGAGCTTACGAAGATATTTGGCTTCTACCTAAATCTGAAGATTCTTTATAGATACCCTTTTTTAAAGCTTAGGGACTGACATCTAATTGAGCCCTAGCTTGGTACTCAGGATGTGTCACACTAGTGTTATATAAATGTAAATCTTAGAATTTTAGAGCTCAAAAAGGGACTTTGGAGTTCAGAACAGGGATTTGAACAGTCTTTTGAGTCTTTTATTATTGTCCTCAATTTCTATTCACAATAATATAATATTAGAAGTATGTATTGAGTGCTTACTATGTGGAATTATGCTAGATCTTGATCTTAAGGAAACCCAAAGTAAGTTTTCACAGAATCTCAGATAGGAAGGGACCTTATAGGCCATTTAATCAAATAAGATTTCCCCATTCTTCTCCCACCTTGCCATAATATCAGGAAGTGATCATGTAGGCTATTTTAATTCTAGCACTCAAACCTGGAAAATTATTTTGTCCATATTGAAACGGCCTTAATAGTATAGTATTAGAGTCTACTAAGGGTTGATAGTGGTCCAGACCTAAATTTTCAGACATTTAATATGTGATTACTTTATCTTATAACCTAAATATTGGTGTAACATCAGTATCCAGAAATGACTGAGTCCTGAGACATGTCAATATTCTGAGATTTGAAATGCCATCAAACTTTATTGCCATTTCTAAAACACATGTTCTATTTGATCCAGATAAAAGATTTTAGATATAAAAGCACAAAGGGGTGTGTGGGGGTGTGTGTGTGTGTGTGTGTGTATAAAAATGGTTTTCAAAATTAAATTGCTTAGAAATCAGAAAGTTTATTTTTCTTTGTTTTTAGTTTTGAAGCACTTTCCTTAACCCCATGTATTCTGCCATCCAGTGTTGCAGTGCCTCACTATTATCTCTAGGATCAAATATGCCGTCCTCTGTTTGGTGTTTAAAGCCCTTCATAACTTGGCCCCTTTCTTCTTGCTTTTACAGTCTTACAACTTATTCCCTTCCTTGTACTCCATGGATAGAGTACTGGGCCTGCAGTCAGGAAGACTGTTCCCGAGTTCAAATGTGGCCTCAAGCACTTACTATCTGTGTGACCCTGGGCAAGTCACTTAACCGTCTTTGCTTCAGTTTCCTCATCTGTAAAATGAGCTAGCGGAGGAAATAGCAAACCACTAATATAACTTTGCCAAGAAAACCCCATGGGGTAAGAAAGAGTTGTGTACAATTGAAAAATGACAGAATAACATGTACTCTTCATCCAGTGACATTGCACTCCTTGCTTCTCCCATGTAACACTCCAGCACCCAACCCTGGGCATTTTCACTGACTGTTCCCCACACAAGGAATTCTTTCCCTCCTCTCCACCTCCTGCCTTCAGTGTTTTCTTTCCAGATCCAGCTAAAATCCTGTGTTCTACAAGAAGCCTTTCAATAATGTCCTTTAATGCTAGTGCTATCTCCAGTTTATCCTGCTTATATCTTGTTTGTACATAATTGTTTGAATGTTGTCTCCTCATTAGATTGTGAATCTCCTTTAAAGCCACCTTGTCCCTTTCTTTTTTATTAATAACTTTTAGAACTATGCCTGGCATACATAATGGGCACTTTAATGGCTTGTTGACTGTTTCTTGATGTGTAAGTTGAATACTCATATCCAAACTAAAATCCTGCCCAAGTAGTATTCTTTATCAAAACTCTTTGAAATGATTTCTACATCTGAATTCATACTTTCTCCTGAGTATTAACAGTTTTAATCTCATTGCAAATAACATTACAAGAAACATTTTTGCAACAAGATATTTACTAACCAGTGTCTCATTTAAAACAATTTTTCAATCGTATCTGACTCTTTGTTACCTCATTTGGGGTTTTCTTGGCAGATACTGGTGTAGTTTGCCAGTATCTCCTCCAGAGCATTTTACAGGTGAAGAAACTGAGGTAAATAGGGTTAAGTGACTTGTCCAGGTTCACACACCTAATAAATGTCTGAGGCCAAATTTAAACTCAGATCTTCCTGACACTGGGGCTCTCTCCACTGTGTCATGTAGCTGCCCTTTAAAATAGTAGTTAGCAGAAAAGAATTTTGGATAATATCTTTTAACTTATTGTAAGGCTTCCATATTTATTCATTATAAATGAGATTTTAGTATTCTCTATATTTGTTTTCATTAATAGACAGAAAAGATAGTAATTTTTAATGTGTTAGCAAACTAAGATCTAGGTTCTTCATCTTTTCCTATTTAAATTGTGTAGTTGCATTTAATGCTTTTTCATTGTAGGTTCCATTTTTAGATAATTGATATGGTGGATAGAGTGCTGACTTGGAGTCAGGAAAACCTGGGTTCAAATGCTTCTGAGCTTCAGTTTCCTTATCTGGTAAAATATGGTTAATACTTGGAGTTCCTAATTCATAGGATTGTTGTGAGGATCAGATGTGAAAAAAGAATTACAAATTTGTTTAGTTGAGTTCTTCTCCCCCTCCCCCCCCTTTTTTTTTCTTGAAAAAGTGTATCGTGGGGGATAAAGAAATATTCTTAAGAAAAAGGATCAAGAAGACTAGGACTCCAGTTTCTGACATATATTTGCCTGAGTACTCCTGAGGAAATCTTTTAATTTCTCAGTGCCCTAGGAAACGCTAAATTGCTTTATCCACTTGTACCCTATGCTGGTCTTTTGCTTTCTGTCCTTCCATTGGTACAAAGTACCTTCCATTTAGTTTTCCTTAGTCCTTCCTTCACTGGAGTTTCCATGCGTTAATGGAGGATACATTAATGGCAAAATTAGTAATCAGATTTATTTCACCTTGTGATTTATTTAGTATTATGGCTTCATTTGTCACCATTGCTTATTTTTTCTTTAAAAAAAAAAATCTTGCCTAGTAAAGTTAACGGAAATGTGTTTAGTCCTTAAGTTTATTAGAATAAATAAATGGTTCCTTTTTAGCCACATAGAAAGAGTAGTGCTCCCTACCCCTACCTCCACCCCAGTATCCTTATTTACAATATAAATAAGGAATTTAGGTGGTATCCTTATTGTCAAGAGACTTTGAATGATGTCTTTATGCAAATAGTCCTAGTGCACACATTCCCCCATCTCTACCTCTTTTGAACACCCTGTTATCACAGTTTGTATTTAATTCTAATACAGATATATGAGATATCTGAGAGTGAAGCAATAATTGGTATTTCATTGCTTCTGAATAGCACCTAATATCTAGATATTAAGTTGGTACTCTTATCCTTAATGGCCCTTTTGGCAATCAAATGAAGCTTATGAACTCTCTTTCAGAATGTTTTAAAGTAAAATGCATAGGACTATAATGTAAATAGTTATCACAATTTAAAAAAATACATTCATAGATCCCAGGTTAAGAATCCTGTCTTTTGCCTTTCTTTAAACTTATTTATCCTTCATTGTGGCATACTGTATTATGAGGTGATACTGCTTAGTCACTCCATCATTCTTTGTAAGAGATTATAAACAAGGTTGTCACTTAGGTTGGCTTCTGCATATCTCTACTTGGCAAGTAGATCAGATGTTTTCTAGCTGAGGTGTTTTTTTAGACCATTTTGATCCTTTCTTTTGGCAGTAAGTTTGTATTAGCTAAATTTCAGTATGAAATTGTCGTAATTGGTGTCAATTCCATCCATTTTCCAATTTTTTGGCAAAAGTGACTTGTTCCTTTAGTTGTGTTTATCTTTTAGCTTTGTATTAATTTTGATGTTTTCTCTAACGAGTCAGTAGTCTTAAGTGTATGTAAACAACTAACTTGGAAGTAATTTCTATACCAGTTGGTTACATTTATTAACCTTCTTTTATGTTCCAGGTATTGAGGATTCAAATACAAAAAATGAAGTAGTCTTTACCCTCAGGGAGGGTACTTTTGAGGGAGCCTATATGCACATATATGAATCTACACAGTATCTGTGTTGCTCCATTTTTTTCCATTCTCATTGAAAGCCAGCCTTTGCATTGAAGTCATTGCCCATCAAAATATATGCTGATTTAATGTACAGGATCTTACAGAGCACTTTTAGCTCTACAACAGATACTGGTGTATAAGCTGCACTTAATTAAAATTTTGCATTATTTTCCTTTTATTTCTATTTCGTTTTTATTTCCAAATAGTTTCCTGTAAAAGAAGGAGGTAGGATAGTTTAGGTAAAGCAATATAGTAATCAAGTTCAGTAGCATATGCTTTGTTATGCATTCATAGTTCTCCCATGTCTGTGAAGAAGGGAGGTTCATTCTCATCTAATTTGGGGCAGACTTGATTGTTATATGATCAGTTTTTTTCTTTCCCTTGTATTGTTAGTAAGTACATTGGTTCTGCTTATTTTGTTAGTTCAGTATGTCTTCCCAGGCCTCACTGTATTCATATTAATTATTTCTTATAGTGTAGTAATGATCCATTCCGTCACTTCCCAATCAATGGACAACTACTTTGTTTCCACTTCTTTGTTACTTCAAAAAGAGCTGCTATAAATATTTTGGTGTAGGCGAGGGACTGTCTTTGACCTCTTTGAGTAATATGCCTGCCTGGTAGAGGAATATCAAAGGATATGGATATTACAGTTATTTCTTAGCATGATTCCAAATTGCATTCCAGAATTTGTGGGACTAATTCCATAGTTTCGTCAACAGTAACTTTATATGTCTGATTTCCTGCAACCTCTCTAACATTGACTACAAATTTATTGGTTTGAGATAAAGTCTCAGAATTTTGATTTGCATTTCTATTGTTAGTGATTTGGAGCAATTTTTGTTCGTTAATAGTTTATAATTCTTGCATGATCTGTTTGCTTGGGTTTTTAAATTTATTATTTGTTTTTTTTTTTTACAGTCTTTTGAAATTTTGAGTTCCAGATTCTTTTCCTCCTTTCCCACCTCTACCACTCACTGAGAAGGCAAGCAACATGACATCAGTTGTACGTGTGAAATTGTGCAAAACATTTCCACATTAGCTATATTTTTTAAAAAGGCAAGAAAAATAAAGTGAGAAAATTATACTTCAGTTTTCAGAGTTCATCAGTTCTCTTTCCAGAGATGCATAACATTTTTTTTTATCATGAGTCCTTTGGAATTGTCTTGGATCATTGTATTGATCAGAGTAGCCAAGTCTTTCATAGTTGATCATTATTACAATATTGCTGTTACTGTGCACAATGATTTCCCAGTTCTTACTTCACTTTCTTACCAGTTTTGTATAGGCCTTGCCATGTTTTCCTGAAACCACCCCCCTTTGGCATTTCCTATAGCACAGTAGGACTCGTTCACAGTCGTTTGCCACAGTTTGTTCCACCATTCCTCAGTTGATGAGCATTCCTTCAATTTCCAATTCTTTGTCACCACAAAAAGAGCTGCTATATTTTAATTTATATTTTTCTAATTAGTAGTGATTGAGAGCATTTTTCACATGACTATAGTAGCTTTGATTTCTTCTGACAACTGTCTTTATATCCTTTGACCGTTTATCAATTGGGGAATGTCTCTTTTATAAATTTTACTCATTTTTATATTCAGTTTATATGTGAGAAATAAGGTCTTTCTTGGAGCAACTTAAAAAAAATGTTTTTGTATTCATTGTGGCCTCTTCTACCTGTATATCTTCTCTCAGTACATCTCTCTCACCCCTTCATATTTTTTTGGAGATCATCCCAACATAACCAATTTACATCAATACCTTCTGTATAGACTCTTTTTGACTGTCTACTAACTGTAAACTGTATCTAACTAATAATGATAAAGTTCTTAAGAGTTACATGTATTATCTTCCAATATAGGAATAAATGTTGATTTCCTTATGATTTTTCTTTAATGTTTACCTTTTTATGCTTCTCTTAAGTCTTGTGTTTGAATATCATATATTTTATTCTATTATCTCTCTTTGAAGATGTGGGAAAATTGCATTGCTGGTGGAGTTGTGAACTGATCCAACCATTGTGGAGAGCAATTTGGAAATATGCCCAAAGGGCAATCAAACTTTGCATCCCCACATCCAGCAATACTATTGCTAGGTTCAGAGATCATAGAAAGGACAGAGGATCTATATGTATAAAAATATTTATAGCAACTCTTTGTGTTGTGACAAAGAATAGGAAATTGAGGGAATGCCCATCAGTTGGGGAATGACTGAACAAATTGTGGTATATGAATGTAAAGGAGTACTACTATGCTATAAGAAATGATGAACACACTGATTTCAGGAAAAAAAACCCTAAAAAGATTTACGTGAACTAATGCTGAGAGAAGTAAGCAGAACCAGTAGAACATTGTACATAGTAAACAGTAACACTGTATGACGATCAGCTATGATTAACTTAACTCTTATCAGCAATACAATGATCCAAGACAGTTCCAAAAGACTCATGAGAGAGACATCCAGAGAAAGAACTATGGAGTCTGAAAGCATTCTATTTTCATCTTTTTTGGGGGAGGGGGAGTGATGTGTTGTTTTTTTTTTTTCTTTTGATCTGCTTCTTTCACAACATGACTAATCTGGAAACATGTTTACGTGATCACACATGTTTATAACATCAGATTGCTTGCCATCTTAGAGAAAGGGATTGAGAGGGAGGGAGAAAAGATTTGCTATTCAAAATCTTATAAAAAATGAATGTTAAATTCTCTACATGTAATTGGGGAAAAGAAAATACTATTCTCTCCCCCCCCCCAAAAAAATCCCTTCTTGATCAGTTTTCCAGATCAGTTGTTTGTCTAATGAGATATTTTGCATTTCTATTTTTTTATTCTTTTGACTTTTTGTTTCTTGATCTCTCATGAAGTTATTAGCTTCTACTTGACCAATTCTAATTTTTAAGGAATTCTTTTCTTCACTGAGCTTTTGTACCTCTTTACATTTGACCAATTCTGCTTTTTAAGGATTTCTTTTTCTTAAGTGAATTTTTGTACCTCCTTTTCCATTTGGCCTGTTCTACTTTTTAAGGTGTGTCTTTTTTTCCCCCGGTGAGTTTTTGTGTCTCTTTTATCATTAGGCCAAGGTGTTTTTTTTTGTGCCTCTTTTACCAAGCTGTTAACTCTGTTTCCATAATTTTCTTCCATTATTCTCATTTCTTTTCCCAATTTTTCCTCTCACTCAGTCTCTTTCTTTTATTGTTCCAAGAATTCTTGGGCTTGGGGCCAGTGAACATTTTTTTCTTTGAGGCTCTGTTTTCACATTGTTTTCTTCTTAGTCTATATCTTGGTCTTTCCTCGACTGTAATCCATGATTTTATGATCAAGTTCTTTTTTCTTTGCTCATTGTTCTGTTCTATTTCTTGACTTTGAATTTTATGTTCAAGTTGAGCTTTACTGACATTGGGGTGGAGAGGCACTGTGCCAAACTGTAGGCTTTTTTCTGGTGCTATTTTCTTTTTTCTTTTCTTTTTTTATAAATTTTAAATTTTATTTGTTTTAGTTTACATCATTCATTTCCACAAGATTTTGAGTTACAAATTTTCTCCCCATCTTTCCCCTACCCACCACCCCAAAACAGCCATCCCATTGTATAATCCCTCCCCCAATCTATTCTCTCCTATGTCCTCCCCATCACCCCTTTGACTTTCTAGTAGGGCAGGATGGATCTCACTACCACAATGCCTGTGTATCTTAAGTCTCAGTTGGCTGTAGTTAAAAATAATAATAATAATAATAATAATTGTATACATATATATGTATACATATATATTTTTAACATTTGATTATAGAACTTTAAATTCTAGATTCTTTCTCTTCCTCCCTCATCACCCACCCCCACTGGAAGGACAAGCAATCAAATACAGGCTGAACATGTGTAATTATGCAGAACCTCTCCACAGTGGGCATATTATGAGAGACTGATTATATGTCCCTCCTTCCTATCCCACTCCCCTCCTTGTTCTATTCTGTACCCTGTCCCTGTTTCTGGTGCTATTTTCAGAGCTAGTTCTGGGGGTCTGCAAGTTTTTGGGTACTTTAAGTGGTGTGATTCTGGGAGAAATGTGGTTACTGCTCTTCTGGTCTACGCTCTGTTCTTTACCCAGGAAAGACCCCTGGTCTCCTGCAGCTACCAGCTCTGGTGGTCTCTTTGCTTTGGAGCCATGACCAGGGCTCCTGCTTCGTTGTGACTAACCCCCAGTGCTACTCTCTACTCAGTGACCCAGAACGTTGTATGGACAATAAAGTTGCCAATCAGTGCTAGCTGCGCTCGGTGCCAGCAAAGCATTCTCTGTTTGCTTTCCATTTGTCTGATGGCTGAGAACTCCCAAAGCTTCCACTGTGGCTATTCTTCCTGTCACCATTTGTGGACATGAGACGAGCTTCTACCCCAATGTCAAAAACTTTTCCTGCTGACCATCCTTAGTTTTCTTAGGTGAAAAAGATGTCCCACCTTTGATCTTTTGTTGCATCTGCTACCCCAAAATTTGATTTGAGGTGATATTTTAAAGTTGTTTGGAGGGGAATGTTGAAAGAGTTCAACTGGGTTACCTCTAATATGCCATCTTTGGCTCTCTCCATCCACATCTGTTTGTTCATATCCTTTGACCATTTATCTGGTTGGTGTCCAGTTGTTTTCATGGTATCCTTTCTGCGGATAACGTCATGAACTTTGCAATACAAGGTGACCAAACAAGTGACTTAGGAAATGATGTTTTTTTGTTGCCTTTGCATGCATGAAAAAAGCAACTCTCCTAAATCTTTTAAAAGCCTAACCAAGGAGAGCCTCTTAAACATCCTTCCATTTTCTGTAAATTCTTTATGTCTTCTGGTTTTGTTTACATTGAGAATGACAAGATGGATACAATTCCTTTTTTCCAGTAGTTAATCTTCTTGGTCAGTGGACTTTGGTTATTTATTTATAGTAAATCGGCCAGATGAGTTGACATTTATAAAAAAAAAAAATCTCAAAGCTCTGGCACTGTCACTACAAAAAGCAGATTGAAGCCACATAAAACTGAAGACCATTTGTATTTCTCTTTGTGAATGAATTGTAACGGTCAAATAATTCTTTACCAAGTGGTCAGCATGCTGGTGTTGAACCTTTCTTAGCCCCTCTGCTCCTTGGACAGCATCAAAACAGGACTTTGCAAAGTGTATATCACTAACCAGTTGCTAAATTAGGAGTAGTACCTGAATACTTGAAAACATTTTCTCTCGTCTTGTTAGCTGTCATCCCTGAGAACAAATGGCCAAAGAGTCACAGAGGTTTTACAACTGCTGTTAACTCTGGAAAAAACCAGAAAGTCCACATAGGTTACCAAAACGACATTTAACTCTAAAAATAAAATAAAACCAAAGAGCTAACAGAGATTATAAGCAAAAAGGTTTCTTTATTCCATTGGAAGAAGGAAACTAGACACATGCTGGGGCACCCTCTAAGGGGAGACCCACTTTAGTGTGGGCAAATCTCAATACATAGACTAGTGGGTACACAGTGAGCTGTAGCTGTGACAACGAGAGGTAACAATGAGATGAATTTGATTAATAGCAGGACTTCATGACCAGAACACAGGTACTACAGGTGCTTGTCCAAGTTCAGGGACCTCCTGATGCTGGTATGAAACAGTTCTGTGATTTTGCCATGGCTGAGATCATCCAGAGGGTGAGCTGCAAAGGATTGTTGTTATGCCAGGCCCAAGACACAGCTTACTTGGCTGGGCCTGGAAAACAGGGTGTCTCCTAATAGTAAAAAGAGAATGGTTTTGGCATGGAGAACCTGACATTGCATAGTTCATCAAAGATGTTTTGTTAATTGTCTGAATGATTTTATTGTTATTTTGATATTGACTTTAATTTTGAAAGAAAGCCTTTATATGTGGAGTAGCAGGCCCCAAATTTCTTTATCTTTTCTAAGTTTTTTTTTCCCTAAGCCATTGAAGCAGAGGAATAGCACTTGTGTGTGTGTGTGTGTGTTTGTGTGTGTGTGTGTGTGTGTGTGTGTGTCTAAAATCAGGTGTATACAAAACCAGGCTTTTATGATACCTTTGCAGCTCATATTCTCTACCATTAACTAGCAGTTTGGTGTTGAACAAGTTGTTTCACTTCCCTGACTCTTAGTTTATTCATGTGTGAAATGAAAAATTTGAATTATATGAAATCTAAATGCTTCTCTGATCTGTTCTATTTTTTCTTTAAATAACTGGTTCATTACCTATAGTACACCTGAATTTGTGATTTGAGACTCAGTAATAGAAACTATGGGTTATTTCTTAACTATAGAATTGGAAATGAGGAAGAATCTAGTCTGTTGAGTACTAAGCGTTTATATTGAGAAAAGTATATAATTAATGTAGAGCAGCATGTTTTACAAAAGACATGTTTTACCCTCTTAAGGTTTAATCTAGCTAAGTGTTACTACAGTATGGCATAGTTTATGTACCTTAATTAGACTGACTTGTAGAAGTTGAGCTTTGTGTGATGTTACATGTGTTATCAACTGCAACCTCTAGACCCTTTTGCTTAACTCTTTTAAAAAGGGAAACTTTACTGAGAAGTAATGGTTGTTTAATAACAAAGTGTATTCCCTTCCCCTCTCAAGCTCTACTTGCTTTATAGTAAAACTTTAATTCACACTGTAGTAATTGATAATAACTAGAACTAACTTGGGCGAGAGTTAATTTGTACATTCCATGAAGAAAGAATTTGCAAAACAATAGTATAAAAAATTAGGTTGTATTCAAACTATTTCAAATGTTTTAAGCACATTGTGGAATCAATATTAATGGCTAATGGTCCCCTTCAAAGAACTTATATTTAGCATCGGGGGCATACTGGGAAATTAAACAATTTAATGACAACATATATGTTTAACAAGAACTTGTTTTTATTAAACAGCACCTGTGGAACCTTCTCAAGAAGAACAGTCAGTGTTGTATGAAGGTAATTTTCTGTTTTGCAATCTTTTCATCAGAAGTCGTTTGTTTGGGAGTTGGAAGGATAGGTATTTTTTTTGTAAACATGCATTATATCTCAATTTCTTGTTTAGGTTCAAATTCAGCTGTTAGCATGGAAGTTTCAGAACCTGTTGGTAAGACACTTTCTGACCATATTAATACAGTAATATGAAACTTTCAATCTCAAGATTTAAGGTGCAAATGTAAGTGTTATATTATAATGGCTAAATTGAGCACTGCCTTAATTGAGTCTTTGCTATTAAGTGCATATGTAAAATGTATATTATGCTTTTTGGTTACTTTTGGAATGGTTTTAATTTGACATGAATGTTACTGTAATAAATGTAATGACCACAAATATAACAGGACTAAATGGAATGCTGCTAAATAAATTTAAAGTATTTGTACTTGTTCAGTTTACTTTTGGCTATAACTTCTGTTTTACTCTCAGTGTTTCATTAATGTTCTATTCCCAAGCTGATCAATAGAAGTTTAGACCTGATTTAAATGACAGATTTTTAGATGTCCACTGAATTTCTTCTTGAATTCCTACTTTTTAATTGTTCTTCTCATTAAGTTAAACAGTCGTTTTTAGTGCATTTTGGCATATTAGAATATCTGGTGTCTACATTAAGGAGTTTTAAATTAATGTTCATCTTTGCTATTTTTCCCCTATGAAAGTGCTCCTTAGCTAAAATAGAAATCTCTTAATTTCTGGGAATTTACTGATGTCAGTAACCAAGTTTAAACCTATTATCAGCTTCAGAAATAAGTAGAAATATTCCTGCTTTTATGTATGTAGCAGAGATGTTAGGAAATGAAATTTTTTCCAGTGAATGTCTTCATTTAAAAGATATCTGTTCATTGTAAAAGTGAGTTCAAAAATAAAATTAAGGCATTTGTCTTTCTTCCAGTAGAAAATGGAGAGACAGAAATGTCCCCAGAAGAATCATGGGAGCACAAAGAAGAACCTAGTGAAGCAGAGCCAGGGGGTGGCTCTTTGGGAGATGGAGGGCCTTCAGAGGAAAGTGTCCCAGAAATGATGATGGAGGAGGAAGAAGAAATACCAAAACCTAAATCTGTAGTAGCACCGCCAGGTGCACCTAAAAAAGAACATGTAAATGTAGTATTCATTGGTCATGTAGGTAAGTTGTAAATGGGTGAAGACTGGAGAATTGTTATAGTTGCATGAGAGTGCTGTTCACTTCAGTGTGGCATTTCAGTCATTGATAACTTGAGTGTCCTGACTTACATTTATGTTAGTAGCTAAAACCTTTTTTTCTTTGATTTTTGATAAAATTTACTTACTACGATAATTTCAGTATCAACTTTCTGTGAAATGAAATTTACCAGAGTGTTTTCTGATTCTTTGGGTCTGCTTATGTGTAGCCAAAGACATATTTATTCAAATATTCTCCATTGCTGCTATTTTTTGTCTGAATGCGGAACTGGGGGAGGGAATGTGTGTAAAGAAGAGGAGGCTGCTTTCTTAGTGATAACCCATCACTTGTTTTCATGCCACTTTTACAGATCTCATTGGTGAAAAATTACATGCTTCACTTGAGCTCTGTTAAACAGGAGCTGAGGAAGCAATTTACCCAAATAATTCTCCTTTCCCCTGCACATTATCTCCTAGGGCAAGAAGATTATTATATTAAATAAATTTAATTAAATAAACAAAATAAATAAATAAAATATTATTATATTAAATATATACCATGACCAAAGCATCAATTTCTATGGAACAAATAAAATTCTTTTGTGGTTTTTACTTTTGTTTTTGTGCTTTTGGTTTGGCCACCTTACTGGATAATTTGAAGAGTGAATACTCAAGACATGGGTATAGAGTACCCAGGTTCAAATGCAGTAAGAAATAGGAAATGAGAGAGTATTAATGCTCAGTACTCTTACTGTTCTTCATAGAGGTTATTTGAAATGAAAGTGTAAAGCTGACATAGTTATTAAATGTGAGTTGTCTGTATAATGCCTATGTATAGTTTCTACATTGTTTCTTAGTATAATAGTGGTTCTTTATGACAGCATATGTGTCCACTTGTACTTTTTAATAGTTTACAATTCCCTGTTTTTGCTAGATGCTGGTAAATCAACCATTGGAGGGCAAATAATGTAAGTTGATAATGTATTTTAACAAGTCTCTTTAATATTATCGGGAAACAGCAACTTTAAAACAACATTCCATCAGGGAAAGTTCTTATCCAGCCTTGGTCATCACAAAATCAATATTTGCTCCAGTTGAATCCTTAGTCTTCTACAAACTTTTGAGTTTCTTAATTCTAATACTAGCTTATTTGCTGAAAATTTCCATAGTGTTTTTAAGGATACCTAAAAAACAACTTTTAGAATTCAGCATTCTTGATTCATTCACTGGAGATGTTATTTTAGTCAGCTTGCATGTAGTTCACTTGGTGATTTTAAAAATTAGATCTAGAAGTATTGGACAGGGAAATGCTTTCTTCTCTTTACCTATTAAGTATCAAAGAACATAGCTGGATTGCCCTCCTTTCCCCTTAACGTGGCACTAAACCTTTAAAAATAATTAGACTTTTACTTGTTGACTGCTCTAAAAGTTCAGTATGTGCACATATGTGTGTGTTTGTGTGCATTTTTCAGGTATTTGACTGGGATGGTTGACAAAAGAACACTTGAAAAATATGAACGAGAAGCTAAAGAAAAAAACAGAGAAACTTGGTATGGAAAATATTATACTAATACAGAAACTACTGGAAATTTGCTTAATTTTTTCTAAATGTTGGGCCATAATGACTAATTTTGTAGTCCCTGTTACTGTATCATAATCATAGTTGTTAAGCACTTCTCTCTGTTGGAATAGTTCTATGTGTCGGTATTAATGAATTCTAGAGTCTTTGAGAAGTATAAACTGCTTTTTGTTCAGGTTTTCCTCCATTCTTCCTAGTTGTGTAGAAAAAGGCAATAGGGAAGTGATCCAAAAAATGCAATTTATATCATCCTTTGAAACCTTTATGGAGATGGAGGCAACACTAGTACAAACTCCATATAGTACTGGAGTACATCAAAGGAGCATGGAATTTTGTATTCCTTCAGCGTGAATTAAATGGTATGACAATGAAGAATAATTTACATTCCTAATTGGTACACAAAAACTAAAAAGGCCATGGCAGGTTAGATAGAAATTTGTTATTGTTTATCATTCAGACATACTTATAAACATTTGTAAAGCAGAATTCCCGTATGCCTTTGTGAATAGCCTTGCTTTTCTCCCAGAAATTATTGAGTGGTTTTTTTTTCATCTTTATATTAAGTTCTTTTATCTTAATTATATAGACATATCCCCAAGCAGTCATACATTTTGCTGCATTATTTTTTTAATAAGGCTATAACTTCTGCACACAAATATTTTGAGGTTGTTACTCCCATGAGATTGATAGCTCTGACATTTTAATTTTATTTTTCTTACATACTTCAGTTACTTACAGTGACTTGGAAATGATGAGTTTTGAGATCATTTGATTGGTTCTGTTGAGAGTCACTGTAAAAGCAGTTTTTAATACTTGATTGCTTTTTCTTATGAGGGGAATTGAGAATAGTCAGTATGTAGATAAATGGATTTTACTTTGAATCTACTTAGTATTTTTGGATGTTTCTCTCATTGAATTTTGGATGGGTAAAGTTTTAATTCGAAGATTCATTCATGAGTGTTGAAGTACTCATAATAGTTGAGTATCATCTTCAGAATAATTATAAACTTTTTAGAGCTGCATGGAAACTTAATATACTCTTAACTCCTTCAGAAGTTAAAATATTGATTTGGTTGTTTAAAATCATGGAGCTAGTCATTAGGAAAAGCCAGGTTATCAGATTTCAGGTATTGTTTATCAGTCTTGTTTTGACAAAATAGGTTACCATAAACAACCAAATTACAGATCAAGCAAACTCCTGCAAAAATAGCAAAAGAAAATATCAGGACTGATAGTCGTGCAATTAGCCATATGATTTTATAAATTTACCATTTAAAAAGTATTGCTATTTAATGTTTTCTTCATCTTCATGGTTGTAGTCAATTTATGTGTATATATTGTTCCTTTGGTTCTGCTTTTCCTTACTTTGCATCATTTTATTAAAGTCTTAAACGTATTTAGTTGAATTCTTCAAATTCATTGTTCTCCATTGCCTCCCAGTGTTCTTTCTGCCATGTTGTACTGCCTCTTAATTATCTTCTGTGTTCTGTATTTGGCAAAGTATCTGCAAAATGAACACATACTGCCCTTGCCAAGCATCTTACTCATTTGATTGAGGTTTTTTAGTAGAGTGGAAGAAAAAGTTTTGTTCTATGAACTTTAGACACAAATCTGCTAGAGACAATTAAATAACTTTAATTCTAGGAATCTAGGCTTTAAAACAGAAAATCCAAAAGGTCTTTTAAAGAAATTCATTCTTTTTTTTTGAAAAACTGACCTAAGGCATATGCTCTCAAGAGTTTGTAACTCTCAACAGTGTATATAAGCAAATAGATAAAATTAGACAACCAATAGAAAAAATTCCATTGTAAGATCAACCATATTAACAGTTCTGTTGAAAGTTCAGGTAGCAGTTTGGATTCATCAACAGAATAGTAATCACTTGACTTTTGCTACATCTTAGAGAATCATTTTCCTAAAATTATTCTAACCCTTTTTAACCATGTCTCCAAGGATTCTCCTTTTCTACTTGGTTAAAAATCAGTTTGAGATACTTAAATTAATTGAGTTTATCAATAACTTAACATAATCACTTTCAGGAAGAATCCTGTCCCACCCCCTGAAGCATCTGGTTAGGCCTTTGGCAAGATTGATGTAAAAAGATTCCAAGCTGTTTTGGAATTGATAGTTAAAGAAAAACTGACCTTTTTTTCATTCAGATTAGACCAGGGACTTCAGACTTTAGGAGACAGTTAGCTGATGGAATAGATAGAGTACTTGGCCTAAAGTCAGGAAAACCTGAGTTCAAATGTGGCCTCAGACACTTACTAGCTGTGTGATCCTCGGCAAGTCACTTAACCCTGTTTGCTTCATTTCCTCCTCTGTAAAGTGAACTGGAGAAGGAACTGGCAAACCACTCCAGTATCTGTGCCAAGAAAATCCTAAATGGGGTCACAAAGAATCAGACAGGATTGAAAAATGACTGAATTACAATAGTGTGACCCTGGGCAAGTCACTTACCCTCTCTTTCCCTTAATCCATTGGAGGAGGAAACAGCAGAGCACACCAGTGTATTTGCCAAGAAAACCCCACGGACAGTATGATCCTCAGGGTCAATAACTGTCTTTTTTAAAGAGGGAATTGGGGTGGGGTGGGATTTGCATGATTCTAGGTAGGGAATATCAATTCTTAGATTGCTAAATTACTTCCCAGCATATACTTGCATGTAAGTTTTTTTTAAGGAATGATTTGCAGAAAATCTTAATATAGGTGTAGTTTTAAATAATGTATCTTTAAAATTGTACTTCTCATAGGTACTTGTCATGGGCCTTAGATACAAATCAGGAAGAACGAGACAAAGGTAAAACTGTAGAAGTGGGCCGAGCCTACTTTGAGACAGAAAAGAAGCACTTCACCATCCTAGACGCCCCCGGGCACAAGAGTTTTGTCCCAAACATGATTGGTGGTGCTTCTCAAGCTGATCTGGCTGTGCTGGTAAGAGATTTTCTCAGTCAACTTTTGTTCTGTTACTGCAGCTCACTTTGAATTCCAGAGATTTGAGTTCATTTTGAGTAAATTGGCAAGTGATAGAGTTCATAGTCACCAACTTTATTCTTAGTTATTTCTTTCCCAGGAGTCTGATGATTATGATTTTGTGACTGGAGTTATTAACTTCTGGGATACATGTTTGTGATAGATCTTTCTTTCCCTGCCACCAGTTCAGTTTTATGTACTGCTAGATTAGAACCTCAAAGAAATTACTTCTTTACACTTCAGTGTTTTGTACATCTCCATATGTTCTGTGGGTCAGCTTCCATCTGGCCCCTAGTACAGTGCTTTGCATATAGCAAATACTTAATAAATATATGCCTACTTTACAGTATGCTTAATGAAATTTTCAGAAATCAGTAGTGCTGTCACTAATGTTGGGGAAACACCCAGTAGAGATTTTATGTGTGTATTTGTCTGTCTTTCTGTCTTTCTATCTTCACCCCTATGGGGCCCCCACCCTTGCTCCCAGTCAAGTGAAACATGAATAATACCTGGGGGAAAAGGTTGGGAAAATGTTTCATTTTGAATCATTTTGTTGAAGTGGTCAGTACTTAAGCCTAATCAATGTGGTATATGTTATTTTATAAATGAATCAATAAACACTACACTTGGGGGGTGGGAGTGGTATTGGAAGAAATATTCTTTCATTGAAAAAGGAAAAAAACTCAAACCTTTATTTTTCTCACCCAGTTTTGAGCAGATGTGTGTGTGTATGTCTGTGTGTCTCTGTGTGTAAGCATGCATGCACGTGTGTTTACATTTTAATACTTTTATATTTAACATTTTGTTCGGATATATCAGACACACAAACACTATTCCCCAAAATTACATTCTTTGAACAAAGTTAAGCTCAGGGACTAACAAAAGCAATTTCCACAGAAGCTACTTTCTGCTTCTGTGGTCCAGATTTTCTGAGGATGTAGCAAGTATCTGAATGTTGTTTGGTAATAGCAACAACAACCATTACCTACTGGGCTTGGTCAGGTTGGAATCTCTCCTTCAAGGAGGTTACAGTCTAGTAGAGGGATAAAACACAAATGGAGTTAACTACAATACTCAATATTAAGTGAATTCATTAATTACAGAAGTGCTCTTTAATGTCCAAAGGGGAAAGTTGATAAATGTTGAGATTTGGAGGTAGGTGGGGCTCAATCTCAGGAAAGAATTTGTGGAAGAGATGATAGTTGATTTGGACTTTAAAAAGGTGATTGAGAAGTTGCTAGCTAAATTGGGAGTGAAGATGTTCCAGGCATTAAGAAACTGAGCAAAAGCATAAAGTGAAACATGGAACCAAACTTTGCTGTATCTTTAATCTGTAAGATAAAGCTTTAAAAATTGAGCAGAATCGCTTAGTATAGGACTCAGAATATCTCACAAAGAATATAGCATTTCATTTAATAGGCAATGGGAAGCCATTGAAGATTTTTCAGTAACTGTGTAAAGGAATCATATGGTTGGTAAGATTATTCTGTCACAAATGTGATAGATGGATTGAAAAAGAAGAGAAAATGGAAGTGGCAAGAAATAGAATGATAGAAGTCTAGGTGGGTGTTAATAAAAGACCTACCCATACTAGGGTAGGTAGGTAATACCCAGGGATATTTCTGTCCTGCATTGTTATGGTAGATTCTAGCATAGCCAAAGTATTAACATTTTCTAATTGGAAGTGTGTGTACTGAAGAAAAACTTTTGTTTTCTTGGGATAGGTAATCTCTGCCCGGAAAGGAGAGTTTGAAACTGGATTTGAAAAAGGAGGACAGACGAGAGAACATGCCATGTTGGCAAAAACAGCAGGTGTAAAACACTTAATAGTGCTTATTAACAAGATGGATGACCCAACAGTAAATTGGAGTAATGAAAGGTGAATAAAGCTTATATTCATTTTTTCATATATCTTGCTGTTTATACACAATCATTTAATGGAGAAAACTGTGGTTTTCTCAGAAATGTTTTAATGAAGCTCTTAAAAAAAAAGTCATTGACACTTTGCTGATGACTTCTGTTATCTCAGGCCCTTCCCCTGAAAAAGTCATTGGTAACAAATAAGTCAAATTAAAAAGGTCAGCACAGGAACTGTCTTTGAAACCTTAGGGATCATATTGTTCCTGTTGTCCACCATCTCTGCCAATTTTGGGGAAGCGTGCCTCATCTGTATGTTCTTGTAAAAGCACTATTGGTCATTACATTGATCAGATCTGAAGTCTTTATTCTCACTGAAGTAAGTTATTCTCCTCATGGAGCTCACTGTGTGTGAGTTTTAATCTTCCCAATTTTCCTGAATGTTTTTATATTTGCCATTTCTAGTGTTTCAATAATATTCCACTACATTTAACACTGTTTGTTCTTCTATTTTCCCGTAGATGGGAACTCACTTTTTAAAAGTATGATTGCACATTGTTTTTTGGAATAGTCAGTTGCATTCACAGTTCTAACAGCAATACATTAATGTACTTGTCTTCCCACAGTCTCTCTAGCATTTATTGATTTTTGTCTTGTCACTTTTGTCCTAATCTGATCGTACTTAGGTTGAATCCTGAGTACTGAGGTAGAATCTTAGTTGTTTTATTTTACACTTGTTAGTTGTGATTTTAAGCATTTTTATATGGCTATTGATAGCTTGCATATACCAAGCTTTCAAAAACTTTAAAACTGTTCATAAGCCACTGGGGACGATTTGGGTCTTTTTGAATTCTCTTTAATGATGAAATGTGTATTTTTCACAATTGGAATTAATTTTTAATAAATATTTGTAGATATGAAGAATGTAAAGAAAAGTTGGTGCCATTTTTGAAAAAAGTTGGCTTCAATCCCAAAAAGGATATACACTTCATGCCCTGCTCAGGATTGACTGGTGCAAACCTTAAAGAGCAATCAGATTTCTGTCCTTGGTATATGTAAGTATCTTTAAGACTAAGGAAAATAATGACTCTTCAGTGTTCTTGTTTAATGAGATCCACTACTATTATTAATTTTGAAGGAAGTTTGTCTCCCTTATCTTTTAACTACATGATGATCTTGTGAAATATATTTACAGTAATAAGGAATACAACTTTGATGTTTGAAGGGAAATGGTTATTATGTGGAATCATAATTTTGCTATTGAGATCTGGATTAGTCTTAATTTTACAGATGTCTTTCAGATGATTGTTTCAAATATTTTTCCTTACTAGTCTACATGACATAGAAACAAAAGTAACAAATAGATAAAGAAGACCAGGTAAACTATTACTGTGAACTACAGTGGAAAAAACAATGGCTTTGAAATCAGAAGATGTGTTTTTTAAATTAATTTATTAGTTATGGGGCACTGGGGAAGTCACTTCACCTTTCCAACCTCAGTTTCTTCATTTATAAAATGGAGCTTGTACTGTTTGTTTCACAAGATTATGATCAGACTTAAGTGACATTATGTATATAAAACATCTGGTATACTATAAAGTGTTATAAGTTCCTATCCTAGGAACCAGTCTGTGGAAAACGTTAAGGGAAGAGGCTATTTGAAATGAATAGAAAATACTTTTATAACAATTATGCTTATCTTTTTGCATTAGTTAACAGTACTGATTTAGCTTATTGGGCAAAACTAGTGTCGTTAATTGTTGTGTTCCATCTTTTCAGCGGATTACCATTTATTCCATATCTGGATAATTTGCCAAACTTCAACAGATCAGTTGATGGACCAATCAGGCTGCCAATTGTGGATAAATACAAGGTATCAAGAAAGAACATGTTTAGATGGGGGTGTCTTACTTCAGAGTAATTTCTGTTAATGGAATAGCATGAAGAAATATAAATAATGGATTGTATTCTTTTTTTAACTTAGGGTTTTTTAGTAGGTCATTTTGATTCTTTAAATCCTGGAGTTGCTCCTGTTAGTAGTTTGTAGAGTAGCACAGACTCTCTCGCAAAGAATTGATTTATATTCATTCAAATAATTATTTTTGAGAATATGATATTTATTTTGAATTTGAGATCCTTTACTCAGCTCCTTGGGCTAATGTTTTTCCTTCTTCAGTCCGCCCTAGTGATTCTTCCATAATATTTAGTCTGAATAATTACTTCTTTTTACAAGTATTGTTTACAAGGTAATTGATAAAGTTAAAAATGTTACCAACAAATTATGCCTGACCTAATTTAAAAAAAAATTATTTCTAAAGGATATGGGCACTGTGGTCCTGGGAAAGCTGGAATCGGGCTCTATTTGTAAAGGACAGCAGCTTGTGATGATGCCAAACAAGGTAAGAATAAAAAGTTTTCTTCTAAGTAAGTTGTAATGCTGTATTCCATTTAATTTTTTTCTTGAAAATATCAATAAGTGTTTGGAACATGAATATATATGCAAGGTGCTAGTGCCTATAAATCAAAGAAAATTCACAATTCGTCTAAGTGAATATTTCATCACAGTGTTTTGGAAGAAGAAAAGAAATGGGTAAAAATGTCAGAGGTGGAGGGTGATGGGACCATGGCCCATTGTCATTTAGTTTAAAAGCAAATACAGTATGACTCTTCTATAACTTTCATCAAGATCTTTTTTTTCTTTGCTTTAATGGGGGTGGGGGGTATAGAGCATTTAGGGTTAAGTGACTTGCCCAAGGTCACACAACTACTTTTTGTGTTGAGTGTCTGAGGTCACATTTGAACTCAGGTCCTCCTGACTCCAGGGCCAGTACTTTATTCACTGCGCCACCTAGCCGCCCCTTTCATCAAGATCTTAACCTTCGTAAATGTAGCTTTTACAATATATAGTTAAGATATGGTATAGTGTCTATAACTCTGCCATATAATCTATGCTGTTGGTTGATTCTAATAGGTTCTTCTTCCTCTGATTTCAGAGGTCTGCCAAGACCTTAAAGGAGGCCCTTGATAATTCCAAAAATAGATATCAGTATTTTATTAAAACTTGCCAAACCCTAGAACTTTATTAGTTTAAATAACGTGCTTTTTAGTGTTTTTATTAGTAGCCTGTGAGCTTGAAAAAATCTTATTCTTACATATATTTTGCCAGCCCATAATAAAGAGGGAAGATACTTATTTCAGTTAATGTTTTCTGTGTTGTTATTACTTTGACTGGAATCAGGAAAAAAAATATTCAATAAATTTTCATTGAACTTAATATTGATACTTACTAGGGACTAGTAGTGGTAGACTATTAACTATTTCCTGGTGGTCTGTTGTTGGAAACAGTTCTGCCTGATATAAGGACAATTACTCTTAATCCCTCAGAGAAACCCCACAAAGCTGCTAGTCCCATTAAGCCCTTTCTTAGTGGAGGAGAATGGCCTAGCAAGTTGGAGACTAGACTAATAATTAAAGGTGTATTTTGTATATCTAAAACCCAATAAGAATACCAATTTCTTTATTTCTAGCCTTTAAATGACTGGCCTAAAATCTTTTCTAAGCTCAAAATTGACTCTATGCCCAAAAACTGTAACTCTCTCTCCCCTTGTCTTTTTCTCTTAAGAAATCACATAGTCTTACTGTTCATAAATATACATTGTTAGTGTGTCAAAATAATAAGACTATCTGATACTAAGTAAATGTGAGTGAATAAATAATTAGCTTTTGACTTAGATTACTTGAAGAATTAGGCAGTAACCCTGTTACATCAAAGTTCACTAAAGTCAAGGGATACTTTTTTCTTGTTTGAGAAATCATGCCTCTTTCTGAGGTAGATGTGTAGAAAGGGTTATTATAGTGTTAGCTCTTAACTTATGAGTATTAGTATGTACCTTAGAATCATATGTCTTCAGGAAACCTTGAAGGCTAATTTAGTCTTTTTCTCAGACTTCAGCCAGAATCACACCTCAAATTACCCAAAGGTATCAGAGAAAGGAGAGAATAATACCATCTCACTCAGGAGCCCATTCCAATGTTTAATAATCCTCTATCTGGAAATTCTTCCTTATATTTAATTTAAATCCTTCGTGCTGCAGCTTAAGCCCATTTCCTCTTGTTCTGTCCTCAGTGGAGATGGAGAACAGCTGGTCACCATCCTCAGTATAATAACCCTTCATATACTTGAAGAAGTTGTTTGACTCAAACCCACTTTTGACAAAGGAATCTCCAGATAAAGATTCACATCACCTTTAGATTAGCTCCATTGGTCTTAACCATTAAAGGACATTTGTGTGTGGGGGTGGTGCTGGATTAGTTGAGCATAAAATAGTAAGTAAAGATTTCTTGTTACACTTCTGTGTGGTGGGTTGTTAGTGTCGACCCCCTTTACTCCCTTAAGGTAGATAGTTTAGTTAAAAGTATAGTTCTGTCTTTAAATTCATACACAAGAAATAAACGTCCATGCCTGTTTTCTGTGTAGAATCATGGTGGGTGGGAGTGGGGAAATTGCCTTTAAAAAGGTTTTGGTATAGAAGATATTGATTCAGAATTTCTCAAAGATCCCATTCTAGTTATTCATTAATATAAGGGTGACATTTAGAAAGGATATTGCTTCAACACTACTGATTATTTTTTCATATGGTCTGCTTTTAAAATCATATGTCTGAATAGATTTTTTAAAAATGCAGACTCTTAAATTATTGGGAACTGATAGGCATTGGGGGAATGTGTCATAAGAATAAGGAAATTGGACCTTAGAAGAATCACGTGACTAATTCCCACTTATATTCGTGATATAAAGATCTAATAAATAAGTATAAATTAGGGATTTTATGAGTTAATTAATGTACAAATACTAGCCTTGACTTCTCCTTTGAAACAGTATCAGAATAAGGCAATAAGCATTTATTAAGTTATTTTGTGCCAAGTAGTTTGATTAACATGAAAAGATGTGAGGAATTGCTTTATATTTTGATTGGCAGTTATATTGTTGATATGTTTGTTTTATTTCCATCATTGGTTTTGAATAAAATAATCTTTTCAATACAACAGATACTTTTCATTGCTTAATCAGTAAGTAAAAAACCTAGCTATAAGACTTAAGCTAATAGTCATATGTGATTTTATAAATTATAATATAATGAACACATTTTTCACATTGAAAAAAATCCAATCTTGGTTTCTTTAAGCACAACGTGGAAGTTCTTGGAATCCTTTCTGATGATGTAGAAACTGATTCTGTAGCCCCAGGTGAAAACCTCAAGATTAGACTGAAGGGAATTGAAGAAGAAGAAATTCTTCCAGGATTCATACTTTGTGATCCTAATAATCTTTGTCATTCTGGACGCACGTTTGATGCCCAGGTAAATGCAAGTGTACATATCACCGCACGTTAAATCTGTTTATAGATTACTTTCTTTCTTTAACTATTGTTACATATTTTATTTGCAATTGCAGTATGGTGCTGGTTATCAAAGTAAGTGTATGAAGGAGAAACTTTACCAACTTATAATGGCACCAAATTAACCAAATCCTTAAAATAATGACACTTTGCACATAAATACCTTTATTCAAAACAGTCTAAATCCATAACGTCTTAGTTTCTCTTATTCTACATATAACCTGTAATGAGGCACTAAAGTAATTTCTTAAAGAGCTCTAAATTTTAAATAAACTTTCCTTTTGATTTTTAGAAAGTGCTGGTTAAGTTATCTCATTTGATCTTCATAATTAAACCTGTATTAGCCAAGGGAGAAGGTTGTGTCCTCATTCTGTGAATGAGGAAACAGGCTCAGAGTGCTTGATTGACTTGGAGTCAAGTAGTAATAAATAAATGGCTGCGCCAGGCAGCATTACAGACTGTTGGACTCGGCTCTTTAGCATTTAGCTCATTTTCCTTTGACCTACTATCAAGTAAGTAATTTTAATGCTGCAAATGCTTGACCTATTCAGTTTGTATCAGGAAAAATTAGCATGCCATCTTCTATTCTCCTTTAAAACTTTCCATGTTCTGTATATACCATAAGTAGCCTTTAAACTAATTATTCATTACATGGAACGGTTTATGCTGAGTGACTAGAAACCCAGAGCCCTTGTGCTATTAATGGTAGGTTAAGTAGGGCCAGTTTTTTTTACATGCAATATGCAAGACTGCACCTTGCTGTCTCTTTAGTGCCTTTAGAGAAATAGTAATGAACTTTGTGTTGCTTTTCAGATAGTGATTATTGAGCACAAATCCATCATCTGCCCAGGTTATAATGCGGTGCTGCACATTCATACCTGTATCGAAGAAGTCGAGATAACAGTGAGTTTGTAATAAAATAAAACACAACTTTCACTGTCAGGCAGTCACTATGAAAAGATGGTACCTAGTTGAAAACCAAAGCTGTTCAAAACCTTGATGTTATAATTCCTCTATAGTGGCATTTTTTTGGATGTTGTTTGGAGTATGTTTTTGATGTTGAAATTCTTGCAGGGATTGTTAAAAAGTTTTTTTAAGTTAAGAGACATGACTCAGGAGTGGGGGAGAAATTACTGCACGCTTATCTGATTTATTTTTTGTTTATTTGATATAAACTGTTTGTTTATCTGGTTTGATGTAAAGCTTTTTGGACTTGTGTTTTGGATAGGCCTTAATCTGCTTGGTAGACAAAAAATCAGGAGAAAAAAGTAAGACACGACCACGTTTTGTCAAACAAGATCAAGTATGCATTGCCCGTTTAAGGACAGCAGGAACCATCTGCCTTGAGACCTTCAAAGATTTCCCTCAGATGGGTCGTTTTACCTTAAGAGATGAGGGTAAGAGGACTAAAAAATAACATGTTTCTAACTCATTGGTCTATGCTTATGCTTTAATAAAGTTTATCATTAGAATCCTGCATCAGTGTGGGTTCAGAGAGAACTTTGAAACCATAGACTATTAGAACTGAAAGGGACCTTTGAAATCGTTTTTTCAAATCCACCTTCTTTTATTGGTAATAAAAGGATAAAGTGATTTCTTGGAGTACCAGATGATTTGGGACTGGAACTCATAACTCCTTGCTCCTTCATAAAGTGTGCATCTGTGGTATTTTAGCTATGGTGGGCTTCTTAGAATTGAAATCTTAAATGTGATTCCATAGTACCAAATTTTAAAAACATTTTATATGCTAAATTAAATATATGCAAAAATTTTACTTACATCTGCTTGGTTTCAATTGCTTGAGCAGTACTTGCAGCTTCCCTTTTGTGACTACAATTTTTTTTTTAGTTAACCAAAGTTTTGACTAGCACATTATATGATAATTAAACTTTTTCCATCATCTAACCAAATGTATTTCACCTCATTGATTATCTTTGGTTCTGAAATGGGTGATATTGAAACTTCATGAGAAACCTGACTAAGGAATCATGAAAGTAATGCTACTTTTGAGAAAATGCACTTTATTGGAGTTAGGTATTTGTATATGGTTGATGGGGACGTTTTGGTTAAAACTTAAGACAGAATATACTTTTATTGTAAAACTCCATACCCTCTATTTCTCAGAACATTTAGTTCATAGGGACATAGGTTGATTTCCCTTTATTGATGTTACTTTACAGTTCTTTGTAAAAAATAATCCTAGTGACATCCAGTCTGTCAACAGACATTTATTAAGCACTTGTATGCCAGATAATACACAAGGTACTGGGGATAGAAAGGTGGATATGGAACTGTCTCAGCCACCAAGAAACTTACATTCTGTTGTTAGACAAGTGCATCTAGAATAAAGAAATACAAGGCAGTCTGAGGAGGAAGGAAATTGGGGATTTGGGGAAAGTTTCATTGGGATGTGGAGCTTGAGCTGAGTTTTGAAGAACAGGAAGAGATAGAACAACAGAGGTAGGAGACAGAGGTGTGTGAAAACAGCAAGATAGTACTGTATAATGAGACTGGAAAGGTAAGTTGAGGCCGTGCTTTATCCTAGAGGAAGTAAGAAGGGGCTGCAGTTAATTGAGTAAGGAGTATCAGAACTACCCATAAGGAAAATCATTTTGGCAGTTTGGGAAGACAGCACAGAGTGGAGGAAAAGACTTGCGAGGCAGGGTGAGCAGTTAGGCCAGGTGAGAGGTGATGATGTTCTGTCCTGAAGTAAGGTGGTAGCTCAGTAGGGAAAAAGAAATGCATTGTAGTATATAACATTAAACATTCTCCTTGTCCACTTGGTTGTAGTCAGGATGGCCAGGCATAAATGAAGACCAAAAAGATTATATTGTGTTAGATACTTTTAGGCTTTACTTGTTTCCGTAGCATTTTCATCTAGAAGTTCATATTGGTTGTGGTAATCTATTTTGTTTTGAGTTTCGGTTTTTTTTTTGTTTTTTTTTTTTAGTTTAGATATTCTACCAAATTTCCAGAAAAAAAGGGGGTCGTAATCTCCATTAATCTATGTATGTTCCCTCTGTGTTATATGCATCAATAATAACTGGTTTCTTGTCCTAAACAATTATTTCACATTATAAAGTTCTAGTGATAGAGATTACACTTTCTATGCCTACCTTTTGTATGTTATCTAAAACATTCCATTTGGAAATTCTCTTGTTGGCTTAAGATGTCAATAAGCCTTTTGAATAGTTTTTCCACTATAAATTCTGACCCTTCAGTTGTTTACCCTGCTGGTCCATACCATAAGCTAATAAAATATTGCCTAATAAGTTATTCTTTTGGACTTAAATTTTTTTTAGTTGATTTATGTATTGAAAATGGGACCTCGGGAGGTCAAAATGATTTTGTAGTTTGTCTAGACTGTTAATGAAAAGGTGGTTTTTTTTATTTTTATTTTGTCATTGTTGTTGTCTTTTAGGGAAGACCATTGCAATTGGAAAAGTTCTGAAACTGGTTCCAGAGAAGGACTAAGCATTTTTCTTGATGACCCTGCACAATACTGTGAGGAAAATTGACTCTGCAAAAGCCTACTTCACACCGCCTTCTCTTATTTTCTGCCCATTGATAAACTTCTCCCCATATTTTGCAAAGACAGATTTCACAGCAAAAGTCCACATTATGTCAGCTTTCTCATATTGAGAGCTCTGCTATGCCACTGTTGAATTCCCCCCAAAGTTTTTTTCTCCTCCCAAATTCTGCTTCCTTGGACAGATTTGGCAATAGCTTTGTAAGTGATGTGGACATAATTGCCTACAATAATGAAAACCTAAAGGAATTTTTTATTTTTAATTTTCCCCTTAGGCATATTTAGACATCTTTTTTCCAGGCAGATCATTCAGAGTGTGCGAGTGTGTGTGCACATGTTACAAAGACAACTACCATGTTAATAAAATATTCAATTTGAAATCCTTTTCGGTATTTGAATTGCTTTTGAATAATGTTTTTTATCTGGATGTAACACTGTTGCATTAGCTTTTTAACTTTCCAAGTAATTGAATACATTTTATTACTTGGACTTTTCTAAACTACCCCACCCACCCACTGTTTTAAATGAGGCATTTTCAAACAACGTTGAAGGTTGTTATTAAAGGAAGAAAATCAGTTTTGTCCCTTTTTGGTGGTTAGTGCATTCATAAAACTAAAATGTTTGTTCAAATATGACACTGCTTTGTTAGCTTTATGTCCATTTTATTTTCTACCAAAATGAATATTTAGGTTTGTTTACTTGATTTCTTCAACACATTGTTTTGAAATTACAAAGAACATTCTGTGGTTTTATAGGTAAAACATAATGAAATTCTTCCCCTCTGTGAAAATCTAGTAACCAATGAAATCAGTGGAATTCAAAAAAAAGAAAACTTGTAAGATCTGGCATGAAGTGCCTCTATTAATATTTGTAGAAGCTGCATTGAGTTTGAAAACTACATCAGTGAAAAATGCCAGTTCTTACAAGTTACTCAGTTCACTCTCTGTTTTGGTAACTTTGAAGGCTGGATAATCTTTGCTATTTAAAGCTAAATATGAATTGAGAAAACCAACTACCAAATATTTATGATCATAAGAATTTGCACATACTGATATTTGGAGTGAGATAAGTATAATCGAGCACAGTTTAAATTTGTGATCTAAGCAATTTGAACATGAAAGCTGAGTTTTCTTGAATCTAAAACTGAAATTTAATTTTTTTGAGCCATATGTTAGCATGGTACTTCTTTTTAGGTTGAAGGTTAACAATCTACCATAACTATGACTTAAAAACCAATTTAAGGTGAATGAGAAATGGGAAAGAAAACTTTCAGAGTATTACTAGAAGCCTCTAAATTAATTTTTAGTGTTGCCATTTCTTCAAGAATTGACTTTTTTAGAATGATATTTTCCCCTAATATAAGATACTATGTAAGTGTATTTAAGTAATGAAGAGTCCCCTCCCTGTAACATCCCTCAGAAATGAAAAGGCTATACAGTCTATGACTGTATTTCCATTCAAAAAAATTTAAAACTTCAAAACATTTTAACCATTTCTGTTTCTTTGTGACTGTGGAACCTCCCATTCATTTAACTTAATAAGGCTACATTGTATGGACAGAGCAAAATTATTGTCCCTTCAGTTTCATATGATTACGCCTGTAGCTACCGTAATGCATGAAATTTAAATAAATTTTATTATGTCTGCAAATCTCTGGGCTTTTATTTCTGGGAAATCTGAGAGCTTTAATTGAAATTAATAAGCTCTTTTGTACTGACAAGTGAACAAGAGCAAAACATTAGCTTTTCTTGGATTTCAAAGAGTCTAAAAGTTTAAAAAAAAAAATCAGTGAAATTCTATCCAAAGATTATTTTCCATTTTTGATTGAATAAATTTTTTAACCAGATGTTTGCTCTCAAAATGTTTACACTTTCAATAACTGCATGTTGCCAAGACTGTTAAAGAGAATGACATTAACCATGGAGGATATGCTTATAGTTAACAGCTATATTTAAGATCAGTTTTTTAAAAGTTTTTTTAGTAGAATTTTCACATTTGAGTAACAAACATTAAATTCTACAGAAATTTAAACATGGATAATTGGAATGTTGTTTCATATGAAAACATTCTAACTTAGAAGTGGTAAATTTTAAAGCCAGTCCCCTTTGAGTCTAGCTGATACTTTGTCTGGGGGCCTTAACATTTTGAAGTGATTTGGTAGCATGTGGAAATTTGGCAGATTGCCTTTTAGCCTCTAAATGCTGAGCTGTCATTCTCAAGTCTTCTACAGTCTGCTTACATATTAATGGTCAAGGGGCAAAGCAGTAGGGCAGTTGTCTATGGGTTTAGGATATAACCTAAACATTTCTTTTTATATCTCTTGAATATAGAAGTATTAGATAAATGATTTTCCTTGAAAGTTCCTCAGAGATTGCATCTTTTTATGTTAAATGCTTCCTCAACTTTTCATGCTAGATCATTTTGCATAATTTTTAATTGATGCACTGAATTTGGGTGAAGAATGCAAAGGAAAAGATTGCTTTTTTTTAGTTTTTGGAATATAGTGCAATTGCTAGTTAAAAGTTCATTAATGTAATGAGGTTTTCTAAATAATTGCCACCTTAAATATTTATTTCAATGGAGAAATAAAAAAGGGCATACTTATTGCTTTTATTTTGAAAAAGGACTTATCCAGCCATAAAAATGGAAATGTTATGTAAATTTAAACTTGAAAGAGTTGGACTGAGTATATTGCCATGAAATAAGACATTATCAAATGATAGATGGTATAGTGATCTTGAGCCCATGTATGTTTCCTTTATCTTGGACTGAAAGTCTTGATAATGTATATGGTGATTAAATGCAGGAATACCATAAATGTTCCTTAGAGAGCCCAGGTTGTTCACTGTAACATGAAACTAATTCATATTTGTCTACTGGTAAATGCTATAATGCTATGAGAACTGCACATATGAGACATTAAAGACCATGTTAAGTGAGCTGTTATTGGCAATAGCCACTCAAGTGGAGTACTTCCAGATATGTGGGGTCATACTTGAAACCAGATGAGGTTTGCTTCAAAAAACATCCTGAATGAACTTGCAAGGAATTAGTTCTTCCCCTGGTGATCTACAGGAGCACTGGTTATTTGGCTGGCATCACTTCAGACAAGATTTGTGATGACTACTCCACAAAAGAACACTCCAGCAACTTTTCTCAGTGGCAAAGTCTTCCCATTGAACACAGCTACTTGAATGATGATTCTACTGCTTTTGGTAGGGTCATTAGGTGATCATGGTTTTAAATGCAGTTGTCAGTCTCTTTAGTGTCTGGCAACTTTTAAAACTGATTTTTTTAATAGCTCTGGTTACAGCACCATAATTCTGATCACATTGGCTAATGTTATATTCAGCATGGGCAGACAATACCAGTGCAAACTGTCATTAATCCTCTCACAGACATATGTAAGGTAGATAGTGATCAATCAGGGGTGGTATTTGGTATTTTTTTTGCCTACTCTAGAAATCTTGGCTTAGATTTTACTCTCCTGATTTTTAACTGAAACCTAGCAGTTGATAGCTGATAAATAGTGATAATGATTTTCTTATAAAAGTCCTGCCATGGTAGTAACACATTAGTCTGTTCAGTTCTCAGCAATTCAGAAAATGTAGAGTTGCATTTTGTACTCCTTATACATTTCAGTCAATAGTAACTATAACCCTAAGTTATTTTCCAACACATTTTCAGAGTAGTTTCAATTTGAATCTGTTTACTATTAGCATTCAAGTTGGCCAAATATCGATGGATTTTGGTTCTAAGATAATTGTGTTACTTTTCAATATCATAGAACTCGCTGAGTCTTCCCTATGTGAATAACTTTCCAAGCACCTTTAATCCTGTACTTCCTTGAAATATCAGTATGCTAAATGAGTTATTGGTGCACTTAGGAATTGAAAAATAAAAACCCAGGGAATTAGAGCCTTTTTTATGATATCCTATAAGGAAAATAAAACTTCCATTTGTTTGTTTTTATTAAGCTGAAGATGCCAGACTGAGAGACGTATATGAGTGCCACCTGTTTTTTCTGGTCATCTAGCGTTGGCCACGTTTGCCTGCTAAAGCTTAATATTGAACTATCAAGTTTGGAGAGAGCAGACATGGAGTAGGAATATTTTCCCTTTACCCATATTCAGCTTTAATTTTCTAAACTATTGTTAGCTTAAGTCATTGGTAGATGAAAAAAGCTGTTTTGTTTCAAATACTGCTGGCCATAAGTTCTCACTACCTCCTTTTCTGCTGCCCATGAAAGGGAATACATTTGTATTGGAGTTATAGCTTGTGAATTTCTTGGGTAATCAAATTTCTCCCCTGTTTTCCATATGCACATTAAGTAGGAATTGTGAGAATTTAGTTGTTAAGAGAATTATTTTTTTCCTTTACGTATGTTGTTTTTGGTAAAAACAAGACTGGCTGTGGGACACAGACAGCCCTTATTTTTATGAATGAGTACTGAATACTTATACACATTAATAATAATTTAATAATATACAAGTGTATTATTAGATGTTCATTGGTAATGAATTGCCAAATGTCTACTCCCTCTGTTTCTAGTAGACTTGAGTTTGTTCTGTTAGTTCCTATTAAAAACCATTTCTATTACTTTCAATTTATTTTTAAGTGGGGAGGATAAAGGGACCTGGTTACAGTATTTTAAAAGCAAAGTCAAGGGATAATCTCTTTAAGTGGGAATTTTGGGGATCCACAGTCAAAATTCTTTTTCCATATGATTTATAGCTACCTACTGTGCCTAACATGATGCCTGTGTGAGGATTACGCTTAGTCTGCTCTTGCGGCTATTCATATGACAAGTAAAAAATTGCCTTTGTAATAACAATAAAATATTGTCATCTTCCCTTTTGAAGGATTTGTCTCTTTGTTTATAATCACTTTCATTGTACCATATCATGAGTGCAAATGTCCATATTTCTGTACATTTTTAATTTGTTTATTTTTGTACTCTTACTGGGCTTAGAAGCACCTACCAACTAGTTTTATTAGGATGGCTCTTCTAAGTTCTCTAGCACCACGAAATAACAAATTTGCGTGTTTTGGCTATGCTTGCATACCACATGCAAGGCTTTTGACTGGCTTATGTGACAAGCTTGCAAAGCATAAAACAGCACTCCAGGAAGTTGAAAATACTCAACAATATTAATAAGTCATTACAGTATGCAGTTTTTTCTATACTATTCCATTGGAAAATGCCAGTGATTTGATCAGTAGATCTCACATGTACCTCAATATGTACTTTTTCACCAGGTAATGCTCTAATCTGTGAAACTTCAGGATTTTTATAATAGAGACCAAATAGTACTTTACCTTTATTCTGTGCAAAAGCAAAAGAAAAACTATGAACTGAAGTATATACAGTGGTTAAACCTGTAAATGGCAGCAAGATATTTCTTAGATGTGCTGTTTTTCCTTTCTCATAGCTATCAGCTCTTTTTTGTAATCTCTACAACTAGAACTTTAGGTAAAAGTTGTTAACTCCAAATTTTGCATGAGCAGAATCCAAATGTGTATTTATGGCACAGAAGAAACTCACTTGGGCTTTAGGCTTTTTGATGCTTAGAATTTCAATGTAGATATAGTGACCAAAGGGAAGAGTTGAATTTTATTGAGTTGTAATTAGAAAAGGCAAATAACTGGATAATTTTCTAATAACCAAGATTAAGTTTCTGATCTAAGTTAAATTGGACCCAGAGCAAGCCTAACAAATGGTTTTGTGTTAGTTTGGAATGATCTACATTGTCTTTTTGACATCAAACCACATATAGGTATTATATTGCAGGGTGGATAGACTACTGTGACTATAAGACCTTTGTCCTTCTGATTATTGTGTCTCTTTGTAAAGCACATGGTGTCCTTCTTTGAGGGACATAGGTCTTTCCAGGGACAAGGCAGTGTATCCACCTTTGATGCTATTTTTCAGGATGAAGAAAGTGGTTATCCCCATAATCTGGAATACTTGAAGCATTTAAAAAGTATAGTATTTAGGTCCTAGGCAAGATGTTGCTTATTTTATACGTTAATCCCTTTGTTTTCAATTATGGCATTATTTTAAGCACATTACCATTGGATGATATGGTGATATGTGGACAATTTAAATAAAATCTGTTTGGACTACTGTACCATCCCTTTTTTAGTCTCCCTGTATTTTTATTTGCAGTCCAGATTGTTCCAAATGCTTCTTATAAAAGTGAAATTTTCTTTTATCTCTGTTCAGTGAAGTCTCCACACTAATCTTGGACTTGTCAGAAGAACTTCTTGTTCTTCTAAGAGCTTGTCCAACAGACCTGCTTTGTATATCACATTCTTTTGTTTTCTTAATTTTACACCTGAAAAAAATTAGTCTACAAATTTCAGCTGCCACCAATATTCAACTGCTACATTTTTAGTTTTGTTGTCCAGTTCATTAAGGTTACCTGAAATTCAGCAGTTAGAAAATTTTAAAATGCATCCCATACGAGTATATTTGATGGTAATTCCTCAACTACTAACTGTTGTGAGGAATAATAGTATGATCACAATGGGTACTGAAGACGTGGGAATACAGGTTTTTTTTAAAACAGCATTACATATAAACTAATCTTGGAAGGGTTTTTTTGTGTGTTTTTTTAGTATGGTTTTTTTGGAGGGGCAGTTGGGGTTAGGTGACTTGCCCAAGGTCACACGGCTAGTTAAGTGTCTGAGACTGGATTTGAACTCGGGTCCTCCTTACTCCAAGGCCAGTGCTCTATTCACTGCACCACCTAGCCACCCCAGTATTTCTTATTTTTTCAATGCTGTTTTCCCTCCAGTTAAACTTGGGAAAGCATAGGCTCTAATTACCGCATTTCCACTACTATGTCACCTTGGATAAGTCATTTTGTATCTTGGACCCTCAATTTCATATCAGTAAAACTTGGTAGGGGAAGAAATAGACCTGATATTGCTGTCCTCACAGCAGAATTTTAAGGATTCCTTTCATAGATTCTAAATATTAATCTCATTTTAGATGACAAAGAGCTTGCGCCTTGCCCAGATAAGCTGAGCCAGGGTTCAAACCCAGGGGCTTTTGATGCCAAAACAGCATTCTTCCCATATACCATATGACAGCTTTAAAATAGAAACTTGGAAGAGAGATTCTCATAGGGAATTATTTTGTATGTCAGTCATTTTTCAGTTGTCCAACTCGACCCCATTTGGAATTGTCTTGGCAAAGATACTGGAGTGGCTAGCCAGTTTTTTCTCCAGTTCATTTTACAGGTGAGGGAATAGGTAGATAGGGTTAAGTGGCTTGTCCAGGATGATGATACCACATAGCTATTAAGTATCTGAGGCCAGATTTGAACTCAGGAAGACGGGTCTTGCTGACTTCAGGCCTGGCATTCTATCCACTACACTACTTAGCTACTCTAGGGGAATAATTTAGTGTTTGTATAAGAATTATTTTAGATAGGAAGTTTGTATTTATAAGTTGGAAATGTTGTATTTAATGTTTTTGTTAATTACAGTACTTGAATTTAATCACTAATATTGGTGGCAACATGCAAACAACTTTGAATTATGGGTGGAAATAAAGGAACAAATTTAAGACTGAACAAAAACAATCCAACCTTTCGAGTGACAAGTTTCACCTCTTATTAACTCCTCTTTTATGGAGCTGTTAAGGAACAGATTATCTAGTAACCAATAAAAGATGAATAAAATGCCCTTTTTTATACTTGTACAGTGAGTCACTGGTCACTCATTTCAATTCCTACCCCTACAACCCTAGGCTTCCTCATGTTCTTGATTTATTTATTACAACAATCCATGATCCAGGATTTTTAACTGATAGTCCTTTTTCTCACTTGTTCCTCTGTAGCAGAGTTGCAACTGAAAGTCGAAAGTTCTCTATACTTGCTATCCATTTGTTCTCTCTGATGTTTAAGGAAGAAGTGTTTCCCATTTTCCAGGGTCAACACTACCCCTACTTCTGCTCTTAAATCATTTCCTTCCCGTGTGCTCAGAGACCTTGTTATTTCAGTTACTCGGTTCACTCCAGCAAGCATTTATAAAGTACCTCTATGCTTGCTAACAATTTCATGTACTCTATTAAACTATTTCCTTCCTTTCTCTCTTAAACATAAGGTACTACTTTATTTATCTTCACTTTTACTACCAAATTTTTCAATTGATTGATTGGGCTACATACATTTCCTGTATTTCCTCACTTCCTGTTAATTCATTTCACTAAACACTTAAAATTCTGCCTGCACGTTAATGGTGAAAAATCCAGTGAATTTTTTTGTAATCTTAATTTCTTTGTTCTACAGCATGTGACACTTGAAAACTCCCTTCTTGAAATTTGCTTTGGTCTCAACACTACACAAGTATTAAATTCCTAATTTTAATTTGTCCCCTTTTTTAGTTCTTCCACTTGTCCCTGAAATGGGATTATTAGCCAAAGTTCAGTCCTTAAGTCAACTTCACTTTCTACATTGTCCATCAGGGGATTTCTGCTTTCTCAACTCAATTACCTCTAGGTTTATTAATTTAAAAATCCATACCACCGACCTACACTACTCTTGATCTCTCTAATCCTTGTACCTACAGTTACCTACCTTTAAGACAATTCCCCTTGGAAACACTACAGCATCTTTTCCCAGCTTCATGATGCCTTGATGGTAACAGATAAACCTCAGTCTGACAAAGCATGAGTGTTTGCTAGTTAGCAGATCCAGTAGCAAAATATGTATTAGAAAAACTGACAAAATAGAAATTGGCTGGGTCCAAAGTATCTGTTTTACTCAGTAAAAACAAATACTGCCCCTGCTCTCAGAACTATACATAAATTGTAGGGTGTTAAAACCCAAAGTGGATAGAAAAGAGTGGTCCTGAACCTAGAACTTCATCCCAATACAGTCAGCCACAAAACTGAATTCCCCAGAAATAAAAGGATTAATCATTCTCATGACATCAATCTTCTCTCTGGCATCACCTTACGTATCCCTTTTAAAAAATGCTACAGACTCTGGGCAGTTATGTGGTGCAGTGAATAGAGCACCAGCCCTGAAGTCTGGAGGACCTGATTTCAAATCTGGCCTCAGATATTTGGCAGTTAGCTAGTTGTGTGACCTTGGACAAGTCACTTAACCCCAATTGCCTTGCCTTCCCCCTCCAAAAAAAAAAGTTAGGCTAATTGAAAGCAACCACTCAATAACATCCTTTTCACTAACTCATCCCTTATTCTTCGCTCACCATACATCTCCCCTAGTCAATTAAGCCACAAACATTGATTGTGTGCTTTTAATGTGCCAGGCACAGTGCAAAACACTGGAAATACAAAGACAAAATGAAATAATCTGCCCTCAGAATTTATATTCTATCTGGTGGGCTGGTACTGGCAGCTTCTATTCTCCGGTATACTTAAGTCTGTCTTTATCCAAAGTAAATCTGTGCCTTTGTTTCCTTATATGAAAAATGGGGATAATAATACCCACTTGAGAGTGGTGAGGATCAAAGAGAATATATACTTGCTGGATGGTGTGTGCATGGGTAATGGGAGTACTAGGTCCATATCCCTTGGGACTTAGTACGTCCTTTGGTCGCTAGATGGCACTCTTATCTACAATTAAACAACGTATTCCCTGTGATCTCCAGTCATGTCATGCCTTTCTCCAGCTGGCCCCCAGTTTTCATCTAGGGTAGCAACCTGAAATATGCTACACACACACACACACATACACACCAGTTGCCTCATAATGGCAATGTTGCTTCGTTGTTTATTGAAATGTTAAGATAATTCACATGGTAACAGCAAACAAACTTAAGAAAAATTCAAATTATGAACCACAATAGAATTGAAAATGTGTAAGATCAAATCCCTTTACTCTCAGCAGAAGAGATCAAGTAAGGAAATCATTGGCATGATTTTAAAACCCACTGAACTTTTCTTGGCAATTGCTCTGAGGGAAAGTGGGGCATGCTGAAATTGGATGTATCTCACTATGGCTGTGGTTCATAGCCCAGCTGATCCTAAATTTGATCTGATCTATTTCACTTCCATTCTTATTCCCATCTACTATTTCTCCGAGTCTCCATGTGTGCCCAACAGTTCTCCAGGATTTGTCTAGTTCTCACTTTCCTGCAGCCTGCATGCCTGTGTCCCAACTACTCCAAAGGAAAATCCCAAATACAGTATATATGGGTATCCCTTTTCTGCCCCATGCTCACAAAAATTCAACATTAGAAGTCTCGTCAAGGAAAATGGAAACCCAAAGACTCTGGGAAATGTGTTTCCACATACATTTCTTATCTTCTCCAGGACTTCATTAATCTATTAACCCCCGGATACTAGAAGATCTGTCACTGTCCAAGTGCACTGCAAATCTTAATTGTGAGTTATCATCCCCATGCAGGTAGGGGAAGAAAGTTTATCAAGTGTCTACTATGTGCCAGGCACACTGTTTTTCAAATATTTTATCCTTACAACAGCCCTGCAAGTTAGTACAGAGGTTAAATCATTTGTCCAGAGCCACAAAACCAAGTAAGTTTCTGAGTTTGGAATTGAACTTCTTGGCTCCAGGTCCATTGTTCTATCCCCTGTGACACCTAGCCAGGGGAGAATATATCAGTCCTGAAACTTTTGGTGGCATATGTAAAGGGGTTATCCCCTTATTACTCAGAAGAAAAAAAACTGTCATGCACAGAGGCAGCTGTGATTGGTGACAAGAACAATGGATTTCATGTCCAAGGGCTTGGGTTCAAATACTGGCTCAGCTACTTACTACCTGTCTAATCTTGGCCAAGTAACTTAACTCCTCTAGGCCTCATTGTTTTTTCCATCGCATGGGATGGGAAGGTAGGGTGGGTCTGTGTGTGTGATAGTGATAGGCTTGGACTATCAGGGGTGGGGAACCTATGGCCTCCAGGCCACATGTGACCCTCTAGGTCAGTGGTTCTCAACCTGTGGGTTATGTTCAATTTAAATACATCCTGCATATCAGATATTTACATTATGATTCATAACAGTAGCAAAATTAGTTATGAAGTAGCAACAAAAATAATTTTATGGTTGGGAGTCACCACAACATGAGAAACTGCATTAAAGGATTGCGGCATTAGGAAGGTTGAGAACCACTGCTCTAGGTCCTTGGATTCATCCTTTTGACTAAGTCCAAGTTTTACAGAGCAAATCCTTTTATTAAGGGGATTTGTTCTGTGAAGTTTGGATTCAGTTAAAATGCTACACTTGAGGACCTAGAGGGTCACATGAGGCTTAGAGTCTGCAGGTTCCTCACCCCTTGGTTATCTTTCAGGTCCCTTCTACCTCTAAATCCTATGTTTATCTCATCTATTTCACTCTCTTTTGCCACCAGTGGAAGAGTACTTTTATACCCTTAAGTGCCACTCCCCTCATTCCTATCTTAGTAAGCTTTCTTTTGAGTAGGCAAACTAGACTATCTTTTGTCTGAATTCTTACCTAGCTTTTAATCATTGATTGAATGTTGCCTGGGAAAGACCTTCACTTTAAAAGGCCAAAGTCTCCCACCACATCTTTGGCCTTTGCCAGTCATCCAGACCTTTGTCTTGCCACTGATGACTGTGGAGGACAGTAAGGCTGATGATTTTGCACAGTCCTGCCTCACTTAAATCTAATTCATTTGCAAGTCAAGACATCACCCTCCAGAGGTCATTGGATGAACAACAACACCACACCTTCTTGCGTCATTGTGTTTTCCCCATCTTGCCGCTTCAGACAAAAGGTCCTAAACAGCTTAGCCACTGCCGCTTCCCTTTGCCAGGTTGCTGAGAGTATGTTCTACCATTGGTTCAAACTCAAATGTATCTAAAACTGCAATGATCATTTCCCCACCCTAAACGCAAACATATCTGAATTCTTGACTTCTGTCAATGTTCCATTCATTTGCTCAGGCTTAAAACTTCAAAATCATCTTTGATTCTTCTTCATTCCTTGATCACCACATCTGGTTACTAAATCCTAGGTCTCCTCAATTTTATATTTTATATTAAATTTTATCTTATTTTCATGAAGATGCATCTTCTCTTCCTCCTCCCTCCCCCTTTCCCTCACTGAAAAAGCAAGAAAAACAAAGCCTCTGATATAAATGTGCATATGAACTCTTAAGCTTTCAGGACCCTCTCTTGGCTCTAAACCCACCTTCCCTAAAACCTCAACAAAAAGTTATCTTTTGAGGGCAGCTGTCCTAGGTTTGTGGAACAATTTCCAAGGATTAGAGGAGCTATCAGTCTCTCTAGTCCACTCCCTCAAATATAACAAATTTAACAGTAAATGGTCTGTATTTGGATAGCTATCTAGTAAACATTGCCTCTGAGCCATTAAAAGTTTAAAGCAAAACCTAATATACATCTCATGTGTATTTTGAGAGGGTTTAATGAAGGCTATATTACAACCAGTTGTAACAGAGAGTTACTTGGATATTGGGTTCAGGGAGTGAAAAAGCAGCCAAGGCCTTTTGAGTGCTTCCAGGTAAGGAGCATGTTCCTAGCTCCTGGCTCTCTGCCAGTCCTTAATACAGTGATACAAACCCTAGCATCCATATGAGGATTATAATATATAAGTCATTTGAAGAGAAATTGCTCTTATATAAAGAAAAAGCTATCAGTATTCTCACTTTACAATTGTCCTTGGAGATGTGGGAGCATTGACTAGACAGGGTGCATTTGACCAAGTTCATGAGAAGTCCTTCCTGACCTCTTGATTGGTCTTTCAAGCACCTTGGCTGTGGCACACATTCAAGACAGATGCAAGTAGCCCTTATCTGAAGGAAAACCTATGATGGGCAAGTTCTTATAATTAGCCTAAAACTGACATACAGACAGTGATTTCAGGGATGTAACAACTCTTCAGGTACTAATAATCATCCTGAAAACAACCTTGGAAGAGGCTGTGGATTTTACAAAAATTACAAAGAAAGAGAAAAACTGCTAAACTTTTAGCATGTAAACTATGAGGTTATAAAATTGTCTACGCCTCCAAAAGAAAACTATTATGTCTTAACATGCCAGCAAAATAAAAGTGACAATAAGCTATACTTCAGAAAAGTGTTTCTTCTAAGGAGTCAGTTTCCAATTAATGGAAACAGGAAAGGTCATAGAGAAGCCCAGCTCTCCCCGACAAATTGAGCAAATACATGAAAATGACCCCAGAATGACCAATGTTAAATGTTAAAGAAGACCAAGGAAACCAGCACAGAAGCAGATAAGCCATCTGCTAGAAGTGGCAAGGTGAGGAGCTGGGCCAAAGAAACCAGTAAAAGCATCCATAAATGAACTGATGAGGGGTGTTACAAGCAATTATAAGTTCTAATAATTGGAGACCTGAAGCCAGATACCAGTTTTAGACTGTCAGAGCAAAAGGGAGTACATAATCAGCCACAGTAGGTTACTGTGCATGAAACGGGGCCTGAGTCTGTACAGCATTGTTTGTATCACAGGGATCCATATTAGGAGACCAGGCCAACTCCAGTGCCTCAGGGCTGCACAAGGAGGATTATGCAGAAGACCTGAGATCTGCATGATCTCTGGCATCTCCGACCTGTCAAGGTCATGGTATAGGACAGAAGTCAATTTTCAACTTGGGATCATGCAAGGAAAAGGCAAAGTTTGGCAAAGGCCAGAACCTGCTGTGGGCCATCAGGTCCTGAAACAAAGCCAGAATTAAGCCAGAGAGTGAGACCTAATGCTAGCTGCTCCATTTGTTTCCTGGTATAGCAGTAACATACAGAATACAAAGACCAAATGAAGCCCATCCAAGAAGGGAAACAGGATTTCCCCAAGCGCAAAATTCCAAACCAGGAATTCGGGCTGAAAATATGAGTAAACAGTAGAAAACACCAGACAGTGAAGAAATACTATTAGCTAAGAGGTACCTAAGAGGTAAATCCAGAACTACAAGTAAAGTCCCAGAAGGAAAAAAAAGGCTCCAGAATGGTTGGATCAGTTCACAACTCCATTAACAATGCATTAGTGTCCCAATTTTTCCCGGATCTCCTTCAACATTTCTCATTGTCTTTTTCTGTCACATTAGCCAATCTGATAGGTGTGAGGTTGTTTTAATTTGCACTTCTCTACTTAATAGTGATTTAGAACATAGCTTTGATTTTGTTGTCTGACAACTGCTTGGTTACATCCTTTGACCATTTATCAATTGAGTGACTTGTATTCTTATAGATTTGACTCAGTTCTCTATATATTTGAGAAGTGAGGCCTTTATCAGAGATACTTGATGCAAACATTTCCCCTCCCCCACCCCCCAGTTTTCTGCTTTCCTTCTAATTTTGGTTGCATTGATGTTGTTTGTGCAAAACCTTTTAAATTTAATACAATCAAAATGATCCATTTTACCATTTGTAATATTCTTTTATCTCTTGTTTGGCCCCAGATTCTTTTTTTTATCCATAGATCTGACATAAACCATTCCATGTTCCCCTAATTTGTTTATGGTACCACTCTTTATGTCTATATCATGTACCCATTTTGACCTTATCTTGGTTTATGGTGTGAGATGTTGGTTTATCCCAAACTTATTTGGTTGGTTCCCAAACTTATTTGGCCCACCACTCCCTTTTCAAAAAAAAAAATTACTCTGTGCCCCGCTAGAAATCTACTTTTTTAAACCCTTTAATGATTAAAAAAAAATTTGTGTCATTTCAAAAAATATAAAATATTTGTAAATGATGCATCTTAAATTTAATAATTTATTGTAAATTTGTGGGGTTTTTCCTGTATTGAAATGCTGATGATGCAATATTGTATCATGTAACTCCACACTATTGGATTGTAAACAAGTCATTCATTACACAAAGGAGACACAACACTCTTGCCTACCAACACTTGCTTATTAAGACCTATTGGTGGACTTGTCTACTGATTGGTTATTACTTGCATTTGTGTGTTTATTTGGAAAATAATGTAATCACTATGACTTTAACTCTGTTGCACAACAGATGAAACATGTACCAATGGTTTTTCAAAACTGTCTTCTCTTCTTTCCTTATGCTTCTACCACCTCCTTATTTTTATTCAATGCCCCTCAGTTGCACCCAAGGCTACTACTGCCCCCACATTGTTCCAGCACCCCCTGGGGGGTAATCACCCACTTTGGGAACCTCTGGCTTACTTTATACCTAGTTTTTGCCATACTGTTTTCCAGTATTCCCAGCAATTTTTGTCAAATAATGAGTTTTTGTTTCAAAAGCTTGGATCTTTAGGTTTCTCAAAAACTAAATTACTGTGGTCATTTTCTACAACATATTGCATACCTACTCTGTTGCACTGTTGTACTTTTCTATTTCTTAGCCAATACCAGATTGTTTTGATGATTTGCTAAGGCTAGGCTATCTTCCTTCACATTTTTTTCATTGATTTCTTTTATATTCTTGACTTGTTGTTCTTCCAGATGAATTTTATTATTTTTTTTCTAGCTGTATAAAATAATATTTTGGTAGTTTGATTATATGGCACTGAATAAATAGATTAATTTAAGTAGAATTGTCACTTTTATTTTATTGGCTTGGCCTACTCATGAGCAATTGATATTTTAAAACTGTTTAGATCAAACTTTATTTGCATGAGAAGTGTTTTGTAGTTGTGTTCATGTAGTTCCTATGTTTTTCTTGGCAGTTAGACTCCTAAGTATTTTATATTGTCTACAGTTGTTTTAAATGGAATTTCTCATTCTATCTGTTGCTGCTGGACTTTGTTGGTGATAGAAATGCTAATGACTTATGTGGGTTTATTTTATATCCTGTAACTTTGCTAAAATTATTAATCATTTCAACTAGTTTTTTAGTTGATTCTCTAAGTATACCATCATATCATCTGCAGAATGATCATTTTGTTTCCCTATTGCCTATTCCAATTTCTTCAATTTCTTTTTCTTCTTATTACATACAATAGCTAGCATTTATGGTATAATACTGAATAATAGTGGTGATAATAGGCATCCGGCTTCACCCCTAATCTTATTCGGAAAGCTTCTAGCTTATTCTCATTACATATAATGTTTGCTGATGGTTTTAGATAGATACCACTTATTTTAAGGAAAGCTCCATTTCTTCCTATGTTTTCTAAGCAGTTTTTAAAGAATAAGAATGGGTGTTGTATTTTGTCAAAGGCTTTTTCTGCATCTGTTGAGATAATAAAATGATTTCTGCTGGTTTTGTTACTGATATGGTCAATTATACTGTTAGTTTTTCAAATATTGAACTAGCCTTGCATTTCTGATATAAATCCCACCTGGTCATAGTGTATGATCCTTATGATATATTGGGGGTAATCTGCTTGCTATCATTTTATTTAAAATTTTTGCATCAATATTCATTATGGAAATTGGTCTGTAGTTTTCTTTCTCTAGTTTTGCTTTCTGTACCATAGCTTGTGAATCTATCTGGCCCTGAGGATTTTATTTTAGGAAACTCATTGATGGCTTGTTCAATTTATTTTTATAAAATTGGATTATTTAAGTATTCTATTTCCTCTTCTGTTAATCTGGGCAATTTATATTTTTGTAAATATTCATCCATTTTGCTTAGATTGTCAGATTTATACGTAATTGGGCAAAATAGCTCCTAATAATTGCTTTAATTTTCTCTTCACGGGTGGTGAATTCACCCTTTTTACTTTGGTTTTCATCTTTCCTTTTTTAATCAAATTACCCAGTGGGGTTTTTTTAATTTTAATTTTTTTTTCCATAAAACTCACACCTAGCTTTATTAGTTCAATGATTTTCTTACTTTCAATTTCTCTCCTTTGATTTTCAGGATTTCCATTTTGGTATTTAATTGGGGATTTAAAATTTGTTCTTTTTAAAATTTTTTTTTTCAGTTGCATGCGCAATTCATTGATCTGTTCTTTCTCTATTTTATTGATGTTTAGAGATATAAATCTTTCCCTAAGTACTGTTTTGGCAGCATCCCATAAATTTTGGTACTTTGTCTTATTATTATGTCTATGATATGTTCTTTAATCCACTTATTCCTTAAGATAAGATTATTTCATTTCCAGTTAATTTTTAATCTATTTTTCCATTGGTCTTTATTGGATGTAATTTTTATTGCATTATGTCTGAAAAGGATGCATTTAATATTTCTGATTTTCTGCATTTGGTTGTAAGGTTTTTATGCCTTACTACATGGTCAGTTTTCGTGTAGGTGCCATGTACCTACATGAGAAAATGTATATTCCTTTCTATTCTCATTCAGTTTTCTCCAGAGGTTTATTATATCTAACTTTTCTAAAATTCTATTTACCTTCTTAAGGTTTTTTTCTTTATTTTTTGGTTAGACTTATCTAGTTCTGAGAAGGGAAAGTTGAGATTCCTCCACTTAGCTCTACTGTCTGTTTCCTCCTACACCTCATTTAACTTCTCCTTTAAAAATTTAGATGCTATATGGATATTATTTCATTGTCTGTGGTTCTTTTGTAGCAATATATAGGTTCCTTCCTTATCATTTAGTTAGATCTGTTTTTGCTTTTGCTTAGTCTGAGATCATGACTGCTGGTCCTTTTTTTTTTTTACTTCAGTGGAACCATAATAGATTCTGCTTTAGCCCCTTACCTTTACTTTGTGTGTCTCTGTGCTTCAAATATGTTTCTTGTAAATAGCATATTGTAGGATTCTAGTTTTTATACCATTCTATCTGCTTCCATTTTGAGTTCATCCCATTCACATTTACAATCATGATAACTATGTATTTCCCTCTATCTTATTTTCCCCTTGTTCATCCTTCTCTCTCTACCTTTCACCCTATCCCTCCTCACAAGTGTTTTACTTGTGACCACTGCCTCTCCCAGTTCATCCTCCCTTCTATCAGTCTTCCTCCCCAATCTCTTATCTTCATCCCTTTTTGCTCCTTCTTGGATGAGATAGATTTCTATACCCAACTGGGTATGTATGCTATTCCCTGTTTGAGCCAAATCCAGTGAGAGTAAGGTTCAGGTGTTACCCACCACTCCCTCATTTTCCCCTCCACTTCTGCTCTTTTGGGGTTCTATTATATTTGATAACCTACCTCATTCTATTGCTCCTTTCTCTTTTCTTCCAGTGCAATAATTTTTCTCACCTCTTAATTTTGGGTTTTTTTTGGGGGGGGGATATCATCTCATCATAGTCAATTCACACTCACACACTCTTTTTCTTTATACTCCTTCTAACTGCCCTAATAGTGATAAAGTTCTTAAGAGTTACAACTATTTTCTACATGGGAATATAAACAGTTTACCCTGATTGAATCTCTTGTGTTTTCTCTTTCTTGTTTACTTTTTTATGCTTCTCTTAAGTCTTGTATTTGAATTTTGTTTAGCTCTGGTCTTGGTACATAACAGGCAATTAATAAATGCTAGCTGACTGGCTAAAATAAATAAAAGTGAAAACAAAACAAAAATAATAAAAGGGGGAGGGAAGGACAATGAAATAAACTATTAGCTAGTATGATTTTTTTAAAAAGCAAAATCAAATTGCCAATATAACAATGGAAAAGGAGAATTCACATTAATATGTAATTTTTTCCAATTAAAAACATAAATTTTATCTCCTTTTTATGGCCTGCACAACTGCAGAATAAAAAAGAGAAAATCCTCATAATATGCACAATCAAGTAAAACAAATCTTCACATTAACCATATATAAAAATGTCTCAATATATATTTTAAAGTTCAACACATCTCTGCCAGGAAGTGGGCATTGCGTTTCATCCTTGGTCCTCTGGAATAATGATTTGTCATTGCATTGATTAGAGTTTTAGTCTTTCAAAGTTATTTGTCTTTATAGTATTTTTTTGTAATATGCTATTAATTTTTCTCATTAATCTGCTTATATAATTTGAATCAATTTGTAAAGATATTCCCAGTTTCCTCTCAAACTACCCATCTCACAAGAAAAGAAAGAAAACAATTAGAAATTACATTGTCCAATTATATGCCAACAAATTCAATAACTTTTAAGATATATTTAATATTTTATTTTTCCACAATTACATGTAAGAATGATTAACATTTTTTAAGATTGTGAGTTTCAAATTCTTTTCCTCCTTACCTTTCCTCCCCCCTCATTGAGAAGGTAAGCAATTTTATATATGTTGTTGATATGCAGTCATGCAAAACCTGCTTCCATATTAATTACACTGTCAAAGAAGACACAGACAAAATCCACCCCAAGAAAAATCAAATTAAAAAAATTATGCCTTGGTCCACATTCACACTCAAACAGTTCTTTCTCTGGAGCCGGATAGCATTTTTCATCCTAAGTCCATCAGAACTGTTTTGGATCATTGTATTGCTGAGAATAGCTAAGTCATGCACAATTGATTATTGTACAATATTGCTATTACTGTGTACTGCTATTATTCACTTTGCATCCGTTCCTGTAAGTCTTTCCAGGCTTTTCTGAGAGCATCCTGCTCATCATTTCTTATCATAGATTAGTATTCCATCACAGTCATATATCAGAACTGGTTTAGCCATTCTCCGATTGATGGGCATCCCCTCAATTTCCAATTCTCAGCTACCACTAAAAGAGTTGCTACAAATATTTGCGTACATATAGGTCCTTTAAAAATACATATATATATAGATATATCTATATATATATATACATACACACACACAGACACATATAGATATATATCTTCGGCATACAGACCTAGCAGTGGTATTGCTGAGTCAAAGGACATGCATGGTTTCATAGTTCTTTGAGTACAGTTCTAAGTTGTTCTCTACAATGGTTGAATCAGTTCACAACTCCACTGACAATGCATCAGTATCTCAATTTTCCCACATCGCTTCCAATATCTGTCATTTTCCTTCTCTGTCATATTAGTCTGTCTGAGAGGTGTGGGGTGCTACCTCAGAATTGTTTTAATTTGCATTTCTCCAATTTGGAGCATTTTATCATATGACCATAGATAACTGATTACTTTATCTGAAAACTGTCTGTTCATATCCTTTGACCATATATCAACTGGGGAACAGCTCTTATTTATATAAAGTTGACCCAATTCCCTATATAGCTGAGAAATGAAGCTTTAATAAGAGAAACTTGATGTAAAGATTTTTTTCAGTTATGATTACTGTGTATTTACTTCCATCCTATTTTCCTCATTTGTCCTACTCTTTCACCCTATCAATCCTTAAAAGTGTTTTACTTCTGACTTACTACCTCCTGCAATCTGCCTTCCCTTCTATCAGCTCCAACCTCCCGTCTATCCTCTTTTCCCCTTACTTTCCTGTAGGGTAATACAGATTTCTATACCAATTGAGTGTGTATGTTATTTGTTCTTTGAGCCAATTCTGATGACGGTAAGGTGCAAGGACTCCTTTCATGCCTCCCCCACCTTCCCTTTCACTGTAAAAGCTTTTTTTTGTGCCTCTTTTATGTGAGATAATTTACCCCAATCTACCTCTCCTTTATTCCTTCTCCCAGTGCATTTCTCTTTCTTACCCCTTAATTTTTTTTTAGGTATCATTGTATCATATTCAACTCACACCTGTGTCCTCTGTGTATACTCCTAACTGTCCTAATAATGATAGTTTTTAGGAGTTACATGTATCATTTAAATGTAAACAATTTATTGCATCCTTATTGAATCCCTTATGATTTTTCTTCCCCGTTTACCATTTTATGCTTCTCTTGATTCTTGTATCCGAAAGTCAAATTTTATATTCAGCTCTGGTCTTTTAACCAGGAATGCTTGAAAGTCCTCTGTTTCATTGAATATCCATTTTTTGCACTGATGGATTATGCTCAGTTTTGCTGCGTAGGTTATCTTTTGTTATAATCCTAGTTCCTTTGCTTTCTGGGATATTATATTCTAAGCTCTCTACTGCTTTAATGTAGAATCCACTAAATTTGTGATCCTGATTGTGGATCCATGATATATGAATTATTTCTTTCTGGCTGCTTGCAGTATTTTCTTCTTGACCTGGGAACTCTATAATTTGGCTGCAATATTCCTGGGAGTTTTTATTTTGGGATCTCTTTCAGGAAGTGATTGGTAGATTCTTTCAATTTCTATTTTATACTCTGGTACTAGAATGTCAGGGGCAGTTTTCCTTGATAATTTCTTGAAAGATGATATCTGGGCTCTTTTTTTGATCATGACTTTAAGATAATTGAATAATTTTAAAATTATCTCTCCTAGATCTATTTTCCAGGTCAGTTGTTTTTCCAATGAGATAGCCTACTTTTTTTTCATTCTTTTGACTCTGTTTTATTGTTTTGGTTTTTTTTTTTTATGTCTCATGGAGTCATTCACTTCTACCTGCCCAATTCTAATTTTTAAGGAATTATTTCCTTCAGTGAGCTTTTGTACCTTTTTTTCCATTCAGCCAATTTTGCTTTTTAATAAGGTCTTCTCTTCAGTGAATTTGTGTATATCTTTTTTTCCATTTGGCCAATTTTGCTTTTTAAGGAGTTATTCTCTTCAGTGTACTATGTCAGTTGTTGTATTTATTTAGTATTTTTGATATGTATTTAGTATGAATGCAGCTCTAAGGTTCCTGGGACACTGGGTTAAACATCCTTGTTTAAGAAGTGCTGATATTTATTTTAATCTTGTGATTTGTAATTCTAGATGTCAAGTCTACTACAACTGCTTTGGCAAGGGACTACAAAATTCCAAACAATGAGAAGGAATGACACCAGGCTCTGAGGCCAATGGACCTCCTAGCACACAGAAAAAGGCTCCCAGGCCATGGCTGCATGGACTTCTGAGAATTACAGCCAAAGGGGACAATGGAAGTTCCTTCTGCCTGGAGTGGAAGGGACATGAGAACTCTTGAAGGAAAGGCTCAGTATGGCAGATTCAGTTTTGGTTTCAGAAAAGGGCAAGCACAGTGACAGCAGTGCAGTGGCAATCAGACAAAGAAGTTTTTGCAGTTATTTTGTGATCAGAGTTCAGAGACTAGACTCTGGATAAGGTAGGTTTAATTCCAGGGCCCATGGCCTACATGTATTAGAAAAAAAAAACTGATGGGTATGGTTGGAATGACTGAAGTTGTTGACTGCTGTCAATCTTTGAAGGTAAAGATTTCAACAAAGAAGTATAAAAATCTGAATATGAAACAATGAACTTGTTATGTAGGTTTTTAAAAAATGAACAAAATTTCCCTTTCTGTGAACCTTTCTGTATATTTTTAAATGTTTTGCTGATGTTTTTGTTCTTTTTAAAATTTCTGTCATTATCCAACACTTCCCACTTCAAAGTAGAAACCTTCTTTTATTGTAATTAGTCAAGCAATGCATTGGCTATATCTAAAAATGTATATCTATTCTGTATCTCTGGGTAGCTAGGTAGTGCAGTAGATACAATGCTGGGCCTAGAGTCAGGAAGACTCCTCTTCCCGAGTTCAAATTTAGCCTCAGACACTTACTAGCTGTATGACCCTGGGCAAGTCACTTCACCCTGTTTGCCTCAGTTTCTCATCTGTAAAATGAGCTAGAGAAGGAAATGGCAAACTACTCCATTATCTTTGCAAGAAAATCCCAAATGGGGTCATGAAGAATCGAACACAACTGAAAAACAACTTTACAACAATGGTATATTGCTGCCATCACTTCTTTGCCAAAAAATGGGAGGCATGTTCCATTCATTATCAGATTTTTAAAGTCATGACTGATTACTGCATTGATGAGAGTCCTTAAATCTTTCATAGTTGTTTTCCTTTTTATTATTTTGATTCAGTGACATTCTGGTTCTGGTCACTTCTCTTTTACGAGTTCATTCACATCTTCCCAAGTTTCTCTGAATCCTTCATATTCATAATTTCTTAACGGCTAATAATATTCCATTGTATTTACATATCACAATTTATTCAGCTCTTCTCTTGGAGGTATCCACTTTCCTCCCCCCCAGTTCTTTGCTACCACAAAAAGTGATGCTATAAACATATTTCTGCATGTGGATCCTTTCAGTTTTTGATCTTTTTAGCATATATTGTTAGGACTGGGTCAAAGGGCATATAGTTACTCAAGATAATAGTTCCATATTGTTTTCCATACTGGTTGAGCCAGTTCATATCTACAACTATGAATTAATGTTCTTGACTTCCCACAGCTCTCCTGCAATAAATTCCATTCTCATACTTCTCATACTTTGTTTTCTTTTGCCATCTTCCTCCTTGGCTTCTCCTTGCATGCTGATGAACTGAGCTATAAGAAATCATGTAGCTGAGCTGAGAGGATCTACTACAAATTTCTGTTACCTAATCTCCACTCGGTTTTCACTGTAACAAAGCAAATCTTTTACTCTGCCCTGATCTTCTATCACACTCCTTACAGGGGCTGTTCTAAACCTCTTCTGTCAAGTCTCCCACATCAAAACTCTTTGCTCTCTCTCAGTTGAGGACTTCAACTTGAACTTTAGTGGAAAAAAAAATGGAAGCCATTTTCTAAGAGCTCCATTTTCTCTTCTCTATATTTCAAAACTCCCTGACACCATCCTCCATTTTCTCCTACTTTACTCCAATCTATAATAAGTAGGTCCCCTTCTCCTTACCAAGATCAGCTCTTCTATGTGTACCTTTGATCCTACTCACCTTATCTTCTTTAGTAGATTGCCCCTAGAGTCACCTATTCTCTCTTCCTAAACTTCAAACTCTCCCTACCTACTGGTTCCTTCCTTCCTGTCAGCACTCTCAAGTCTTTACTTTCTTTAAAAAAAAAACCAAAAAAACAACACTTTACTAGACCCTAGCATTCTCTCAAGCCATTGTGCTGTCTCTCCTCCCTTTCACAGCCAAACTCCTAGAAAAAGCTGTCAACATTTCTTGTCCTCTCCTTTGCTTTTCAACTCTCTGCAATCTGGTTTCATCATTAAACTGAAACTGCCCTCACCAAAGTTGCTAATGATCTCTTAATTGCCAGCTCTGATGGCTTTTTTTCAGTCCTCATCCGTCTGCCAGTCAGTCAGTAAACATTTACTGAGAACCTACTATGTGCCAGCCCCTCTACTAAGTGCTGGGGATGCAAAAGGCAAAAGATAGTTTTTGCCCTCAAACTCACAATCTAATAGGAAAGACAACATATGCATATGAACTATATTTGAGATAAATATGAAATAAGTAAAAAAGGAAAAGCACTAGAATAAAGAGGGGTTGGGAAAAGATTCTTACAGAATGGAGGTGCTCAATACACACCCTGCATCACAAGTGTGGCCTGAATCATTCTAAAATGTAATCGGGAGATTACTTAACAAAATAAAAGTACAATAAAATGTAATAAAATGTAAAAAAAAATGTACTTATGTGGTTTTCTAAGTCAACATGCACCTGTAAGGGTCTTTATGTATGGCTTGACGTTAACACCACTGCTTTAGAATACAAGATTTTGGTTGGGAATTAAAGGAAGCCAGAGAAGTTAAGAAGTAGAGATGACAAAGAACATGGCATACAGGAGAGCCAGAGAAAATGACCACAGCTGATATATGGAGTGTCTTGTTCATGTAACAACAAGGATATTAAGGATACTAATATTTTCATACTTGTATTCCTTCAGCCAGATGGAGTGATTTTATTTCTTCATAGAAGTAGAATCTTAGTTGGGCCTTCCCCAAATAGGAGGCAAAAAGGAGTATATTCATGCATAAGACAAGCATAAGCAAAGTCATAAAGATCCAGATGGCAGGACAGGAATTAAGAATGAGTCGTTTAGTTTAACTAAAATAAAGAATATGTGAAGGGGACTGTGGATATGTGAAGGCAAATTATAAACTCCTTTAGGTCAGGTTTCACTTTGCTTTTGTTATCCTTTATCCCTAGCTGGGTGCTTTCAATACAGTGGGTGCTCAATAAATGCCTGCTGGGTTGAATTGATTGAGTATAGCGTGAATTAAGGTTAGACAGATAGAAAGTGGATTTGGATTGTAAAAAGCCTTAAATCATCAGGCAGCTCATTTTATTTTGGAGGCAATGAGGAGTCATTGACAGATTAGTGCCACTTCAGAGCTATACTGTACTGGCTATGGGGCTCTGGGCAAGTCACTTAGCCTCTCAGTGCTCTAGGTAACTCTCTAAGGCTATAAACTATGAGAGTGCTAAGCTAAATATAGGGGGCTTCCTCAAAAGGAATTACTTACACCAACAAAATCACAGGTGCAGTTCTTATTCTTATCTGTGGCAGAAGTGTCAAGGGCACATTCAAGTTGCTTCATGAGCAGCAAAACCTATTTCAGTTGTCCATTCAGGACTTCTCTTGAGCCAAAAGATAAACGCTTCGTTAGCAGAGCTCACCAACTAAACGGCTAAAGACCCAAGACCAACGGCGGGGGTGACGGGGTGGGGCGGATACCAACTTTAGCGAGTACCAGATTCATAACATGAAGAAAACTAAGTTAACTATTGCGCAAGCGCAGGCAGCGGGAACTAACTTCCGGACTCACGCTCCCAGGGAACGCCGCGTGGCGCGGCGTATTACCTCATTTCCAACGCTCTTTGGGAAACCGGAAATCGCGTTGCGCCTGCGCGTAGGGGCATTTCCATCTTCCTCTTGCAATACTCTTCCCCGCACCTTCAAACACGTGCGGCCCGCGAAAATGGGTGTTGTGACTGAGGAGAAGGAGCCTCAGCTCGTGTCCCACGAGCAGGTAGGACTGGGCAGGCGACGCAGGACATGTGTGCCCCTGGGCCTGCGGTTGGGCGACCACGGGGTGGGCATGGATTTCAGGACTGACCACAGCCTCCGGGTCAAGCTGGAGACTGAGGTTGCGAAGCGGGGCCGGCCGAGGCCGGGACTCAGGGAGAATGGGAGCCCCCCCCGCTCCCCCCGTTGCTCTCTCAGGTTCCCTCTGTAAGAAGCTCGTTTCCTAGACACGGCGCCCGCCCGTCCCGTAGATGTCGAGGGTGCCGAAAAGAAAGGCCTCGAGTCCGGGGCGGGCGGGCGTCCCTCTTGGGCCCCCTGAGGTTGTTGTTCATCTTTTTCACTGTCTTCGCTGCGGCAGCACCGGCCTGTGACTTGGTCTCTGCCCACGCGTGTTGTCCGTGGCCCGAATAAAGCTGTCCTCTCATCCCGCAGAGGTAGCTGGGTTAGGGTAGAGTTTGGAGCCCGGGCTGACTGGACTGGCCCGAATGCCCATTTGACGCTTTCTTTTTTCCTTTTATGTGTTATTCATCCCTCTCCCCTTTCCCCCATTAAATGACGCCCCCAACGTAGACGGTCCAGGAGGCAGTTAGGTGGCTCCGTGGATAAAAGCATCAGGAATCAAGAAGACCTGAGTACAAATCCTGCCTCATACACTCAATAGCTGTGTGACTCTGGGCAAGTCACTTAAGCTTGCTACCTCAGTTTACCTCATCAGTAAAATAAACTGGAGAAGGAAACGGTAAACCCCTCCAATGTCTTTGCCAAGAAAACCCCAAATGGGCTTCTGAAGAGAATGACATCACTGAATAACAAACATGTGGATAATTTTCAAATATATCTATATTCATTTTCTCTTCTTGAGCTCTACTCTTGGACCGGACCTCCCAGCTGCTTGATAGACATTTCTGTCTGGGGACGAATCAAGTTCTTCAGATTTTAAGATCTACAATTTTGTAGTGACAGAGACCTCCCTGAATGCCTGAAGTGCCCTCGATTTTTATCCTTGCCATGCCATTCTTATTATCAACTAAGAACTGGCTCTTCCATAACCCCGTCTCATGTATTCTCTCTTCTGAGATTGGTGTTTTAAAAAATCTTTGCCTTTTTCCAAATTCTATTTCCTATTTGCTTTTTTTGCATACTTGTCAGTTTTATATAATTTTTCATACTGGTACCTGTGTGCCTGGTATTGAGCTTGTCAAAGACTTGATAAATGTTGAGTTAAACTTGTTGGTGTTACTATTTAGTTACTACCTTATTGCTGTGGTGTTGGGGAGGTGGTGGGGAGAATTACTATTGTAAGCTACTTTTAAAGGCTTGCTAAGTATGGAAGTTTTCATTATTTAAACAATCATTTATTGGTGGATTGCTTTTACATACAATTAGCCAGAGCTGCGTATCTGTGAACAGATGCAGTCCATACTGTTTCTTCTATACAGGATTTATGGAAGGACATGGACAAAAATTGCTCAGTTTAGGTGGGTATGGATGAGTTGTATATTGTCTGTGGTAATTAAGGAATACTTAATGAATGCTAACTGCTTAGGTGCTTTTGGGATGTAGAATGGTGCTTAATATTAATTGAACTGAATAAAATGGCTTTAAGGTTTTTGTCAATTCTCAGATTATACAAAACAAATGTTAAAAAGTAGGACCTGCCCAGCAGAAAAGGTATATATTGGAAGAAAAATTAATCTGATGCTGAATCATGTAAGTGAACCAAATTTAAGCTTTTTTCTTCTTTGTTTTGCAGATTAAAAAGGCTATAGAAGCTTTGTTGGGATATAGAAAGAACAAAGAAAATGCTAATACATTGCTTTTGAATGAGAATGAGAATGTGTTTTTAATGGTGACATTATGGAAAATTCCTCCAAATGGGAAAGAAATCAGAATGTAAGTTCTTTTAAAGTAATAATAATAATAGCTTATGCATATGTAGTGCTTTATAGTTAACAGAGGGCTATATTTACATTATCTTACTTGTTCATCACTTCATTCCTGTCGCAATTTGGAAACTTTATGACAAAGAGGTGAAGTGACTGATTTAAGATGACTCTTCTTTTACTTGACTGAGCCAGAACTTCACGGTCCTGTTTGCTTTATTTTAACCATTCAGTCTTCATTGCAGTGAATTTTCTTAGGCTTCTAGCCTCATCCTACTTCTACTTAAAATCCAAGATTTTATGTGTATCTGAGTGATAGGAGTGGGGAATGTCAGAGGAAGGGACCCTCTTCCCTTTTCTCTTTATTCTATCTCACTTGATGAACTCATCAGCTCCCCTGGGTTCAGGTATCCTCTCTGTACAGATGATTCTCAGATATAGTCTCCTAAATGCCAGTCCTGTGTCACCAACTCCCTTTTGATCATCTGAATTGTTTTAGGCATTTCAGAATCAGCATGTGCAAAACAGAATCTTCTCTTTCCTCTCAACCCACCTCTCTTTTGAGCTTCTCTGTTATAGTCAGTTCTGCTGTAATGCTTGTTTTGAAATCTGTGAATTTGTTTCAGTGGGGTTGCTATATTAAGGAAACAAGTTGAGAATAATTCACATTTTATTGGCTCATGCCCAATTTCATTTGGGAGCAACAATGAGAAAACAGAAACTGGTACCACTTCACAGTAACTCACAAGCTGGAACCCTTTTGGACATGCTTTGGTCTACCCCACCCCTTGCATCCTGGAGTTGTGGCTGCCTACTGAGATACCCTTTTACCAGTTTACTCTTGACTTTTCCCTGGGGTATCCAAATCCCTTTTCCTCTTAATAAATGAACTCAACTAAGATGGATGGGATGTCAAGATTCAAGCAAGGAGGCACTTATTGGACCCCCAAGAAAGAGAGGGCAAGCTGGACATCAGAGGGTCAGAGGCAGTACCAAAGGTCCTGGATCATTTCCCCAATGATTGTGAAGAAGCTACTCACCATGATGTATCCCACTTCTGACACCAGAAATGTCAACTAGGTGAAGCCCACCCATCAAAATGCAGAGAATTCCAAGTTGGGTTGAAAGCACAAAAGTTTTATGAGGAGGAAAATCAGACAGTAGTACTGAGGCACCCATGTAGAAAGTACAAAGGAGTCCGGGAGAAGCAGGGAAGATTTTGCTTGAAAACCGCAAAAGGGAGATTGAGGGAGGGGTGGAAAAAGAATGACAGTCTTTCCCTGGGGAAGCAGAATTTTTTGCAGGGACAATTGACCTCAAGCTTGGATTGGGCCACTTTTTGGGGGCACAGCTCAGCAAGTTCAGCCAGCAAACACTAGCAAGGGCATCAGAGAGTGAGCAAGACTTTGACTCACTGCAGGCTCTTGATTGGCTCCTTTCAGCAAACAGGCTTACTCTGTACATCCAGTGCTTCTGCCTGGTAGGGTAACTCATAGAAAGTAAGACTTTAGTCTTAAGGATACTTCCACAACCTCAGCTTTGAGTGAGTAGATTTTTTTTTTATAATTTTAAAACATAGGTTTATATGTCTCTCTTGGGTACTGCCTTTTTCCAGCTAAGACTTTGTAAGCAGATAGCTCTGTTGGGTACTACCATTTTCCAGCTAAGACTTTCTAAGCAGATATCCAAATCATTAATTGTGAGAAAAATAATATGTCTGATCACTTAAGAGTTCTTAACCTGGACTCTGTGAAATTGAAATTGTTTTTGTCTTCTTTTTTTGTTGTCTTTTTTAAAGAATGTTTTTATTTTTTTCTCAATTACTTGTAAAAATAATTTTTTAACATTTTTTTAAGAATTGTTGAGTTCCCAATTCCCTCCTTCCCTTTCCGTTTCCTCTCCTTGAGAAGGCACTTTGATATAAATCATACATGTGCAATCACACGAAATATATTTCCATATTATCCTTGTTGCAAAAGAATACAGAATCCCTTAAAAAAAAAAACCTAAGAAAAATAAAGAATGTTTAAAAAGTATGCATTCTGAGTTCAGACCCTTTATCAGTTTTTTCTTCCTAGGCAGATAGCATTTTTCCTAAGTCCTTCAGAATTGTGTTGTATCATTATTTTGGGGAATAGCTAAGCCATTCACAATTAATCACTGTGTACAGTACTGTGTACAATGTCAATGTTTTCATACTTCTGCTCACTTAACTTTATATTAGTATTAAGTATTCTAGGTTTTTCTGAAATTATCCTGCTCATCATTGATTTCCTTAGTCCTGGGCTCTGCCCCTCTCTAGCTGGGGAACCTTTTAGAGCCCAGACAATCATATATCAAAACTTGTTCAGCCATTCTCCAATGGATGGACATCACAATTTCTAATTCTTTGCCACCAGAAAATAAGTTGCCATAAGTATTTTTGTACATATGGAATCTTTTCCTTTTTTTTTGATTCCTTTGAGATACAAGAGTGGTATTGTTGGGTCAAAGGTTATACATAGTTTTATAAGTCCTTTGGGCATAGTTTCAGATTGCTCTTAAATGTTTAGATCAATTCATAATTCTACCAGAGTGTATAAGTGTGCCAATTTTTTGAACTTGTTTTAAACTTTGATAACTGATTTCCATAATAATCCATGACCAAAAAAAATTTAAGAAGCCCTACTGTAAGCTATATGTTATAATTACACGAATTTTAAACAAGTTTGGTTGTGTGCTCTGTCTAACCCCAAACTTGTTGATATCTATTTGAGATCATTTTCTTTTTTTTTTTTTTAATTTTATTATAGTTTGCATCATTCTTTTCCACAAGATTTTGAGTTACATATTTTCTCCCCCTCTTTCCGCCACCCACCGCCCCAAAACAGCCATCCCAGTGTGTCTCCCCTCCCCCGGTCTATTCTCTCCTATGTCACTTTTCGGTAGGGCAGGATGGATCTCCCAACCGCAGTGCCTGTGTATCTCAAGTTCCAGTTGGATGTAGTCAACAACAATAATAACAATTGCATATATAGATGGATAGATAGATACACATTCATAACATTTGATTATGAAACTCCAGATTCCAGATTCTTTTTCCTCCTCCCTCACCACCCATCCCCACTGGAAGGACAAGCAATCAAATACAGGCTGAACATGTGAAATTATGGAGAACCTCTCCATAGTGAGCACACT
>CM053590.1:136602173-136622411 GCA_028646515.1 Pseudochirops corinnae
TTCATACTCATGGTTGTTCAGACTGTGAATTTTTTCTAAAAATCTCTGTGGGGCTCTGCTTCCAGAAGGGAAAGCTCTGTCCCAAATCGCTGGGGTCCTCCCGGCTGCCGTAGACTTCCGGCTGACTGGATGATGAAGACTCCAAGACCGAGGCCCAAGACGACGATCCGGATCCAGGCCACTCAACGCGAGAGCACTGGCCTGAAAACAATCGCTCAGTCCCCCTGCTGTCTGCAGGCTGCGGGCGGGAAGCTACAACGCAGAGGCGGGTGCAAAACCTCTGCCTTTTGCTTTTCCACTCTGGAGACCTTTTGGACGGACTGCTTATCTCCCCCTTTCACAATCTCCACTCGCAGCTGGTGCTAATCCGCTCACCTGAGAGGCTTCTCTGCACGTCCCGCCCAGCCGCCCCCGGGGCACAGCCGCGGCTTCAGGCCAGGCTGGTTCGCAGTGCTGATATGGTTCCTCGTAGCCGAGCTGCTTTAGTGGGAAGTATCCTTGTGTGCGTTTTGGAGTTCTAGGATTGGTTTAGAGTCCTATTTTATGGGTATTTTGGGGTGGCTATGTGAGAGCTGCCATATGTTGCTGCTGCTACGCTGCCATCTTGGCTCCGCCCCCAAGATCATTTTCTTGAATTTTGTTTCTTATGTCAGTGAGAAATGTATTTTTTCAGTAATGAATTGATGGTATCTGCTTAGTGAAATATCTTATGAATGAAAAATTTTCTTGAATGAATTTCATTTTGCATTCTTTAAGACACAAAGGTTCATCAGCTGACCTACCTATTGGTGAGATGCTGAGTTTTTAACCCGGGCTCTTTTATTTTTACAGACCCTTGCCTCATGGTATTAGACCTGATACAAAAGAAGTTTGTTTATTTACTAAGGATGAATCCAATTTAACTTCAGAGCAGACAGAAAATTTCTATAGGCAGCTTTTGAAAAAGAACGGGATTACAAACATTACTGAGGTAAGGGAAAGTTAATGCTTTTTAGGACTTAAGAAGTGCATGTGTGTGTGTGTGTGTGTGTGTGTGTGTGTGTGTGTGTGTGTGTGTGAAAAAACCTGTTAATCCCCTGTAAAAATTTCTAATGTAGTTGAAATGATAATTATTTTTCTTAATTCCTTTTTTTGTGCTTTCTAGGTCATCCCTTACACAAGATTGAAACATGAATATAAACCTTATGAAGCTAAGCGGCGCCTTTTGAGCAGTTATGACCTTTTCCTTGCTGATGAAAGAATTAGACGACTTTTACCCTCACACATAGGAAAGCATTTCTATCGTAGAAAGAAGTAAATTGTTTTTCTGTAGTGAATTATTGAATTATTGCTGACCTTCCTCAAATGATTTCATGATGATGGTTTGGTTTGGTTTTCTTTATAGGGTCCCTTTATCGGTAGACCTCACGGCTAAGAATTTGTCAGAACACATCAATAGAGTTGTCCAGGGAACTTCGTTAACTGTCACTAATCATGGTTGTTGCAAGTAAGTAAAAGTGTGTTTGTTTATTTTGAAATAATCTTGTGAATTTTTTAGGATATTTTGTAGATTGAATTATTTCTCCACATTGACCATAGAGTCTACTCCTTAGAGATTTTGTTCCATTTTTAACTGGTTGGAGTTTTTGCTTAGTGTAAATTAAGTGTTCATTGAAAGTGTTAATTTGTGTCACTTTGAAAAGAATACTTAATATTTCTATGACTTTTTAATCGCATCTTTAAATTCATGAATGCAATCATCCTTTCCCAGTTATCAGCTTTCCATTTTATTTAAGTGAAATCTTATCATTTCTGTTGACACTATCACCTATTATGCCTAAAATTCATTTCAGGAAGCATTCTAGCAAGTGCTTCTGGTGTGCTAGGAATTGGGGATACAAAAAAGTCTGTTTCCTATTCTGAATGAGGGGGAAGAAGTCAGAGATAAAATATGTAGAAAAAAATATATATATATACACATACATACATATATAGTTTTAAAAATAACAGTATTTTTAAAAATGTCTTGGTGACTTCTCTTTCACCTTTTAAGTCAAATAAGTAATTTTCTCCCTGTGCAGATAGAAACAAGGTCCAGGTAATAAGGCCAAAGACAGTACTTTTGGCTGACTTTTTAAAGCTACCAATGAAACAAGAAACTAAAAAGTTAACCAAGTTATGTCTTCATGGTGTGGTTTTGTTGGTTACTTTGATGTCTGTGGTACGCTGGAAAGGGCCCTGATTTTGCCCCTTGCTGCCTGAAAGACCTTAATCAGGGCTCTTAACTATTCTACCCATTAATCTCTTCCTCTGTAAAACGAGAGCAGTGGATTAAGTAACTTTAGGTATAAATCAGTGATCCTAGGAGCCTAAGAATATGCTGCTTTGGAGATAAGAGTTCATTTAGATTCACCTTGCCAGTGTTTTCATCTGTTAGTGTAGCTGATTAGGATGTTTGGATGATTTATTGATTTGGTTGAATGTAGCAGGCTAGGCTACAGTGGTATGAGAATTACCTCAGACAGAACAAAATTAAATTCATTGGCTCATTTGTTAAAATTTACTACTTTTTACATCTTAAAAAGTTTTATATGTAGTGTTTTGTTTTACTGCAATCTCTTTAGACATTTTTGCACGGGTTCACAATTTTTAATCCCATATTTTTATAAAGCCAAGTATGAGCAGCTTTTCAGAAGAATGCTGCTGTGAACAGCTTTTAAGGTTCTAATTACATAGTATAGTGAACTCTATTTACTCCATAACAAATCAAAGCAAAACATCCACAGTAAATCAAAGTACAGTATTCACAATGTTACAACTTATCAGAGAAAATCAAAATATAGCATTCACAACAGCTTATCACAGAAAATGGACACATAGTTTTCACCAGAGTAGTCACAAGGTTTTCAACAAAGAATGGTCATTTGGTAACTCAAATCATCCAATCATCCTTAAGGAGGTTTATTTCTTCAAGGAACACAAAGTATAATAGTCAAAGTTCTCCACTCATGGGGCACACTAAGTTAACTCAATCAGTCACTTATTCAGTCATCATTCACTTAGTACAATCATTTAGTCAATCAGTCATTCAATCATCCATCATTCATTATTCAGTCATCAGAAAATACACAAGCCAAATAGGTCACTACCCTAGGTCACTAATAAATTTGTAATTTCTCAGTCAGTACACAGTATCCAAATAAAGTCTTCTTTAGCTTGACTCAGGGTGGTTTCTGGATTCCTTGGATCCCCTTCCATGGTCCCAGATCCCAGGTCCTTGTCCAGCTCCCCATGCAGTCTCGGTTCCACACTGAAGCTCACAGTGTCCAGTCCACCCCAAATCCTTCACAGTCTCTGTCCCCGGAAAGTCAAGGCTTAACAAAACCACACAGGCCAAGTCTTAAATCCTTCACAGTCTCTGTTCCTGGGAAGTCAAGGCTCAACAAAATCACAAACAAGTTCATGCAAAGTACCAGCATCACAGTCATGCTTCCTTAGTCTTTTAGCAGCTCCAGCTGGCCCTCAGACTCAGCAGAAGTTTCAGCTGGTTCCCAGAATCAAAAATCACTTCATCCGGGTTCTCAAAATCAAAATTATTCTCTCCAGACTGGTTGGGGCTTTCCTCTTCAGCCTCCTCGGCACCTCTTCAGCTTCCCCAGTGGCAGCAGCTTCTGCCTGCATGAATCTTGCTCCAAAAAGACCTGTCTCTCCCTCTCTGGGGCTTTTCCTTATGTATGGTATTGTCCCTCCATATTCAGTGCCTTCCTGTTACATCAGCAACAGGAGACAGAAGTTCATACCTTCTGTTTCTTTAACAGAGGCTCAATCTGAATCAGGAATGCTTGGAAATTGTTTCATTAGAGGGCCATTTTTTACCATGTGGTTATACTTAGTTTTGTTGGGTAAGTTATTCTTTTCTGTTCTGGATTATACTATTCCAGGCTCTTAACTCCTTTGTAGTGGTGACTGCTTAAACCATGTGATCCTGACTATATCTCTTTCTGATTATTGGCAACATTTTTTTCTTGGACCTAGAATCTCTGGATTTTGGCTATAACATTGCTGACACTTCTCATTTTAGGGTTTCTTTTAGGAGGTGATTAATGGATTTCCACTTTGCCTTCTAGTTATAAGGAGATCTTGGCAGTTTTCTTTTTAGATTAATTGAAATAGGATTTTAAAGTTTTTTTTTCTCATAGTTTTCAGGAATGGCAGTGATTCGTAAATTTTTTTCTCTGTGATTTGTTTTCTAGGTCTATTTTGCTGTGAGATACCTTATATTTTACTGTACTTTTTCAGTCTTTTGGCTTTAATCAAGGCAACAGCATGATGTAGTGGATAGGGTTCTGGCCTGGAGTAAAGAAAGAACTGAGTTCAACTCTATCTTCAGATCCTTATTAGCTATGTGACCCTGGAAGTCATTTAACATGTTTGCCTCCATTTCTAAGTATGTAAAATGGGGGTAGTAATAGCACCTACCTCCCAGCATTGTTGTGAGAGTCAAATTAGAATGTAAAGTGCTTAGCAATAGTACCAGGCCCATAGTAAGTGCTACATAAATACTAGTTATTGTTATTTTTTTTCTTACTTCTTCATGTCTTAAAAGAGTCATTGGCATCTTTTTTGGTGCATTGTGGTTTTCAAGGAGTTTGTTGCTTGAGTAAGGTTTTATCTCTTATGCTAGCAAGTTGTTAATTCCCTTTCCATTTCTTTCTTTCATAGTTCTCATTGTTTCCTTGTTTTCCTTTAGTGATCTCATTTCATTTATAAAAACATTCTTGAACTCCTTTTTCTTTTAAACTCCCGCTTCACCTCTTCCAGAAATTCTAGTTGTGTTTTTCTTAGAGGCTTATCTTAGAGATATTTTAGAGTCATTGTTTTCTTGATTTATTTCTTGAGCATTCCTGTGACTATGATAGCTTTTTTTTTTGCCTTTTTTCTTGGAGGGCAATTGGGGTCAAGTGACTTGCCCAAGGTCACATGGCTAGTTTTTGTGTTGAGTGTCTGAAGCCAGATTTGAACTCAGGTGCTTCTGACTCCAGGGCCGGTGCACTAGTCACTGCATCAGCCAGCCACCCCTTGACTGTGATATTTTTTTATGATGGGGTTTCTTTTTTTTTAATTTGCTCATTCCTCTAGAGCAAGGAAACATGTACTGTGCAAAAATCCAGTGTTCATTTGATAAAGAGCTAACTAAAAGTTGAGAAACCAGCTAAATGTGGTTTTAACTGGTCAAGATAAGACATTATAAGTCAGCCTACTATTAGTAGAAGTATAGATGCCTGAACATTTCTTTACAAAGTGGAACCATATCAAAAATACATCCTGTCCCAAGTAATTCATACTGCATTATATTTAGTTTGTGTCTTTACTATCTTAATGGTTTCCCTTTTTTATTAAAATGGGAGGAAAGTTTTTATTTTAATGCATAATTAATATTTCTTTAATTTCAGTACAGCTCGTGTGGGTCACACAGGAATGCCTGTAGATCACCTAGTGGAAAATATTGTTGCTGCTGTAGTTGTGCTTTCAGAAAAGTTGCCCGAGGTACTGTGCTTTGGTTCTGCTGATTCTTACTGGGTTAGCGGATATTCTTTAGATGGCATACTATTTTGAATTTTTCTTTATTTGCAGAAGTGGGAGAGTGTAAAAATTCTACACCTGAAAACAGAAAAATCTCTTTCCCTTCCAATCTTTTCTTCATTTGTCTCCCATTTGGGTTCTCAGAAAAGTAAGGTAAGTAATAGATCCAAGAGTTAGCCGTACATACAGATGATATAAAACTGCTTAAGCTGAACTCCCTCTAACTATAGGAAGCAACCAATACATCCCTGATATTGTAGTTAAGATTTAAATTTAAATGTTTTTGGATGGCATTGAGATATTTTTGTACATCTGTGTGAGATATTTGTTTTTCGACCAGGATCAATTGGGTTTGGAAGGTGATGGCTACTTAAAGACCACATTAGATTGGGAATGTCTCTAGGTTTTGAGGAGATGATAGCTCTCCACTTTGTGGGCTGTCGGAGCCCTTTCATCTTTTTTTTTCCTTCCACATGGAGGCAGCCTGGGGTTAGCATTTGTCCTGGCACCAGAAGAAAGCCTACTGAGCTCAAAGACACTTGACTTTCACTGGGCATGTGACTAGAGCAGGTTACTGAGCCACCCTGGGTTGGTTTTTTCATCTTCAAAATAGGTCTGTTAATTTGCATCCTTGACCAGGATGTTGTGAGGAAAGTGATAAATATGTGAATTGTATTAGTGGTTATTCCATGAGCTCATTAGTATTTGCACAAAATAGTACAGGGAAAGAATTTGTTTTATTGTTTGTGGCAGAGGATGAGTTTGAAATTATTGGGTAAGGTTTGGGAATAGAATCTAAATAATTCATAAACCACAGATTCACCTAAAGATACTATTACAAGTAGCAACTGAAGGGCTTTGTATTAAAGATTTCTAGAGTAATACTTTGGAACAGTGGTCCTCAACCTGTGGGTCGCGACCCCTTTGGGGGTCGAACGACCCTTTCACAGGGGTCGCCTAAGACTATCGGAAAACACAAATTTCCCATGGTCTTAGGAACCGACACTGCTCCTCTATCCATCTCCAGGTGGGTCCACCCACATATGAGTATTAAAGAGTCGCAGCATTAGGAAGGTTGAGAACCACTGCTTTAGAATTAAGACGAATTTTGAAATGGAAATGCTCAAAACTAAAATTTTGCTTGTTTTCGCTGATTGATTGAAGCAAAAGCAAGGCAAAAAAGTGGCCACCAAACCTGCTCAGACTGCAGTGAAGCCTGAAAGTGAGTGTGCTTTGGATGGTCCTGAACTAGAAGCAAAAAAGGAGGGCAAAGTAGAGCCCAGCTCTGATGACGAGATTCCACAACTAGTTCCAATTCAAGCAACATCTCAAAAGTGCCCTAAGGTAATTTCATTACTTAAAAAAATGCATATATATTTATTTAAAAAGAAACCTTTCTCTGCAGCATTTTAAAGTAAAAAGTACTCTGATAAGAGGGCCTTAGGCATTGGGAAGATTGCCTTATTTTGTTTTAGGTTTTGACACCTATGGCTTTAGCTAATGAAATATATATCTGGAAAAATAGTCCAGTGTTTTTTTTTTAACTTTTACAATGTTCAGTTTTAGTGAAAAATGTTCAGTAGAGAAGTTTTTCAGTGGCTGTGAGTTCATATTTCTGTATTATAGTTCTATGAAACACTAACCATAGTTCAAAGCTTCGATTATTAGTGAAATCATGAAAATTTCAAATACCATTTCCGAAAATGATTGGTTGGGATTTGCCCTTAGATCTCTTCTGTCTCTGTTAGAATATTTCTGAAGCCATAGAATTTAGGCTGTGTAGTGATTTCCACATTGTAGATTAAATTATGCTACTTATTACAGGTTTTAGCCCCCTTTGTTGTAGCTCTGTCTCCCACAGTATATAACTTTCCTCCTACCTTAGGTTTCAAGTGGGCTCATTGAAAGAGACTAAGGCCCTTGCTCTTCAGTGGGAATTGGCTCTTTCTTTGGAAGGCCTTCCTGTGCTTTATAATCTTAATTCATTTATATACATAGCATCCACTGGTGTATGGGGAGGTTCAGTTTTAAGGATGAGGAAAGAGACATCAGGCTGCTAAAGGACTAGCCAAGTAGAGAGTCAGAATTTATGTCTAAATCATCTGACTATCCATTTATCCAGTATGACTCTATATCTGCCTCCTGTGGTAAATGAAAGGATAATACATACTTGGAGGGGACAAGAGGTATCTTTTGTGATTAATTATGGACACAATGGTGGGGGGGGGGGAAGAGGGGCAGTGATATACTGGGTTAATCTGAGTTTCATGTGTTAATGTGCTAGAAATCACATTCTATCTCATTGAGGAATGGGAGCTACTAGTTTATTGCATAAGCGTAATTAGATGGTCTTTCTCTTCATCAGCTTCAGAAAGCAGCCCTAACAAAGGAGTCTGCAGAAAAGAGCCTCAGACCTGAAATACCACAAGCTAAAACTCCTGGTAAAAAGAGAAAGGCCTCCATGGCTCTGGAGACTCCAAAACAGACTACCAGAGGTTCCTCAAAGTTGAAGAAGACTCCAGCTACTGGCCCATCTAAGAAGCGGAGACTACAAACCCCAAAAACCCTGAGAAAGAAAGTAGTTTCTCAGTAGAGGTCAAAGCCCGGGAATAGATTCCCGAGTTAAGAGATCATTTACTACTCATAATAAAGTAGAGGAAATTGAGTGTCTTTAAAAGAAAATCTATTTTTACTTGGCTTTTCTAGTTACTTCACACAATGACAAAAGTAAATGGATTTCAGTACCATATCTGTGTGCTTCAATTACCTTTATATGCTGTAGCATTTGTTCCTGAGCCAGTCCTCCTAATGTGTTTGAAACATGTCTGCTTTACTGATTTTTTTGCAAATGTTAACTCAAGCCTCAGGATGAGTCTTAAACTGTTTCTTGTCAGATTTAATGCATTTGTTTACTAGTAACTTAACCAGTTATTCCTGAAGACACTCTTTTGATACACAATTTTGATACACTCAATTGATCAGTTATTGAAGGCAAGAAGAATGCTATTTGCATTTGTCAGACTTTGCCCCCTTTTCTTTCTTTGTAGCCAAAAGATCTAAAGTAGGTTGTAAGTAGGTTAGCTATAGAATTAGTATATTTAGAATAGACTAGGTCTAATGGCTGAAAATACTGTTTTTGTTTTTTACCTGTAAAAATGCATTATGTTTGCATTCTTGGTGCTTTCACTAAGACAGAAACAACATTTATGTGCATTCATTTGAGTCCTCTACTTTTATTTTTAATTTGACAGTCCCAAAAAACTAATACAGTGGTTCTCAACCTGTGGGTCGTGACCCCTTTAGGGGTCAAATGACCCTTTCACAGGGGTCACCTAAGACCATTGGAAAACACGTATTTCTGATGGTCTCAGGAACCGAGACACTGCTCCTCTATCTGTCTCCAGGCACGTCCGCCCACATGCAGATACATCCACATATGAGTATTAAAGGGTCACGGCATTAGGAAGAAGGTTGAGAACCACTGAACTAATAGGTCATTTTAAAGAATTTCCACCTGGGAGCCATTTCTCAATTAGGCAGAGTTTAAAATATAGGTGGCAAAATTTAAAAAAAAAATCAAAATAATGAAGAAATCACTATGAAGTTTAAACAGTTGCTATAATCTCTGGACTACCATAAGACTTGTGGGTATGGTAGTATATTTCTAGTCAATATAATGTGCTCATATTTTGCTTTTTGTCTTAAACTTTCCTACTTCTAAATAAACATAATTGACAAAGTGTTCTGAGTTGCATTTGAGTATTGCTTCCCCCTGACTAACACCTAAGCAGTAGGATTTTTAATCATATTTAAGATTCTCTATTCTTTTGCTGTGGAAGTATCATACCAAATATTCTGCCTAGCCTGGGGCATCTTCCCAGATTGATCTTATTAATAATCCTAGCATCCCAAAATTGGGTGAGGTAAGCAAATCCTAAGCAGGAATCTCCTTTAGGATACTGCTAACAATTTACTATTGCTTCTGAGCAGCCTGATCAGCAAGTATATCCTTTCATTGAACTGAAAATCTGCCTCTCATTTTAACACATGACAGGGGGAAAGACTACTGGATCTGACATCAGAGGACTTGTATATATGTCGTAACTAATGGCTTTCTTTACCTGTGTGACCTTGGGCAAGTGACTTCATCACTCTGGGCCTCACTTGTAAAGTCAGGATGTCCCAGCTTTATATCTGTGATCACTGCTCCTGGTTCTTCCCTTAAGGACTAATCCAGGTAAATCTAAACTCCACATGAACAGACATGGTGGATAAAGCAGTGTGACTGGAGTCAAGAAGACCTGAGTTCAAATCCAGCCTTGGATACTTAGTAGCTGGGTGATGCTGACCAAGTTATGACCTCTGTTTGTCTCAGTTTCTTCCCAGGATAGTCTCAAAGCACCTAGCACAGTGCCTGGCACAGAATAAGCATTCTATGTTAACATCCCAATAGGCGCAATGCTAAACTCTGCATGGGGGAGGGGGTGAAGGCAGTGGGCTGGGGAGATTAGGGTTTGCTTCCAATGAGTCCTAGTTCCTTAAACTAATTTTAGCGTGAAAGCATTTCTAACCATAGGACAATAGATTCAGAGATGGGAACACTGACAATGCACATATGAAGCACTTTGTGCAAAATTCTATGCTAAATATATTGGGCATACAAATATAATATTTGAGCTCAAATCAGCCCTCAGACACTATAGCTGTGTGACCCTGGGCAAGTTGCTTACCTTTGTTTTTCTCAGTTTCCTCATCTGTAAAATGAGCTGGAGAAGGAGACTGAAAAATGACTGAACAACAAATAGATGATATGCTTTTAAAATTTCAGATGACGCAAAGCTAACACAATGGGTGCAGAGACAGAATTCTGAAGGCTTTTGATAAGGTAGAACAACTGGGTGGTATCTAATAAGATGACATTTAATAAGGATGAATTTAGAATCTCCCTTAAGTTTGGATTCAAGAAATCAACGAGTAGTACAAAGACGGGGAAGATGTGGTCAGACAATTCATTTGAAAAAAAGCTGGGAACTTTGGTCAATGAAAAGCTCAACATGAATGAAAAGCAAGATATAGCAAGAAACAGTTAATGTAGACACAGGTGGCATTGATAACAGAATATTCTGGAGAACGGCACTGAGTTCTGGGTACCAGCTTTTAAGGACACTGACACACTGCAGAGGATCCAGAAAAGGGTAGCCAGGAAAGGGATGGATCATCCTCGAACTATATGGGTATCATTTGAAAGAAAGGGGATGTTTTAGCCTGGAGAACAAAAGACTTAGTTTAGAAAGGAAGGAGTGGTGCTACTGGTGTTAGACATCATAGCTGTCTTCAAGTGAATTCAGGTTTTTCTTTTTTTTATGATTTAAAAAAAAGTTTATTACAATATACGATAGACTCATTAAGATGACACTTAATCTTGGCTGCAGGCTGCAACAGATGTTGAAGTAGGAAATGCAGATGTCACAAAGCAAGAGAGAAACCAACAGGAATCACCATTTTATCTACACAGGATCGTCTACTTTTTGCCAGATTTCTTAATCCCACCACTGGCAAGTAGTCCCTTCCCTGCAGCTTTTGCTTTTAACTCTTCCATTTTTTTCTGTTCTTCTTTTTGTTTTTGTTTGAAAGCTATATCTTCCTCATCCATTTCCTTGGCTTGCTTCTTGGGCTGCTTCAGAGGCTTCTTCTTGCCATCCTCAGGATCGAACATTGTGCCTGCTGCTCAGCTTCCCCCGAATTCAGGTTTTTCAATGAAGAAGTATTAGGCTTGCTCTGCCTGGCCCCAGAGAGAAACTAAAAGTAATAGAAATAGGTGGAAGGTGCTCAAATGCAAATTTCAGCTTGAAGACTTCCTAACAATTTCATTGTTCAGCTGTTTTAGTTGTGTCCAACTCTTTGTGATCCCGTTTGGGGTTTAGGCAAAGATTCCAGAGTGGTTGCCATTTCTGAAGCAAACAATGTTAAGTGACTTACCCAAGGTCACACAGTTGCTAAGTGTCTGAGGTTAGATTTGAACTCTCAGGTCTTCCTGTCTTCCCTTCTATCAAAATGTGTTGCAGCTAAAAACATAATGATTACCAATTATAGGAAAATTCTCCTCTAGTTCCAGACCAAAAAAGTCATGACTTTTTGCACTTTGTTCCCCCAGGCATAAAATTCATTCTGTCCTTAGGAAGACAAGGCCAAAGGGAGATATGGAAATCAGTGATGCTCCACTGGTCACTTCTCAACAGAGATCAAAAGAAGAAACATTCTGGGCCACATACAAAAAACCCCTCTTCATTATCATAATGGGAGGAAACATGTTTTTAATTGGATTCCTTATTTCAGTATTTGCTCTCAGTGGCTATATTCCTAATGAGTTCATGTTGGGATCACCTTGTATTTGTGCTGGCCTCTCTACTATAGCTATTGGAAATAGACTGATGATTCTCATAGATGAAAGGAAGTCATTGAAACCTTTAAGAGTTGCTGGGAAAAAATACAACCTGATGCACTATCATGATGTGAAATACAGCCTGAAATTCTACCAGAAGGAAGAGTACAACCCAAGTCCCTATCATGATACAAACTACTATCACAATCCAAAATACAAACTGAGATTTTACTGTGGTTCTAACTGCTTTATATTTTAAAATTCAAAATCATCTAAATTCACAAAAACCTCACTGTGGCTAAGTTCCCAGGAATTTCCAACATTGTATACAGAATCTGGGTCAAACCAAAGGTCTTTCTCCCATTCTGAGGGACAGGGTCTAATTGGTCACTTAGAAAACCAAGGCTTGAGAGAACAGGATGCATGAAGAGGATTCCTGATGATGTCTAGGCTGGGACAACAGATTGGAACCACACTACAGAAGGTGCTGGCCTGGGGAAAGGGAGGTGGGGAAACAGACATAGAATTGACAAGAGGTTGGGAGCCCCAATAGTTATTACATGCACTTTTATCTCCTCCAGACCCTCCAAGCTCAAGTGTCCACACCTGTTCACAGCCATGGCTGGGCAGCAGCTCAGTCAGGGTTTACCTTTCTTTGTGCCCTTGTGTGGAGTTTAAAACCTGAGGATAAAGCTTGGGCCAGCCCCAGATGCTCCCTTATGGGTGGTGGTGAGATGGAAGCAGGTATCTTGGGAGATCATCTTCCCTTAGCTGTTTGCAACCAAGTCTTCCCTCTGGAGAATGGAGTGGGAGGCTGGAGGGGGAGCTGGTGCTGGAGTTGGTGCTGCTCTTAACCCTCTGTTGCTCACTCTTGGCTGGCTACCTGTAGAACATGGAATGGTCAAAGGGAAGAGGCGTTTCTCAGAACTATTCCTATTTTAGGCCATCTTCTGCATTGCTCAGGAAGAACATCAAGAAGTTTTTCATCAAGTTAAAGCCCTGGTCAGAGAGGAGGGCCCCAAATCTTTTCTGCAAGTTCTCATAGAGGTAGTCTGTAAAACTCACTTTCATCATTGCTGGGAGGTGATTGGGACCAGACCCATTCAATTATGTTGGAGTTTCCAGGTCCTCAAAAACTTTGTTGGTCTGGTCATTTTCCAATTTCCCTGGAAACGGGGTTCCTAAGCTAACAGCTCTGCAACTATATGGCCCACTTACTGCATGTCTGTTGAAGTGGAATATTTCTTAGCTGCTAGTAACAGCTCTGGGGCCTGCTACCACAAGGTCACCACCACCAGCATGTTAGCTTTTAAAGGGGAGCTATATTCTCTGTCCAACCCCAGATCACCAACATTGAAAATGCCCACTGAGAAGCAGGTAGGACATCTTCAGGTCCTGGTGAAGAATCCAGTTGTCATGAAGATGCTTCCCCCTTCACAGCAGCTGGATCATCAGTGTCTTCACTTCCCCTGGCAGGAAGGGCTGCTTCATGGTCTCCATGAGACTCCTGAGGTCATCTCCACTTAATTCATCATGATGGAGATCTTGGCCATGTTGCTGCCCAACAGGATCTCCCACACAGTGACAATATTTGGGTGCTCAGCTTTCAGGATGGCATTGACTTCCCAGAGGGAGATAATCAGGAAGGCTTCTTTCTCCTTTTCCATTTTCAACCATTTCAGACACACAATTTCGTCAGGCTTTATATCCTTCAGCTTGCATAGCCCAGTGTATGTGCCTCCTTCATTTCTGTTCAGATTCTGGGATTCTTCCACTCTCTGGCAACTTCAGAGGGCAGGCAGCTTTTGGGGGAGTTACTGCTTCAGCTCAATGGGAGATGGGGCTGGAGAGTTGGGAGGAATTTCCTTCCCCCATGGTGTTGGATTACAGCACCCCCTCTTCCACTTCTTTCCCAAACTCTGACTTTGTAACAACTCAGGTATCGTTTCCACTCCCTTGTTTTTCACTCATTTCTTCAGCAGACTGATCAGATCCTTTCTCAGGAGTGCTGCGTGCATCCTCCTCTTTTTCTTGTTCTTGATTCCTCACTGCTGCTCTCTTCTTCCTCCTCTGAGCTAGATCCTGCCTCTGCTGATGAGAACTCAGCTGAGCTTGTCTTCCTCTTGCTGTTGCTGCTATCCTGTGAGTCAGAAAGGGGATCCCTCTATTCCAGTTTCTCCTCTTTGGTTTCCTGCCATGCCCTTGCTCAATCCCTGGCTGCTGGTGTAAGGGGTTTTAATGTCCATGTCTTTGTTGTCCTTTGTGTCCATAATCTTCTCCTACTTTTCTGTCATGAGCAGAAACTTCTCTTCTGGCCTTGAGCTCTCTATGCTTGTACTCAGAGTCTCTCCCATTCCTTCTGTTCCCTTCCTCCTTCTGTTGCTCCCTCATCTTTCCTTCACATTCTCTCTTTAGCTCCAGTTCTTCAAGGTGATCCTTCCCCCTCCTGAAATGTTCTCAGGCCATGTCCCTCCTTTTCTGCCTTTCCCCTTCCCACTTTTATCCTGCTCCCCCCAATGGCTTTTCCACAGCTCATGTTCTCGCTCTTCATTCACCCAGGCATCCTTTATTGTGCCAAATGACTGGTGCCTGCCTTTCTCTTTTCTTTTCTAATCAATCTTGTGATAAGCTTTATCCCTTATGAGGCATTTGCTGGTGTGGTTTGATTGTCAAGGAGGCACCTTCTTCACCTCTGTCTTCCATAGAATCTTCCCTCCTATAAGCTGAATTCCAGATTGTTATTTCCATGCCCTGACCTCTCAGTTTCCCCTGTTCAAGGAAATCCCACATGGGAATCCTCAACAGAATTTTTAATGTGTTTTACCTCTGACTTCTCTTCTTGTTTCTTTCTTCCCTTCTTTCCCTAAAGCATTTCCTCTCAAGTTTTCACTTTCCAAGGATCCTTTTCATCACTCATTTGAATTGAGACCCACACACACTACACCTACCACCCCCAGCACCACAGCTGCTGCCCACCCAGACACTGGGGAGAAGCAGCACTGAGCGCAGGAGAGGTGTGCATTTCCCATTTGGCATGAGCTTGTGATGTCATATCTGAGCTTTTAAGTTTTTATAAACTTTCTGTCATATGAAGTTTTGAACATTAAAATTATTCATTTTTAATTATAGTCTTTCACATCTGGGGTGTCTTCCTTCTACCTACATGTGATTTCCCTGAATTCTACATTTTTGGGGAAGGATTTTAGGGCTTGAATGTCTGTCTAAGTTCTGATTTCTGCTCATCTTCCCTTGTAGTCAGACCAGGTGGAATAGAGAGGTGTGTGGGTATGGTATTTCCTACCTAGGGCTCAGAAGAACTTCAGAAGTCAGATTCAGCTTCCCAAAGGAACAGTTTTAAATTGTTATCTAATATTTCTCTACAAGAAGCTTAGATCTGTCCCTTTGAAACTTCCACCCATTGCTCCTCTTTGTGCTTTCTAGGCCTGAACTCAACAAATTTAATTCTTTTTTGTACTGGCAATCTTTTGGGAAAGTGCCATCTCTCTGAGGCAAAAAGTGGTCTCAGAAAAATAACTAAGGCAACCTGTTGACCCAGTGGAAAATGCTGGGCCTGGAGTCAGGAAGCCCTGAGTTCAGATGCAGCCTCAGACTCCTAGCAGCTGTGTGGCCACAAAGCCTCTGCCTGTTTCAGTTTCCTTGTACTTCAGTGGAAGTAACAATTGCAGCTCCCAGGATTAGGGTGAGGAGAAAATGAGAATGTAAGGTGGTCTCATAATTGCTAGCTGGTACTGTTGTTCATATGCAATTTAATAATCATTTATTAAGTGCCTGGCAGTTAACTAAGTACTAGGGATAAAAATGTTAGCAACAAGCAAGACAGTCCCTGACCTCAAGAAGGTTACATTCCAATAGGGAAAGACAACATGAAGAGGAGCTAAAAAGTGGGAAAGGAAGCTTGAGAAAAACTGTGCCAATCAATTGGTTGGCATAGTTGTGAAGTCTGATAGCCTGGAATGCCTATTCCAGGAGAGGAATGAAATAAAATAATGAATAGGAGAAATTTCTGTTAAGAAAAAAAAAGATGAAGGGCAGCTAGGTGGCCCTGGAGTCAGGAGGACCTGAATTCCAATGTGACTTCAGACAGTTAACACTTCCTAGCTGGATGACTTTGAGCAAATCATTTAACCCCAACTTCCCTGCCTTCCCCCCTCCAAAAAGACAAAAAAAAAAAAAAAGATTAGAGTCAAAATTTCAGGTTTGGCTCCAACAGCCAGGCCACTGATTTCTAGAAAAAGAACTCTGATGAGTTTTTGGTGATTCCAACAGGAAACACAGACACCAGATCTCCTACCTGCCCCTCAAAGACGTCTTTTGGCAGTAACCCAAATCATTCAAGCCTCTGTCAGCATGCTGTCACAATCCCACCACTGCCTACCTAAAGAATACCGTTTCTGGGTGCCCTCCACTCTGACACAAATGAACACATTTCCCTGCATTCCAAACCTCTTGTTTTTTGCTCTTTCTATTTTTTCTGATACTCACTGAGACATATGTTCCTCCCAAAGCCATTACTTTCATGTTTTGGATGCAATTTCTCTATACCTCCCACTCCCCAATAAGTAGTTGAGGTGAGGGAATCAGAACACTCCTTGTTCTCCATTTTCAAATCTAGACTCTGCCTTTACTTCTTCAGGGTCATAAATTCCAAATTTATCAACAAGTCTAACTCTTGGAGGTCATTAACTAATGACCCCCAGGACTTTCTCCCTTCTTCAATGAGATCAATGTCTTGGTTCCATCCTAATTCCTTTATACTAGAGGACTTCCACATAGATATCCAAGTTCTCTTGAATATCATAACTTCCTAAATCCTCAGTCTATTTGATTCTCATCATCACCTCTTCCACTCCTTTTTATCTTCAGGCAGTGATAGGCCTAGTCTTCATCTTGCCAATACTCACAAACACTCTACTTGGCAGTTCATAAATTCTAAAATTTATTTCTCCTAATTAAGCAATAAACATTTCTGAAGTGCCTGCTAAGTTTCAGGCTCTATGATAAGTGCAAGAGAATCCAGAAGAAGTAAAAGAAAATTCCTAACCTCAAGGAGTTCACAATATGATGGGGGAGACTACCAATAAACAAATATATGCAAATAAGCCATATACCGTATAAATAAGAAAAAATTGAGAGGTGAGGTACTAGAATTCAGAAATGTTGGGAAAGGCTTCGTGTAGAATGGTAGTTCTCAACCTGTGGGTCGCAACCCCTTTGGGGGTCCAACAACCCTTTCACAGGAGTCACAGGGGTCACCTAAGACCATTGGAAAACACATATTTCTGATGGTCTTAGGAACTGAGACACTGCTCCTCTATCCATCTCCAGGCGGGTATGCCCACATGCAGATACACCCACCTATGAGTATTAAAGGGTCACGGCATTAGGAAGGTTGAGAACCACTGATGTAGAAGATGGAATTTTAGTTGTAACTTAGAGAAAGCCAGGGAAGTCAGGAAATGCAGATGAAGAGGGAGAATATTCTAGTCATGCTGGAAAGCCAGAGAAAATATCCAGAACTGAGAAACAGAGTTTCTTATTGGAGCAACATCAAGGACGCCAGAGTCACTAAATGAAGCAGTACACCATAAGGACTATCATTGTATAAACTATTCTTCCAGTACTGCCCTAAAATTTTCTACTTTTCAAGTCTGTTAGAAAAGTTTGTGAATAACTTTCTCAACACTGGAAATGGAAAAAAAAAAAACATTTCAACAGATAGTCTAAAATTCTCTGAACTGAGGTTGCAGATTTACAGAAACCATATGATCTTACTAAATTCTTGAGTTTGTAAACATACCTGAGTTTCTCAAGCAAACAGCTCTGTAAAGGAGGCTTAATGTAGGCAGTTCCGTCTTATACCACACTCCACCCGCAACGTCCAGCTACAGAGCATTTGTAGTAGGCACTGGAAAAGATAGAAAATGGAAATAAGACAAAGTCCTTGGCCTCAGAGAACTAAGAGAATATTAAGGGATTAGGACGTACACGTAAATAAACATAATATAATGCTGAAAGGGGATGATTAAATAGAGAGATAGAGAAGTTCACAGGAGATAAAATGTACAACAAAAACATAGCAGTTCTTTTAGAGGGTGCAAAGAATTGGAAATGGGTGGGCTGCCTATCAATTAGGGGAATGGCTGAACAAGTTAAGGTGTATAAATGTAATAGCATTGTGCTTTAAAAAATGATGAAAGGAATAGCTTCAGAAAAGCTGGGTAGACTTCTATGAATGGATCCAAAATGAAGTGAAGCAGAACCAGAAGACCAATTTATACTGTAAACACAGTACTGTAAAGATCATGAACTTTGAAGATTTAAGAACTCTGACCAACACAACAATCAACCATAATTCTGAAAGACTCATAATGAAGCATGCTATCCACCTGCAGATAGAGAAATTATGATCTCAAAGTACACATCGAAGTTTTCTTTTTTCTCCTTTTATTCCTCTTTCCTTCCTTCCATCCTCCCTACCATTCTTCTATCCTTCCTTTATTTCTTTCATTTTTCCTTCCTTCCTTCCTTCTTTCCTTCCTTCCTTCCTTCTTTCCTTCCTTCCTTCTTTCCTTCCTTCCTTCCTTCCTTCCTTCCTTCCTTCCTTCCTTCCTTCCTTCCTTCTTTCTTCCCTTTCTCCCTTCCTTCCTTCCTCCTTCTCTCTCTTTCTTTCTTTCTTCTTTCCTTCTTTTATTCCTTCTTTCCTGATGTAGCCAAGGCAGGAATTTGTTCTGCATAAAAACATATATTAGCCAAAGGCTTAGCCCCACCCTCCTCAATGGGTGTGGAGGAGGTGGGATGGGGTGTGGGGGGTGGTAAATTCAGAATTGAAAATTAAAAACCCCAATAGAAAGTGATGCATGATAAGTGCCAAAAAGAGGTACCATACAGGTGCTAATCTAGGAAGTTAGGAAAGAGGGTTATAATAGTTTTGTTTAGCACCTTCTTTCTTTCTGTCCTGCCCCCAACATTTCACGAAAGAACTACTTTTGTTTTTAACCTTAAGCCAATGCAACTACAAAAGGAGTTCATCAATTTGTCATTTTATGCATAAGTTCTTTTACCATCAGTTGCCACCTAGAAAGCTGACAGGCATTTGCTTATAATTGCTCTTGAGAAGAGTTCCTTCATCAATTGAAAGTTGAAGAATTAAATCATTGGCTTAATTCAGGAAGATATTTCCTTGATCTTCCCAGAGATTCACCTGATGATCCAGGACACTCCAATTACCTAATCATGATTCTGCCTCCTATAAATGGAGATGGAAAATGTAAAATCTGCTAAAGAGAGCAGCCTTCCTTGGGTCCGAGTGACTGGTTGTTTCACAAGACACCTTGGTGCTCTCTGAGATCCCTGACATTTTGTCATCCAGTCACCTTCAGAAAATAATCCAGTAAGTGAAATTTGAGATTCTTTCAGAAACGAACACCTTGTTTGCTCTACTTTTCTCGGCAACCACCCCACCCTACTCCCCTTCCCTGTCCAGAAGCACTCATAAAATGTTGCTTCTTTTGGTTCAAAAATAATTGCAAATTTCTTTGCATATCCTGAATGATGATGCTTGCTGTTCCTCAGGAGCCATATTTCTACAGGCCAGCAGTTTCCTGCTGATATTTAAAAAGAAGACAAGTTCCAACCTGTTTTATTCTCTAACTATTTTTTATAAATGATTCAGACAAAAATGAATAGCTCCCTAATTCACTTTATATTAATGGGGAATAGCTGCTTTAGTAATCTTCAACATATTATGATGTTAAAAATCTCTTGTGGAAAGGAACAAAACTGGGAGTCCCTTGAACCAAATGAATGCTTTCCAAAGAGAGCATTCTGCTTCCTTCTAGGAGCCGGCCTCCAGATCAGGGGTCATAGTCTTTTCAGTTACAATTGTCACTTTTCCATGTCGGCATGTAAATAGTTCAACTTTGGTAAGTTCCTTATGATTCCTTTTCTATGTTTATCTTCTCACGCTTCTTGTGTTGGAGTGTCAATCTTTCTTTTCAGTTCTGGTTTTTTCAGCAAGAATGTTTGAAAGTCCTCCACCTCACTGAATGACCATATTTTCCCCTGGAACACTATACTCAGTTTTTCTGGGTAGGTGATTATTGGTTTTAATCCTAGCTCCCTTGATCTTCGGAATATCATATTCCAGACCCTTTGATCCCTTAGTGTAGAAGCTGCTAGATCCTAGGTTATCCTAATTGTGTTTCCACAATATTTAAATTGTTTCTTCCTGGCAGCTTGCAATACCTTCTCTTTGGTCTGGGGATTCTAGAACC
>CM053590.1:136622911-136638716 GCA_028646515.1 Pseudochirops corinnae
TCTCATAAAGTCATTATCTTCCATTTGCTCCAATCTAATTCTGAAGGAATTATTCTCTTCAGTGAACTTTTGAGATTCTTTTTCCATTTGGCAAATTCAACTTTTTAAGGCATTCTTCTCCTCATTGGCTCTTTGGGCCTCTTTTGCCATTTGAGTTAGTCTGTTTTTAAGGTGTTATTTTCTTCAGTCAGGTTGTTAACTCTCTTTTCATGATTTTCTTGCATCATTCTCATCTCTCTTCCCAATTTTTCCTTCACTTCTCTTACTTGATTTTCAAAATCCTTCTTGAACTCCACCATGGCCTGTAACCAGTTTACATTTTTCTTGGAAACTTTTGGCGCAGGAGTTCTGACTGTGTTGTCTTCTTACTGTTCCATGCTTTGATCATTTTTGTCCCCCAAAAAGGAATCTAAGGTTTGATTGCTGTGCTCTCTTTGCTTCCTTTGCTTGCTCCTGTTGCTACTCAATTACTTGACTTTTTAGCTCTTTGCCACAGTAGAACTCTGCTTCCAGAGCAGAGAGCTTTGTCCCAAATCACTGAGGTTTTCACAGCTGCTGGAGCTATTAGGCAGGTGCCATTTCTACAGCCCCCACAAGCTTTGGCCCACTGGTCACACACCTCAGGACCACCATCCAAGACCACGATCCAGATCCAGGCAGGTCAAGGCAAGAGCACTTAGCCTCTGAATGGTTGCTTGGCCCCCCTACAATCTACAGTCTGTGAGCTCTGAAGCAGCCACATGACTGTAGAGCTGTCACTTCCACCGCTTCTGGCTCTGGGGGCAGAGGACAGGACCACACTCTGTCCCCCCCAAATTCAGCCAAGTTCCACTGACCTTTCACTTTGTCTTTGGCATTTATGGGTTGATAATTCTAGAAACAGCCACAGCTGCTGGTGATCCACTCTCCCGAAATCTGTTCCAGCCATTGCTGGTCGGGGCCACCCTGGGGCTAAACCTGCAGGCTCATGCAGGGCTGGGCTCGGCTCCCAGCATGCTGTGATGGACCCTTCCTGTCCCCCTGTTGCACTGCTTTCAGCAGGAAATTTGTTTCTCTCTGTTACGTTGTAGGTTCTGTACCTCTAAAATTTGTTTAGAGTCATATTTTATAGGTATTTGAGGTGATTATGGGGGGAGGCCACAGAGTTTTCCTGCTTCTATGCTGCCATCTCGGCTCTGCTCCCCCATACTTGATTTTCAAAAGCCTTTTTGAACTCTTCTATGACCTGAGACCAATTCATATTTTTCTTGGAGGCTTTTGTTGTCTTCTTCTGGTTGTGTGAATTGATCTTCCTTGTCACCAAAGTTAGATTCTATAGTGAGTTTTTTTTTCACTGTTTGCTCATCTTCCCAGTCAAATACTTGACTCCCTATCAAGACAGGACTCTGCTTCCAGTGGGGATGAGGGTGGGGAATGGATGTACTCTCTCAAGATTCAGAGGTTTTGTATCAGTCACTGGATTCTCCCCTCGTCTGTGGGCCCAGAACTCTGGAAGCAGCTTCTGCTGCCACCACCACCACCCCTGCTGTCCCAGAACTGAGGCTGGACTGAGTTCCTCTTTCACCCAGGTCCCACAGAGTTCCCCCACTGACCTTCCATGCTATTCTTGGTATTTGTGGCTTGAGAAGTCTGGAAACTGCCACAGCTGCCAGTGATTCAGCCCCCTGAGGCCTGCTCCAGCCCCATCTGTGTCGGACTGTGTTCTGCTCCCAGCTCTGTGCAATATACCCTGCCTATCGACCTTCCAGATTGTCTTGGGCTGGAGATGTGTTTCATTCTGTCATTCTGTGGGTTCTGAAGCTCTAGAATTTGTTTAGAGTCATTTTTATAGGTATTTTGAAGGGTCTGGGGAAGAGCTCAACCAAGTCCCTGCTTTTACTCCACCATCTTGGCTCCATCCTCCCCTTGTAGTGGCAGTCTTAAGGGAAAGTGCCATCTCTCTGAGGCAGAAGGAAGTCTCAGTAAAATAAGTGAGGCAACTGACTGAGAAAGACCTAAGTTGAAATGCAGCCTTAGACTTGGCAGCTGTGTGGTCACATAACCTCTGTCTGTTTCAGTTTCCTTGTACTTCATTGGAAATAACAATAGAACTTCTCAGGATTATGGTGACAATAAAATGAGAATGTAAAATGGTCTTCCAATTACCAGCTGATACCATCATTCATTTTCAATTTAATAAATATTTATTAGGTGCCTACTACATGCCAGCCACTGTGCTAAGCACTGGGATATAAAAAGAGGCAAAAGAAAGTCCCTGCCTTCAATAAGCTTGCAATCTAGTGAAAGAGACAACAAGCAAACATATGTGTGTGTGTGTGTGTGTGTGTGTGTGTGTGTGTATATATATATATATATATTTATACACACACACAAAACAAGCTATATACAGGATAAATAGGAAATAATTAAGAGAGGAAAGGTGCTAGAATTAAGAGATGGGATTTTAGTTGGAACTTAAAGAGGAGCCAGGAAAGCTAGGAGGTACAGATTAGGAGGGAAAACATTCCAGGCATGGGGGACAGCCAGAGAAACTGCCTAGAGCTGAGAGATGGGGTATCCTTTTGGTAGACCCACAGGGAAGTCAGTGTCATTGGATAGAAGAGAACATGGCAGATAGTAAGGTATAAAAAGATTAGAAAAAGTAGGAGGGAGTTAGGTCATAAAAGGCTTTGAATGCTAAGCAGAGGATTTTGTATTTGATCTTGGAGGTGATAGGGAGCCATGGGTATTTGAGTATGTGTTGGGGGTGACATAATCAGACCTACACTTCAGTAAAATCATTTTGATGGCTGAATGAAGGATGGATTAGAGTGGGGGAAAGACTGGAGGCAGACAGGCTCACCAGCAGGTTACTGCAATAATCCAGGCATGAAGTGATTCAGCCCTTGGTAATACATTGAACATGGTGCTTGGGGTGAGAGGTGGGGAAGGCTGAGAATGAGAAAGAGTGAGTTGAGGATGACTCCAAGATTTTGAGCCTGAGGTACTGGGATGACGCTGTTGTCCTTTACAGGAATAAGGAAGATAGTTTCCTTTCAGTCATGCTGAGTTTGAAGTGTCTGAAAGGCAGCTGGAGATGTGAGAATGGAATTTAGCAGAGAGGTTGAGGCAGGATAGGTAGATATGAGAATTGTCAGCAAAGACTTAGTAATTAAATCCATGGGAGCTGATGGAGGAAGGAGGGAGGGACAAAAGGAGAAGAGAAAACAGCCCAGGACAGAACTTTGTCAGACATCTGTGCTTAGAGGGTGTGATCTGGATGAGGATGCAGCAAAGGAGACTGAGAAGGAGCAGTCAGATAGATAGGAAGAGAACCAGGAGAAAGTGGTAAAGCAACAACCTAGTGAAGAGAGTATATCAAAGAGGAGGGGATGACCAACAGCATCAAAGGCTGCAGAGGTCAAAGAGTACAAGGGCTGAAAAAAGGCCACTGGATTTGGCAACTATGAAATTGATGGAATCCTAATAAAGCTGCTTCCAGTTCCAATATTCTAACTTCCTCATAGGCCCCACTGCACAGCAGGCCCACTGTACCTTCCTAGCCCCCCTCTCAATATTCTAACTTCCTCATATATGCCTCAATGCTCACTAGAACAGATGTGCCCATAGTTCTCACAGAACAATGTCCATGTGATGAGAACCCAGTCACTGCCTCTACCTAGCAACTGCCCCCAGACCCATTCCACATATTTGAACAGTCGTGTTCTTGTATTCAATCACAATCACACCATCCATCTAGCCCAAGACAGGACCACAACACATATCTATCTTGACCGAACAGGACCACAATAGCAAGCTGATTGGAGGACAACATGACCAGAATGTTTAACCACTGAACCATAGAAGGGACCCCTCCTCCATGACCTAATCCCTTAATAAACTCTTCCTGCCTTTTAAAAAATTAATCATATTCTTATATTCTATGTAAATTTCTGTTATGTAATTGCATATTAACCTTATAAAAATCCATCTTGCTTTCTCTGAAGTTGCTGGTTCCTCTTGCAATTTAGCGTGCTTCATGAGAGGCATCAATCTCAATAAGTGCCTATACTTGGATTAGAGGTGGTCTGACTCCGAATTCTTTCAGATGGTTCCACCACAATACATCATGAAACCCCAACAGTTTTTGGGTAGACAGAGCCTCCACCATAACAAAACTACTGGAACTTTGGAGAAAGCAGTTTCTTTGGAATGATAAAGTTAGGAAATGAATTAAGAAGTTAAGAAGGGGGAGGGATAGAATTTGGAACTCAAAAAAAATTTTTTTTGAGTTTAAAAATTGTTTTAACATGTAACTAGGGAAAAATAGAATATATTAAAATAATCTCTAAAAAATAAATTAACAGATAATCAAATTTATCCCTTTAGCAAAAAAAAAAAAATGCATTAAAAAGAGAAAGAGAAGAGAAAGTGGTAACACCCATTGTCATTTCCAAGGAGTTTAGTCACAGAAGGCAGAAAAGATATAGGACAATAGTGGGAATGGAAGGATCAAGTGAGGGTTCTCTCAGGATGAGGGAGACATGGGAATATTCATAAGTAGGGAAGTAAATAGCAAAGAGAGACTGAAAATAAGTGATAGAGGCATCAGTCTGTTGGAGGAGACAGGGTGAAATGTGTTTGCTTGAATAGGTAGAGGAGTTAGCCTTGGTAAGGAATAAGGCTACCTTAGTACACGAGATACGGGTGAAGGGGGAGATAGTGGCAGAAGGCATATGAATCTGAGCTGGGGAAGAGGGACAAAGAAGGAGTTCATGGCAAAAGGCCTTAATTTTTTCTGTTAAAAAATGAGACCAGGTTGAGAGGATGGGGGTGGGAGTGCTAAGGGAGGTTTGAGGAGCTGATCTCAAGGAGGAGGAATCCTATACTCAATTTAAACTACTACATGGATCTAGGAGACCCTTCCGTTGAGGGTTTGGCTACCCAGAGGGGGCTTGAATTGGACAAGATATTTTGTTATTCCTTCCCACCTTTTTACCTCCAAGGCATGCAGTATTTACTACTCTTTCCCCTAAACACAGTCACTTCAAGTTTAGGACAGTGCTATGGAGAAACTTGGCTGGAAGAACAGTCCTTTATTTCAACTTGTACTAATCTGTGGCTCCCCTTTACCACTGGATTAAATTCTGTTGCCTAGGATTAAACATAAACTTCTCTGCTTGGCATTTAAAGACCTTTACAGTCTGGATCCTACCAGGTTTATTATACTTTATTAACTTTCACTTCATGATTCTAGTCAAACTCATCTATTTGCTGTTCCCCTTTGCATGACCTCACATTTTCCACCTATAGATGTTGGAAAAAGTATACCTTTATCAGCTGTACTTCTTTTTACAATTATCCCTTCCACATTGAGAGGCTTAAGGATGATGTACCGTGTCCCCCCCAACCTGGAAAATGTGAGTAAAATTTTTTGGTCCTCCTTTTGTACTAGAGAAGAAGTCTGAATTATTCAAAGATAAATATGATATCATACAATACTATACATCTATTTTATGCATTTCTGAGTTTCTCAAATTTTTCTGCATAGTCTGCTGGGCTTTGTGTATTGTCTGCAGCTTCCACAAAACTCCCCCCAAATTCCCATTTCTTTTGCCAACTGGTAATATACAGAAACCAAAGGAAGGAAGGAAAGCCACAATATGGAAAGGATAACTATATGTATATATATATATATTATATATACATATATAGAGAGATGTAGATATAGATATGTAGATATATACACATATATGTATGCATATATACAATATTTTTATTAATTTAAATTTTTTTGGTTATATTTTGAGTTCCAACTTGTCTCCCTCCCTCCTAACCAGACACTAGAGAAAACCAACATTTGATAAAAATATAGATATATGGAACCATACTTCTATGTATCAGTTCTTTCTGTGGAGGTGGATAGCATTTTCCTTCATAAGACCTTGATTGTCAACCTGAATTAAAGAGAAGGCACCCAATATAGCAAAACTTATGATCTTTAGTCAGGACAAGGAAGTTGCACCTGGGGTTCCACTAAGCAACAAGGGCGGGACAGCCCCAAGAGGGGGCTGGGCATAGGGTACTATTAAAGCATTCCAGCAGAGGGAAAGGGGCTTAGGATGCAGAGTTGGGATAGTCCAAGGTTTCACACGGAAAGTTGTTTTGCCTAACAAGTGAGTCTTGAGAAAAAACAAGGGAATGGAGGAGGGGAGAATTTGGGATGTTTACAGAACAACCAAAGACTAGAAGGGTCAGCTTGGATCACTCAGAATAGCTTAGTCATTCACAGTTATTATTGGAACAATATTGCCATTACTAAATATCAGTTCTCTTGGTTCTGCTCATTTCACTCTGCATTATTTCAAGCAAGATATTCTATATTTTTCTAAAACCAACCCGCTCAGTCATTCCTTACAGCGCAGTAGTATTCCATCACAATTATATACCACAACTTATTTAACCATTCCCCAGTTGATGGGCATCCCCCCACTTTCCGGTTCTTTGTCACCACAAAGAGAGCTGCTATAAATATTTTTAAAACATATAGCTTCTTTTCCTTTATCCCTGATTATCTTGGGAAACAGACCTAATAGTGGTATTGTTGGGTCAAAGGGTACAGTTTTTAACTCTTGGAGCATAATTCCAAATTCCTCTCCAAAATGGTTAGAACAGCTTACAATTCCACCAGCAGTGTATTAGTGTCCCAATGTCTCCACATCTCCTCCAACATTTCTCATTTCCCCCTTCTTTAGCCAATCTGATAGGTGTGAGACGGTAATAGCTACTTCTTAAGACTCCCCAATTTCCCTCAAAATTCTGCTCAAATGCCGGCTTCCTCCTAAACTAATCCCTTCCTCAACTCCCTCCTGAGTTCCTAGTGCTTCCTAGACCCTCCTCTTCCCCCCGCCCCTCCAAACTTCTGCGTTTATGGGGGAAAAAAAAAAACAGTTCTATGTACCGCAGCAGGAATTATTTTACAGGCAATTGTCTTCTAAAATCGTTATCAAGTTTTCACAAGGAACCAAAATTTGCCTCTTTGAAACCAAACTCCCTCCCACTCCGCCCTCTGAGGATAACAACAGAACAGCTCTGATTCCTTTTTCATTGGACAGCCCTTCAAAATACTTGAAGACTTCACTCTATTCTTCCTCTTCTTCCTAGTGTCTTTTTAATTCCTTCCACAGTTCTGCCGCACGACAGTCACCCGTTCAGTCCCCCCCACCATTCGCTCTGGACGTTGATCCGCTTGCCAATGCCCTTTGTCACTGCGTGCGTGCAGAACCGAACCCTGTGCTCCAGACTTGCTCTGAAGGCACGCGAGAGGGAGAGATGCGGGGGAGACGAGCACCTAGGACCTGGGCTCAAGACTCTTTCCCACCACGAAAGTTTGAGCCCAAGAACCTGGACGCTGCCCCAGCCTCTTCATTTCGCTCTCCCCGCCCCCTTCGCCGAAATACAACTTCAGGGCGTTACCATGGGGACGCGGAGGCCTCACCTGAGCCCAAGTAGGCGGGGCCGCCAGCCCAGCAGCCCGGGAGTCTCGGCTGCGAGCCCTAGGTTGAAGGCTGTGGCAGCTGCAGAGGCTGCCGAGGTCGTGGAGGCTTCAGCGACTGCCTCCCCTGCGCTTGTCGCAGAGGCTGGAGAAGCTGCAAAGGCCTTGGAGGCTGCAGAAACCTCTGAGGCTGTAATCTTGCCGACTACGGGCCTCATGACCAGCCAGGATTACAAGATCCGGGACAGTATCCTCTCCAGACCCAACTTCGTACCCAAGCACAGTACCGCGAGCAACTGGGGGTTGGGCCACTGCACTTTGGCTTTCTGGCTGGCTGTGAGCTTTGATGTGGTGGGGTTCGTGGTACTGCTAACGGGAGTCTTCTCCGAGGTCTTCTTTTACGACTTGCTGCTCTACGCGGGTTCCATCATCATCTTCCTCAGCCTCTTCTGGTGGGTCTTCTGGTATACTGGCAATGTCGAGGCGCCGCCAGACCAGATCCTCTTGCCCAACAAGCGGCTCCAGTTGAGGTCTTCCTACTACTTCCAATCCCTTCGAAACAGCTTTAGCCACCATTTCACCTTCTCTATGCCGAGGTTCCTCGTAAGGACACGGGAAAAAATCCACTGGCCGTTAATCCTGAAGGTGGTAGATACTTCCCAGCCAGATACCCCCCGAACAGAAACCTCCCAAACTGGACGCCTCCAGCCAGAAGACCTCCTGTCAGAAAGCCCCCAGCCAGAAAGCTCCCAGGTAGAAAACCTCCAGTCAGAAGACCTCCTACCAGAAAGCCCCCCATCAGAAGACCTCCTGCCAGAAAGCCCCCCATCAGAAGACCTCCTGCCAGAAAGCCCCCAGTCAGAAGACCTCCTGCCAGAAAGCCCCCCATCAGAAGACCTCCTGCCAGAAAGCCCCCCATCAGAAGACCTCCTACCAGAAAGGCCCCCATCAGAAGACCTTCTTCCAGAAAGCCTCCCGTCGGAAGACCTCCAGTCAGAAAGCTCTCCCCCAGAAAGCTGTCAGCCAGAAAGCCTGCAATCAGAAAGCCTTCTGCCAGAAAGCCTCCAGCCAGAAACCTCCCAGTCAAAATGTTTCCTGGGTAGAAATCATGAGTCTGTGCTCATTACCAAGGAATACTCTTTACCAAACTTGGAGGAGCTCTCCACACAAACGCTGCAATATTCTGAAACTTTTCAACTCTCACCCAAACCCTGAGCCTGAACCCTTTGCAAAGGTCCCTTTGCTACTTTTTTATTATCCTTTAGCAGGACACTCAGGACCAGCCATATGATTTAATTAAGCCATATCAGTTTGAGCCCCTGATATTAAACCCAGACTCCAAGCCAAGGAGTTGCTCCTTCTCCACTACATGCCACCACACTACCAACTGGCAGCAACTGATCCTCTCAATGAGAAAAGTAGGAGGGGGGGAACCTCCAAGTAGCTCCTACAATCCTCCTGCTGCTTCTGTTTGAGCTATTTCTTCTCCAAGTGAATACTTTAGGAAGAATATTAAAGTATGTTATTCCTTAATTGTTTCAAAACTTGTGGTCCTTCGAGATCTCAGAAATGTTAGGCTTTGTTAGTGAAACCTGTTCTTTTGCTAAGGAAACAAAACTTTTTTGGCTAAGGGATTTAGATACTGACTGAATTAATTCAACAAGTGTATTGCCCGTTGTGACATGTTTTTCTTAGTTAATCCAGTGGATAGATTTAAGTTTTTCCACCCAGTCCACTAAATCATAAAACTAATCTCCAAATTTTCATAGAAAGACAATACTAACTAACCATACTAATCTGGATTTCCCAGTCTGTTCACAAAGTTTCCCCAAGTTTGGGATTGAATCCATATCCTTAAGAAAGTAAGATGTTAATTAATCAATAAGTGATGATGGGGGACGCCCCTTGAGCTCTCCTTGAATCTTTGAGGTACAGGCTCTGGGAAACCTCTTGAAGTCTGATTGAATCTTCCGACTTGATGAGGCATTTCCAGAGGCCATAAGTATTTCATAGTGGCTGGGCCCAAACCTCTGTTACTAGCCTGGCCCTCTATTGTCTATCTGCTTCCCACCCTTGAGTCTCTCAAAATATCAATCCACTCTTGCATTGACCTCATTAACTCCTCCTGAGGACCCTCCCTGAGCTCCTCCTCTGGACCACACCTAGATTCCTCTGTATATAAGAATCCCATCTCCTTTCCATGTGTGTGAGTGCTGTAGAATGGCTTAGCACAGACTTGCTCTGTGAGAGTGACACAGAAGGCCCTAGCGCAGACTTGCTCTGTGTCCAATACAGGCGAACTTTTAATAAACTTTACTTTTCTTTGGCTGAGAAGACTTGAGTGGAATTCTTTCGGCAGGATCCAGCGTGTTGGTATTTTGGGGTCTCAGGCAACCCTAACCCTCTTTGGGTAAACCATATCATTTTTATGGTTCCCTGACTGGGAAACACTGCTAATCTCAAGGTCTTCTCCAGCTGGGACTGGAAGGTATGTAAGCCTCTCTTCCCCTATTGCCTTCTTGTTCTCCAAGTAACTTGGAGGTGTATTTTTTGCATGTTTTTTTGTGTGTGTTTTGTTTTGTTTTTGTGGGCCTGACCTCTCAGGTTCCATTAGGTCAGACAGCTAGGTACTCAGCCTGGCCTCAGGTTCTCGGTCCCGTTTGGTTATGTTGGGGAAAATGGACATGTGTGCAGCTTCTGAAGAATGGAGGACAGGGACAGATTCCTGATCTAGAAGTATAAGCCAGATCCTTTCAATTCTCTCAGCTAGGGAACTGGGAAAACTCAAGGAGGGTCCCAGAGCCCACACCTCATCACTAAGTATCCATTAAGGATCCATTTTATGGCAGGCACTGGAGACAACAAGACAAAAATGGAAGTCCTTGACCTCAAGCAACTTATTTTCTGTGAGGAAAATAGCATTCACATATAAATAAATTCAAACTAATTTGAAGGCTGGAAAAATTACCAGATCAGGAGGGATGTGAGGAAAGAGTCTTTTGTAGGAAGAAGCTGAGTTTTGAAGGAAATTAGGGAGTCTAAGAAATAGAGGTGATAAAGGAATCCATTCCCAAACAGCATCTGTAGAAGGAAGATGTGATGTCATGTAAGGTAAACAGCAAGTAGGTTACTTTAGAGTATGTGAAAATCAGTAATATATAGAAAACCTGGTAGGAACCAGATTGTGAAGGACTTTAAATGCCAGGCAGAGTTTGTATTTAATCCTAGTGGCACTGATTTGGGAGAAGGGGTTCCAAACCTGTGGGTTTTACTGTGCAGGGAAAAGGAAACTTCCTATCAAAGCAGATTGGCAACTCTTCAGAAATTTTTAGTCTTAAAGAGTCGGTTGGTTAAGTGACTTACTCAGCATCACACAGCCTGTAGTTGTCTGTCTTCCTGACTTTGGCTGACCTTCTATGGTGATTAGAATACATTGTGCTACATCAGAGCAGCTAGGTGGTGCAGTGGATAAAATGCTGGGCTAGGAGTCAGCCTTCATAACTTCAAATCTGACCTCAGACACTTACCAGCCACATGACTCTGGGCACATCACTTAACCCTGTTTGCTTCCACTTCCTCATCTGTAAAATGAGAGGGAGAAAGAACTCGCAAACTACACCCAATATCTTTGCCAAGAAAAACCCACATAGGGTTATGAACAACATCAAATGGGCCAGTAGTAATTCTCTATAGAATCTATATATAGATTCCTGTATAGAATCTATAATAGATAGAATCTATTCAGTAGATTTATGATGAGCCAGACTTCTATCAAAGTCCTACTTGATTGCCTTATCTAGGTGTGGAAGTAATCCCTCAAAGGCTGTGCCATTAAATGGAAACTCTAGAAGGTTTCGCAAGCTTTAAGTATGAACCTAGTGGTAATATTTATCTGTTGTTAGTTACATGGCCCAGAAGGGCTGGAGGGAGGAAGACCTGAGTTCAGATCCTCATCAGACACAAGGTATGTGACTCTGGGCAAATCCTTTAATCCCAGTTTCCTCTTAACTGCACCTATCTTACAGGGTTATTGTGAGGGATCAAATGAGATAATCAACGTAAAGTCTTTAGCATAATATTAGCACATAGTAAGTGCTATATAGATGTTATATAGCTAAGCCTAGTTTGGAGAAGCCCATTGATATGGACTGATGAATTTTTTGGCCGTGGCAGCTATATAACACTAAATCACTGAAGTTTTCAGTCTATGTCAGAGGAGGTAGTCACTATAGTAATGAAATCATAGATCTTTGAAGTATTAGGAGTGAGATTTCTAGCAAGGATTCAGTATCCCATTTAATCCTACTTTTTGGCATGGCTATTAGAAAAGGTAAGAAGAAATACAAGGAGGTTGGAACCAGTACTTGTTCACAGCAAAAATATGTTCTCACCTTCCTGTGTGGCTTGCTTGTGGGGCTTCCTTGTGTGTCATTTAAATATCTGTGTCAACTGAGATTCTATTTCCCAGCTCTTTCCTCATCTGACCCAAACCTGGCTACTTTGGGGGCAAAAGTCATACGTGAGATAAGCTTCTGTGAGGTTCTACTTGTTTTGAATTCATCCTATATCCTTATCAGGAAATTCTGGTTAATTTCTCATATAATAATTTAAGGTTGGGGGTTAAAAAAAATTCTGAACTTAACCAACATCGATAAAAAAAGTTCATCGTCATATGTAAAGTAGAATAGGAAAAGAGGATTTTACATAGAAGTGCAAATTTCTATTATGTACAGTTTTTTTTTTCCTTTTAAGTAAATGGTTCAATTGTAACTGTTCCAAGCTGTCCTGTTTGCCTTTGTTTTCTTCTGGTCTATTTTCTGTTAAATTCTATGCATTAAAAAATTTTAATGACCCTCTTTTCTTTTTCTATTTCTCTCCTTCTCCCCTCCCCTTTTTTATGGTGGAGGTGGAGGCAATTCTACCTTGTCCACTAGGACAAGGAGGGGACACCCAATTCTCATGAAACAAATCCCTACATTCTGAAATCATGTCCCATTCTGCACCTTGAGTCCAAGTCATTTGAGTTTAAAGCAAGGTATGCAGTTGAATATTGAACAAAATCTAACTTGATTTTTCTTATAGCATTTCTTGTTTTCACTACAATCTACTCCAAGAAAACATTATTTTTCCCCCAAAATTGAAATTTTCTGTAGTCATAAAGCAGGGTAGTCATTTTTATCTTTTACAATGTGGATACAGATTTGAAAACAAAATGTAGTGAGGAAGGAAGACCATGGAAGGTCAACAGGAAGGTCAACAAACAAACAAAATTCCGAAGAGTAAAGGGCTATAACCGATGGGTTACTTCAAGAGATCAAGCATGGTTGTTAATTTTTCAACTACTCTTACCTTTTCTTTAAGGAGATTTTTATGCTATCATAACAATCCTTATGAAAGAGATAAAAGATTAAGTCAACTAGCAGGAAACTCAGGAGTTAAAGTTGAAATTTGTACAATATTTAGTGTATAAAGAAACTTCATTAACACTCTCCACTTAGCCTTTAAGGAAAGCCAGGGAAAGAAAGGAAAAAAAAATCCTGAGTCACAATTAAAATTTTAAGAACTACCAAGATTATATGTAATTTTGAAAGGCAATAGTTTTGATGACATTAATACCTTGGCTTTAAATGAAAATGTTGTGAGTTTATTTTGTAGAATTTATCAAAATTGATTAAAAGTAGATGGTACAATCATAAGAGTAGCCCCTTCAGCTAGGCCCTACCTGAGGGAATAAGGAAGTAGTCACATGTATTTAAATTTTCACTCTTTGAATTTATAATTGTATAAAACCAGGTCACTGTATCGAGCCCAATGGACATATGCAATGTGAATCCAGAGAATGAGACCACTTCACAAGACTCGTGATTTGTACTAATTAGGACATAACTGTACATCAGTCACTAAGAAGCCACCCCAGTCACTAAGAAGTCACTCCACCGACACTACACAGCTTTGGACACTTTTTTTGAACACTTCTAGGATTTTCATGCATTCTTTTTGTGCTTAGTTTTTCCCTGATATTGATATATACTCTCCCTCTTCTCCATCTCCAGACTCTACACTTTCCCTATCACTATCAAAACTTATCTATCCTCTATAAGGAAGGAATTGAGGGGATTAGGACAACAAGTGGCTTATTGTGTTAAATGAGTGAACCACACTGACTCCATTCCATCTTGTGACTCTTTTCTGGAGCTAGCTTAGTTTCTATTAAATTATGAGTCTAGTTCAGTTTCTGTCCTGTGAGAAAACTTCATTGGAAGAAAACCTTATTGTGTTGTTGAAACCTGGCCCTTCGTGGCTGGAAAACTGGACAACCTCTCACAGCCGCTTAGAGACCTTTAACCAAGGACCTAGGTTATACTTGATCCAAAGATTGATGGAAGGAGTTTTTTCACAATTGGCAACCCATGTGTTGTTGGGGGGAGGGGGGAGTTTGGAGGAAATTGGGGTTAAGTGATTTGCCCAGTGTCACACAGCTAGTAAGTATGCTCAGTTTGAATTCAGGACCTCTTGACTCCAGAGCCAGTGCTCTATCTACCATGCCACCTAGATGTCCCACATATGTCTTATCTGAAAACTGGCCTCATACTGATCAGTCAGTTACTGTTTCCATGTTCTATTGCTTGTTTACATATACTTTGGAGAGTGGGACACCTCCTTTTTTGAATTCAGAAAATTGCACCTGTTCACTCTTCCCCTCCCAACTTGGAAAGTCCTTAATTTTTCATCCAATTAGAAACAAGATTATTTAATGTTTCCTTTTAGTTAATTGACATTATTTGATTGTTTTTAATGTATAAAAATCTCTGTCCCCTGGTATTTGGGGTTCAGGTCCAAACTGAGAAGATCTGGTCCTGGTTTGTTGGCAATTGGCATGCATTGCCTAATAAATAGATATGCTTGGAAGATCAAGCCCATGATTCCTCAGCCATTTCATCTTTCTTCCGTCACAGTTTTTATTGAGCCATGCCAAATCGAGTCAGAATCCAAACTTCCACCAACAGCCTTCCAGGAAAATTCCCTAGAGATCTTCAGTTAATCTTTCACTGAGGAAGGCTGCCTTGAGAAGGCTGCCTTGGGAGGTAGGATTCCTAATCTTTTTTCCCTTTTTTCTTTGGAGCTTGGGTAAAGTCAACCAACTGGAAAAGGAGAGGAAGGCTGCCTTGGGAGGTAGGATTCCTGATCTTTTTTCCCTTTTTTCTTTGGAGCTTGGGTAAAGTCAACAAACTGGAAAAGGAGATTCAAATCTTAAGGAAGAAAATGACTCCTTGAAAATTAGAATTGGGCAATGAGAAGCCAGTGAAGTTATAAGAGACCAAGAAGTAATAAAAAAAAATATAAAGAATGAAAAAATAGAGGAGAATGTGAAACATCTCATAAGAAAAACAACTGATCTGGAGAACACATCAAGAAGAGAAAACATAAGAATAATCAGATTACCTGTAAACTATGATCAAAAAAAGAAACTTGATACAATAATATAAGAAATAATTAAAGAAAATTGTCCTGAAGTATTAGAACTAGGGGGGGAAATGGAAATAGAAAAAGTCCACTGATCATCACCTGAAGGAAATCCTATGAGGAAAACCTACAGGAATATCACAGTCAAATTCCAAAACCCCCAGCTTAAAGAGAAAATATTACTAGCAACTAGGGAAAAAAACCTAATTCAAATATGGAGGATCTACAATTAGAATTACACAAGACCTAAGAGTGGCAACACTAAAGGCTGCAGGTCTTAGAACTACATATCAAAGAGCAAAAAGGGTTGCAGTTGAAAATATCATACCCAGAAAAGTTAAGGATAATCCTGAATAAAAAAAAATGAATATTCAATGAATTGCCAGACTTTCAGAATTTTGTTGGACAAAAACTTTAACTTAATAGAAAATTTGACATACAAGATCTAAGAGAAATATAAGGTACACATCAAAGACTAATTATAAGGGATTCAATAAGGACAGACTGTTTACTTTTTATGTGAGAAGATATAAAACTTATAGCTAGGATTATTATTAATACTTGGGTAGTTCAAAAGAAAGACTGGGGTAGAACTGGGTATGCTGTGATTCTAAAAAGTAAAACCATTTAGGAAAAGAGTAATTATCTTGCACAAATTAGGTGTGAGAGGGAGAACTGACACAGAGGAATTAGATGGGGAGGAAGGCTGGTAGTTCTGGAACCTTACTCTTACCAGGAATATGTTAAAGATAACAATAGGGGCAGCTAGGTATCACAGTGAATAGAGCACCAGCCCTGGAGTCAGGAGGACCTGAGTTCAAATTTGGCTTCAGACACTTAATACTTACTAGCCATGTGACCTTGGGC
>CM053590.1:136639216-136661072 GCA_028646515.1 Pseudochirops corinnae
ATATGCCTTAGATTGATTCCCAAAAGAAAGAATCAAGAAAAAAGTTAAAGCAACATAGCTAAAATAGAATATCAAACCTTCAAACAAACCAGTAGTGAAAACATTTTACAGTATTATTTATCCATCTCTGCAACAAACATGCAGACCTCTACTATAAAGAAATCAAAACATTTCACATCTGAAATGATTAGACAGCATTTTCTCACTTTCTTAAACAATATTAATAAAATTCTTTGAATTCTAATTGATACTCAACCCATGTCTGTATGTATATATACACATATACATATATGTATGTATGGGTATATACATACACACATATCCCCTCCATCCCCCAGTTTCTCTTTATTTCTTTATTCTGCCATTTTTTTTCTACCATTTTTTACAAAATACCCAATCTTAAAGACTCTAATTTCTCTTTCTAGCTCCGTACTGAATCAGTTACCAAGTTGGGTCAATTCTTCTTTTAGTCAAATATTCCTTCATGTCTCTTAAATCTGTCCTGTGGATTTTGGTTTCACCATTCCCCCAGCTTCAAGGCTTTTGTATCATCTTATTGGGAAATCACTGCAAAATCTTTTGTCAGTTTCCCTGCCTCCACTTCCCATTCACTGAAATCCATTCCACACTTTACTACTGTGTTAATCACCTTTCTGTGGTCCCATCTCTCCTAGGTGAGTTTAGATGCTGTCTTCTAGGCAATGGCTCCCCGTTGTCTAGAAAATAACATCTAAATTCATCCTGGAATGCAAAGTCCAGTAGAAAGCCTTGGTCCTAAACTCTCTTTTCAGCCTTACTTTGGCTTCCCCACTCCGATAAAGAAAATCCTCTCCTGAAACCAAACTGGTTGGTTTCATTACCACCTAAACACGCCTTACACTTTCCCACCTTTTTTTTTTTCTCCTAACTAGAATGTTCTCCTCACCTAACCATCCTTCAAAGACCAACTCAACTCTCTCCTCTTTTATAAAGAACTCACACTCGTACATAGCACTTAGGGTTTACAAAATGCTTACTTTACAGTAACCACATGGGATGTGTACTGAAGTACTATTAACTTCATTTACAGATGTGGAAACTGAGGCTAAGAGAAGCCTTCCTTGATTACTCCAGCTGGAAAACAGGGTTCCCTTTAATGAATTCCTCAAGGATTTAATCTCTATCCCCCTCATTTGGCCTACTAGCCCCATCAATAACCAGATTCTAAACCACATCTGGGTTAGAATGTTGTGCCCAACAGTAACCATTCAAGAATAGGATGCAATATGGTGGAATGGTAAGGGCTGTTGGAATCAGGGGAACTGGCTTCAAATTCTACCTTTGCCACTTGGCTAAGTGACCTTGGGCAAGTCACCTCCTCCTGGACTTCAGATCCCTCACCAATAAAATAAGAAGTATGGATCTGATGTTTCTAAGGTCCCTCCGACCATTAACACTGAAAGATGCCCAAAGGCCTTGCTACTCCAAAGACTTGCCACTGAGAAGCTAAACTCGAAGTAATAATCTCTCATTCTCCAGAGATGCCAGTTGTCTAGAATACCTACACTATCATGCCTGTTAATTTGGGCATTCTCTGGTGGCTTGGAAATTAGTAGCTAATAAAACAGCCATCATTTATATACCAATCTATATTACTAAATGTAGGCACTGTTCTAAGCATTTTACACTTATTATTTCATTTTATCCTCAAAACAAGCTTGGGAGGTAGGTGTTATTATTACAGACAAGGAAAATGATTAAATGACTTGCCCAGAGTCACACAGCTAGTAAGTGTCTGAGGCTGGATTTAGATTCAGGTCGTCCTAATTCCATGCCTGGCACTTTGCCTACAAGTGTTGATTTTTTAAAAAAAATCAAAGCAATAATCATTAATGTAGCCCTCAAGTGATAAATGAGCATTACGGAATCAGTAAAATCAAAGCTCTAATCCAGCTTTAGACTCAGATGAACTATAGGCCCTCAGGCACATCATTTGGCCTTTCCCAGTCTCAGTTCCCACATTTGCAAGATGGGAGTGATAACCTAGCCCACAGAGATGTCAGGGAGGATCCAATGAAATAACATCTGTAAGGTATTTTATAAAACTTATACCACTATATAAATGCAAACTGTAACAATAAAAAAAATAATCTAATGCAGGGCTAGTCATCACCCTATGATGTCACTGGTCCTCTTCAAAACCAACGATAAACAAAAATAGTAACAATAATGATAGAGGAGACTGGGGCAGTATATTAAGTGCTGGAAGTGGGATTCAGGAAGAGTTCAAATCCTGCTTCAGACACTTACAAGTTGTATTATCCTGGGCAAGTCACTTAACCTCTCTAAGCCTCATTTTCCACATCTGTAAAATGGAGAATTTTACTACTTCTACTTCTCAAAGTTGCTTTAAAAATCACGAGATAATGTCTGTAAAGCCCTCTGGAAAACCTTTAAAAAGGCTATATAAATGTAATGATGTTTACTGTCATCATTAGCCCAAGGAGCCCCTCTCAGGTCGCTTCACCAGGCCGAGCAGTGCCAGATTTATAATTTCATGAAATAAACCAAGCAATCAAAGTGAGGCCGAGGGCGGGGAGGAGTGGGGCGGGGCCGGGCTCCGGACGCTCCCATCGCTACGGGCACAGGGGGAGCCTCTGTCTCGGACATTCGAAACTTCGGGCGGCCCCGGAAGCCGGAGAGACGCCTCGCGACCCTTTCTGGCAGCCTCGTCCAGCTGGACTGAGGGCGGCGGCCCGAGCAAGGAGGCCGCCGAGGATCCCTGGCTCGTACAGTCGCGCCGCGCCGCGTCCCGGTTCCCGGCCCCGGCCTCTCGAGCCCCGGCCCCGCTCACCTCCAGGGGCGGGTGGGCCCGCACGATTTCCCTGACGGACTGCGGCAACTGGACTCGCCGCCCCTCGACGAAGAGCGGCATCGCGGTGGAGGCCGCCGGGGAGGTGGAGGCGGTGGGAGGTGCCCGCCTCAGGCCCCGCCCATGCTGGGACGGGAGACGCCGGGCTCCGGCTCTGGTTCCGCCCCCTCCGCCCACCGCACCCGGACTGATGGCTGCTCCTTACCCCGCAGGTCGCCGGGAAATGTAGTTGGGATGGGAAAGAAGCGGAAAGGGGCGTGGCTAAAGCTCTCCTATGTGCCCCGATTCGCCAAGTCTTTCCTCTTTCGGCCCCTCCCCTCCCTCCTTTTCCTCCTCGGACACCGCGCCTCGATCACCCACTCTAGGCAGTCTGAGAGGGAAGGGTAGAGAGAGGAGGAAGAGGGTGAGGGGGCGGTGCCAACTACCGCCCAGGTGCCTCCTGATTCGTCCCGCCTCTTCTCCTTCCTTTCCCCTAACTCGCAACTGGATTACCTATCCAAGGCACCTTCAATTTGAACTCTCGCGCCTCTTACTTAAGGCAGCCTTCCCCCTCCCCAAAGCCAAAATGCATACAATTCGATCCAATCATTTTAAAAAATGCTACAGTGTATATGTATATAGGGGCAGCTAGGTAGTGAGACATGGACCTGGATGGAGTCAGGAAGGCGAGTTCAAATTCAGCCTTTGACACTTCTAGATAGGATCCTGTGCAGGTCACTTCACCTCTCAGTCTTTCTTCATCTGCAACATGGGCGTAATAATACTGTATCTCCTCGGGTTGTTGTGATGATCAAATGAGTTTTGTAAAGTGCTTTGAGAACCTTAAAAAGTGCTATATAATTGCTATGTCTATGGTAAAGATGATGTGTAAGGTGGAAAGCCTCTCCCCCACCCCCAACTGTGCCTCTCCCCAGATTCACCCTATTAAAATGTATCTGAGGGGAGGCTAGGTGGTGCAGTGAATAGACCACCGGCCCTGAAATCAGAAGGATCTGAGTTCAAATCCAGCCTCAGACACTTGACACACTACCCATGTGACTTTGGGCAAGTCACTTAACCCCAATTGCCCTCCAAAAAGCAAATAAAATAAAATATATCTGAGTCTGGTCCTGATGCTAACCCAAACCCATCCCTACCTGCTGATACCCCCCACCTAGCCTTCATATCCAGAATTGAAATATAGTCCCCCCCAACCAAAAATTGTCCCTTCTCCCAACTTCCTCCTTTCTGTTGATGACAACCACTGTCCTCCTGTGTCATTGGATTTAGATCCGGAAGAAACCTTAGAAGATCATAGGCAGGGAAACATTTGAGCTTTTGAGACTCACTCTGAAAGACCCTGTGAATTTGCCTCCAGTATCATAGTATTATGGGGTTAGAGGAGGAAAGGGCCTTAGAGGCCTTTTGCTATTAAGGAAACTGAGGTATGGGAGTGGCAGAATTGTATTTCAAACTAAAGTCTAATATGTATTGCTGAGATATATTGCTGTTTGCTTGGATAAATGGGTTTGTTATTTGCCATCTGATGATGTTTATATAACTGACATCTGGTAGAAATGGAGTCAAGCCTCTGGCTTGGAGCACTCTTTCCCTGTTAGGGGACAGTGACCCGGAACACAGTTTGAGTCAAAAAAAAATTTCCCTAGGTTAGCAATATTTAGGTGGACAGATATAATTCTAGCCCGGTATTCCCTCTTTGAAGAAAGCAGAGTGGCTATCCAAAATTCAAGATACCATATATTTCACTGCATAATTGTCACACTTTTTTTTAGTCCCAAAATTGGTTATAACCTTTCATTGTGTAATCATTGCATGATGTAATTCTGTTCTTTCCTGCTGCTTAAAAGGTAAACAGAGAAGCAGTGTATTCACTAGTGGCATATAGGTACGCATTTATTTCTCATGCATTGCAAGCCATGAACCTAGAATAAACACACATGCCTTGTCAGTATATTTGTGAAAGCTGACTTGCTTGGTCCCTCTTTAGAGTCTCCTTGATTTGTTTATAGAGTTCTGCAGTATTGTCACTCAACCCAATGAAGAGCTGTAGGTGCAAGAGGAGCTGGTGGGCATGAGTTCCATGAGTTAGTCATATGATATAGTAAGCCTTGCATCTTCCCTCGATAGCTAAACTGTACAGCTCATCTGTCAGTGATACATTAACATGTGAAGGATGTCCTTCTAATTGTGGGTAAATATAAAGAGTATTCTTTGGGTTTCAAGCTGAAAGTGAATGTGTTTGCTAAACAACATGGAAATAGCTGCTGAAAGACAGTTTTCAGTGAGTGAAAAGTTTGTGCAAGACTGGTGGAAACTAACTGACAAGCAATATCAGCACAAATTTTTTTTTAAGTTTCACTTAATGGTTGCAATTTACCCTTTTTGCAAAAAAATCTGTCATACAATCTGTGACGATTATGCCATGAAACACAGTATCCTCCTACCTGGGTGGTGATAGCTTGGGTCACACACACAATCCTTATCTGTGTCACTGTTCTGAGACACATACACCCTCTGAGATAGATAATATCTGAGATGGATAATATAGCTGCCATTTATTTATGTAGTGCATTAAGTTTTGCAAAACACCCTCATTTGTACAGAGGAAACTGAAGCTAAACTAAGTGGCTTGTCCAATGAGACATAAATAATAAAAGTATGAAGTAGCTGAGCCAGGGTTCAAGTTCAAGTTCTCCAGGTTCAAATCAAATACTCTTCCCTGGCCCATTCTTCCATCATGCTGGCTTAATAACCTTCTCCCATTGGCCAGTTCCTTCCTGGGGCCCAGTCTGGCCATGCTTTAGTTCCTGTTCCTGGGTGTGCTTCTGATTTTGAGGACATTTCCACCATGCCTCCAGGTGGGCACTTTCTCGATTCCCTTCCTTTTTTCAGCGCCCTTAAAGTGTAGTGTTCCCCTGTTAGAATGAAACTCCAGTAGGCAGGAACTGCTTTTTTTGTTTAGTAAGCACTTAAATGCTTGTTGCCTGGCTGCCCATTGCTTTTTTCCATACCTGACCCTACCTCTTTCTACCTCCTGGGCTATAAACCTTGCCAATCCCCAATATCCAGTTGCCTAGTTCTAAGAATTTTATCTTTGAAACAACTCAATTTTTTTTTTACTACCACTGCCATCACCCTTGTTGCATTAACCCAACTCAGTTCCCTCTCTGACCAAAACAATAGCAGAACACCCTTGAGATTTAGAATTGGAAGAGACCTTAAGTTCATCTGGATCCCTGGAGATGGGAAAACAGAGACGAGATTTAGTGGCTTGCCCAAGTCCTCATGAATAGGCAGCAGTGAAGCCAAAATCTGAACTTGGCCCTATGACTTGTAAATACAGCTTTATTCCTATTATACAACACAGCCCCTCTAACCTGTCACTCCTCTCCTCAAAGACTTTCAGAAGCTTCCCATCATTTACACAACATAAGGCTACTCAGCCTGGCATTCAGTAAATGGATGATGAAATGGGCATTTATTAAGCCTTGACCATTTGTCAAGCACTGTGTTTTGTGCTGGTAGATAAAAAGAAAATTGAAACATACCCTTTTTGAAGGAGTTCACATTTTAATTGGAGGGTTCAGCAGTAGGACAGCTTATTAGGGCTTAGTGGTCTGCCATTTTTACCTGGAGGTATGTAGTTCACAATTCCCAGTTCTTTGAAGCCCATGCGTGGCCATGCCTGCCTCAAAGCCAGAAATCTGGAGAGACAAAGCCCTTACATGCTGGGGAGAGCCCAGTAGGATCTGGGCATGCAATGGGCTTGGTTTGGTAAGAAAGAACTCCTTTTGGTAAAGTCTACTTCTTCTAGTGGGATCCAGGATGGCAGGGGGTGGGCTGAGGTGTTAAAACCTTGCTTACAGGCTGGTGGGTTCTACCTTCTATAACGTGACTCCACTCTTATTTACCAGCCTAATTTCACTTTATTTCCCCCTTCAAGTACTTCTCATCAATCTCTACTCATGAGTCCAATGCAGCAAGATATACAGGAATGGGGAACCTGTGGCCTTGAGGCTACATGTGGGCTCAAGGCAGCAGGTGCCCCACCCCTGCATAGAATACTGACTAGAATCAGAAGATTTGAGTTAAAATTCTGCCTGTCATTTAATATCTTCAAACTTCAGCAACTTGCTGATGGCACAAATTGTGGCTTAATTTATCTACAGAAAGACAAAGTTGGACTAGATCGGGGTGGGGAAATTGCAACCTCAAGGCCACATATGGGTCTTCTAGGTGCTTGGGGGGAGCCCTTGGACTAAGTCCAAGTTCTACAGAACAAATCCTTTAAGGGGATTTGTTCTTTGAAGCTTGGATTCAGTTAAATGGCTGCACTTGAGGACTGGAATACCAGGAACACAGCTTGAATCAAAAAAATAAAAATTCTCCTAGCCTAGCAATATTTAGGGGGACAAATATAATTCTAGTCCAGTACTCCCTCTTTGAAGAAAGCAGAGTGGCTTATCCAAAATTCGAGATATGAAATTCTACCTTCCATACGCACAAGTCCGTTACAGGAATAGATTTCTTTGCTTAGGCTGAATTCCATGTTAATATATTTGAAAAGATATAAAAAACTTCAGTAAAGGACTGTAAAATTTTATGAGCAAATAAAGCATGTTTCATTGATAAATTAAACAAAAATACATGTACTGCTTTTTATATCCTCAGAAAAAAATTATACATACACTTAAAAAACTAAGATAAAATACATAAGTACTGAAAAGACACTAATTATTACATTGCAGAATTCACAATAAGGCTGAATTGCCTTATATCCAAGGGGATTTTAGTTACAGCTTCTTTTTGTAAAATGCTTTCATCCGTAAGTTGTTTTATCAGCACCAACTCCAAAGACAGTTACACTGAAAACCTGGTATATATAGATGATAATAACTTCTACGAATAAGATTTATAATTCAATTAACAACCTCATTTTTTCCTAACAAGTTTTTACAACTAAGAGGTCAAATAAAAGACATGAAAATATTTTTCTCTCAATTTTGGAGGCTGAATATCAAAATGTGAACATTATCACTCCTGTATGTTTATCCTAAACTAATTTGTTCTAATGCTACTATAAATTTGGTAGTACTGTTTCAAACATAACATTCCTGAAAAATGTACAAGTAAAATTCCATGTTAACAAATCTGAAAAGATATCAAAACCACTTTTGTAAATATTAATTCCATTTAAATGGAAAGCTAATACAATTTCTGTACAGTGTATCTTTTTTTTAAACCTGATTGTTTGCTTAAACAAAGCAAGAAAATCCTGCCTTCCTAGCTCTATCATTCTCCCTTTACCCTCAACCCACAAGACCATATCCTGCAGTATCCCCAGACACCTCTCTAGCTTTTATATCCCAGACTATTTTCAACAACCTCCCTCTTTCCCTATTATTTCCACTACACTGAGATCCAAGCACAATGTGAATAAATAAACAAGCATGCTTATTTATTTACAACAGAAAATAAATACTGAACTAAAGCAAAAATGTTCTAGTTACAAAGACTGACTTGAAATATGAATAGAGATTTGTGAAAGAATCTGTTGCATAGGATGTTTTGTTGAAACCATATAAACAGAGCACTGGGACTGTAGGACTATTACTGGAATATGAAAATGGCATTGACAAGCAGAAGTCTATGTTAAAATGCTATTAAATAAAATGGGATTATATAGCTATTAGAACTTTCATAATAATTACATTATAAAAGATGTAACATTAAAGTTTTATACATTAAATGAAAATTCTGCAAAATTACAATAATAATAAACTATGCTATAAAATATTGCACGTGATATTCATTCAATTTTTTTCTAGAATTTATACAAAAAAATTATCAGTCTGGACACCATTTAAAATTTAACTTGAAACCAGCATGTCTGAGGTATGTCAATGGTTAAGTTAAATTCAACTTCCATAACATATGAAACTTGGTATTCAAGTCTGAGTTTTGTTTGTTTAGGGGAAAAGTCTCTTCACTTACTCATTCTTGTTATCAGAGGGGCTGGTCCAATAGGTACGTGACCTGCGGCGATCCAACACTGCTTGATGGGCTCCGAAAACTTGACTCTAAAGAATTTGGTGTAATTCCAATTATAGTGTCATTCTGTGGCACCTCACCTTTTAAAAAGTCATCATCTTCATCTTCTACTGTTCCCTGTAAAAAAAAGGAGGAAACATCAATACAACTTTTCTCCTTCCCAAAAGGCATTACAATGAAATAAACAAAAAACAAAACCCTTTCTAGGAAATTTAACACTAAGTAATCAACATAGCGCAAGGAGAAAAGAATGTAGAAATTTCTCATTAAAAAGCTAATTAAATGACCAAGTCAAAGACCCTAAAAGAAAGCCAAAATTCAAATTCCCCATAACACAGTCCTTTTTCAACAAGTAAAGAGAACTAATAATATAAAGATATTTTGTTTCACCAGTTCTATAAAGCCCAGAATACTACAGGGGATCCTCAGTGAGATCCATTATTGCTCAAAAGAAATGGCTTTAACAATCTTTATAGGAAAAACTAAATGAATGAAAAATGCCTTTTGTCCAGATCATGACATACAACTGGATGACACTGTTATATGTAAGTACATATATCTGAGACAGACACTGTAGCTGGACAAGTTATTGGAGTCCAGCATCTAACAGGAGGAAGAAAATGAGCTGGACTGCATGCTGCTTTTAACAATCCCAAGAATAAAAAGTCTTCAGAACACAAACATTCTCCAGAAAATGACATATGGTTCCGAATCAAAATTGTAAATGATTCATATGAAAAGACATATGGTGGGAACAAGTAGGCTGCAGAATATTTCCAAGGATAACTTATGCAGAAGCAGTGGCATAAGGTATGTCATCGAGGAAACATATGATGGGAAAAGGAGGTGGGTCAAATGTGTGTATAGGTCAAGGAACAAATGGAAAACCTGACTGCTGCCCTAATAACTGGAAAATAAAAAAGTCTAGAAAAGAGGAATGGCTCCTGTATAGAGAAACTATAGGAGAAAAGGGTCAGATTTCAGTTAGCACCTCAATCTGAGTGAATACGTATGTCAAGAAAATCTTACACTCTTTGAAGTATATTACATAATTATTAGGTAGGGAAACAAACACATTGACTCAAGTTTCACAATGTGAATGAAGACTCTAAAGAAGGCAAAAATTCTAAGGAAGGCAGAAATGGTAACCAAAACTATGAAACTGCAGAAGAAGGATACAACATAGGATGATCACTTACTTCTGTGATGATATTCTAGCTGATATGCTCTAAAATTGTCTACTGATTTACCGCTTCAAGAGATTATTTCTAAATGACCATAAGGTTAATTTACCCAACTGCTGGCACAAATGTCAACACAGGGGCAACTAAACTGCGAAAGAAAGTTATTGGTATTTTTACAAAAACAAAAACTATGAAAACTTAAAATGTTTCTAAATTCGCGTCTTATTTAACCCTCCATATCCCCATAATCAGTGGAAAAACTGGTACACTTCAACTGACGATAAATTTCCATTGGAAAAAATATAGTAAACTATAAAATAGTGAACTTAGTAAAAACAGTAATAAACTTAAAATAAAGAGAAAATCTCCAATAAAAATAATTGGTTAATTATTACTAGTTTAGCATTTGGCCAAGTCTATTAATATTGATAATGAGGCTACAAATAAATGGCAAATCAAAAAAATTACCTTTTCAATAGGTTTCTTAAACTCTTGAAGTTCTTCAGCACTCAAATCTTTCCATGAGTGATAAATGGGATCAATGACTTTTTTGCATCTATTAACAAAGAGTGTGGATTAAATCACATCTCAAGACATTTGCATCAAATATCTGATAGGAGTCTGTTATTCAAGATGTATAGAGAACAAACACAAATATGTAAAATCAAGAACCATTCCCCCAATGGATAAATGGTCAAAGAACATGAATAAGCACTTCTCAAAAGAATTGAAAACTATAAGAAACCATAAGAAAGAATGCTCCAAATCACTAATTATGAGAAATGAAAACAGAAACAACTTTGAGATTTCACCTCATTCTTGGCAAATCGACAAAGATGGGAACCAGTCAATGTTGGAGGGGCTATGGAAAGATAAAAATATTCAATACACTACTAGTAAACACTGGTGAATTGATCCAACCATGCTGGAAAAGTGATTTGGAATTATGCTAAGAAATTTACTAAAATATCCATGACCTTTGACCAGGAGTTTCCACTTTTAAAAATATATGCCAAAGACATCAAGGACAGAAAGAAAAGTTTCATATATTCTAAAATATTCAAAGTACTATTTTTGGTGATAGCAAAAAACAGGAAAAAAAGAAGATGCTTATCAATTGGGGAATGGCTATAACAGATAGTAGTACATGATTGTGATTAGAGAGAAACATGTGGAGACTTACATGAAAAGATGCAGATTGAAGTAAGGAGAGACGAGAAAATATACATAATTGTAAATGAGAAAGAACAACCCTGATAAGACAACCAAGAGTGAATATTGCAAAACTACAAAGAAAACATCTGGCTCAAAAGAAGAGATATAAGCAGACATCCTGGCCACCCTTCTTTTTTAGAGGTGGGAAGGCCATAAGTGTCAAATAATGGCATACATTTTTAGACTTTTTAAAGATGTATTTGATGGATTTTGCTGGCTTTTTTTTTTCTTATTTGTTATATAAAATGGACTCTCTGGGAAAAGGGAGGGATGGTGGAAGAAAGTTAGGTGATATAAAAACAAAAGATAAGCAAAAAAATTGATAATCAGATTTTAAACTTTCAAGATCACATTTAACACTTTTGGCAATAGTACATGTGTAATCCTATCATTCAAAAATGCTTCTCATTTTCAAGTTAAATTGTTTCAATATTTTGGACCTAGATACAAGAGATACAAAAAAAAGTTGAATGCAAAATTAAAGAATTCTGAGTTATCCTTTTTTATGCTGCCATTGCTTGTTTAGATATGTCAGGGTGGGGAAATATGTGTATGTATGTTATTTTACATAAGTCTCTTATTTGATATCAATGAAATTAATAGGAATTCATTCATCCAAGATTTGAGGTCTGGGAGCCCAGAACTCAAAGAGAGTTTTCCTAGATTAGATAGTAATAAGGAGCCAGTAGGTAACATGTGCTGTTAAAAAGGAAGTTATGGCTGACTCGGTGGTTTATTAGAATCAGAATATATGAACTGTGTTTGTTCCTATACAGTAACAAACAAGCAAAAGAGGGATCTAAGAGAATAAATGGTATTTAAAGAAAAACAACTATCTCTCTGGGGATTCTTTTACTATCTGGGAAAACCAGTAATCTCATATTAGGTTCTTATTTGGCCAGTTATCAAGTGCTTCATAGGAAGGTATTAAAAATAACATCATTTTAAAAGTAAAATGAATTTTCCTAGAGTACTACAAATAGGAAAAGGAAAAATCAACTAACTCAGGAAACTTTAATCAGAACATGTTACAATTTCCAAAGAGCTTCCATATGCATTATGTCATTTGATCTCCAAAGCAATCCTGGAGGCATCCTCCCTAATTTAATGAGGAAAGTAAAGTTAAGGAAGGTCAATGTGGATTAGTAAGTGAAATGGTTCAAAGTGTTAGAGGTTGGCTGTTTGCATCCAAATCCAGAGCAGTTACTACTATACAAATAAAAAGGATATATACCAATATAGTACAGTTAATAATGCAAGAACTTACTGAGGAACACTCCCTACACAAAGCTGGTCCTTTTCTACCATAAGGAAGCTCAGAGAAAACTACCAATAGGTTATATGAAATTCCGTGACTATCTCGATTGGGAGGTCTTCCAACAGTGGAAGCAGGAACCCACATATCCCAGTCCCTCTGAGTGAGCACTAAAGAGAAGAAACAAACCCCAGGGCAAGTAATCCCCAAAGGCCAAAGGTCAGAATTTATTAAAGATCAGACCAAGTCAAAGTAGGGAAATGAGCCCTAAAAGCACCATGAAAGAATACAATGATTTTGTAAAACTGAAAGAACCAGTTCAATAGCATTGAGAAATCTATTTCAAAGTTTCTTTAGAAACAAACAACCTAAAAGAAACACTAAGAAATTAAAATTAAGCTGATATTTATATTTATTAAAAGTGCCTACTATGTGCAAAAGTTCTGGCTGACACATGGGGGACACAAGATAAAAATAAAATAAAAAAAGAACAAGCATTTGCTTTGGCATCAAAAAGCTTATTAGCATTTAAATTTAAGCTTTGACATTAACTAGTTATGGTCCTATTGAAATGTGACAACCTCTTTAAGCTTTGGTTTCCTAATTAGTAAAAAAACACTTTCTAGACCTCAAGAGTTACCAAGAAAGCACTTTATAAATGATGAAGGCTTCATATAAATTCATAATGCACACCCTACACTCACACCCTCTTCATTCAAGGTTTACAGTGGGGAGTCACTAAATATTCTTAAAAATACAAACTTTGAAAGGTGAACTTTGTCCCAATAAGCATTTATTCCACTTAAACTTCAAATTTATAACAGGCGTTTACCTCTTGAGGACACAAGGATCAAAGGGGAAGAATGTGTCAAGTGGATTGGTGCACGTCTGTACTGAGCCACCTCCCGCAGTATTTCTAAGAACTGGCAGCATCTGTCGGTTGTTCCTCTCAATAATAGTGTAACAGAACACTAATTGGTATTTCCTTCAGAAAATGAAACAAATACATTTGATAGCATAGTGGAATTACTCTGACCATAAGAACTCAAAGGGTAGTAGAAAACTTGAGTTTTACCTACCACATAATGCTACAATATATTAAAATACAGTACAACAAAAAAAATTTCATTTATAAACAAGCATAAATCTAAAAGTTCTTTTATATTTGTTTAAGTTCTCAGTTTCTTGTATAAGGAATTCCATCTCCCTTTTATGTGTTTTTTGTCCCTTATGCCTCTATCCCTCCCTCCTTTTGGAGATCCTAGCTCCCTTTAAGATTTAACTCAACTGACATCTCCTACAAAAGGCCTTTTTTTCTCTTTTTGGATGGGGGAAAGCAGGGCAACTGGGATTAATTGACTTGCCTAAGGTCACATAACTAGTAAGTGTGTCAAGTGTCTTTGGCCAGTTTTGAGCTCAGGTCCTCCTGACTCCAGGGCTGGTGCTCCATTTATGGTGCCCCAAGAGGCCTTTCTTAATTCATGGTTATTAGAGCCCTTTTCCCAAATGACTGCATTTATTTGTGTACAAACTGTATCCTCAATAAAAAGTAAACTCCTTGAGGGCATGAACTGTTTCATTTCTGTCTTTGTAACCCCTGTGCAGACAATACTCCAAAAGTGATTGGAGAACTGATCTAAAAATGATCTAAAACGAAAATTACAGTTACATATCCTCCAATTTAAAAAATTATGCCCCAACAACTTACCTTGTAATGGCAGCAAATAAATTAACTACAGAAGGAAGACAAATCTTCAAAGGATTTAGCTGAGACATAACTATGCGCTCAAAATTTAAACTCTGTAGATAAGCCAAACCTTTGTTAAAAAAAACAAAGAGCTCGGTTAACAGTTTAAGAACATACACAAAATCAAAGCTAGAAATAAACAATCATTTTATTTCCAATGACTTGTGCCAGGTGTTGGCACAAGAAAATGCATAGTTTAAGAGCTGTGGGAAAACCTGGGTTTGGTTCCTAAATCATTCAAATTGCCGGGGCCTCACCTCGTTTGTAAAATGAGGTTTTAACTAGATGACTTCTAAGGTCTCTTTCAGTTCCAGATACATTGAATAAACATATAGAAGATATCTGTTTAACTGCCATTAAAAATCTAGAAATTCCTCAAATTAATGATAGCATGAAAAAATGTCAAGTTTCTTGACAATCCTCAAAAACTTTTTCACACATAAAATGGACAGGTCTTGAGAATTTTAGCTGTTTTTTTTATTCATTTTTATGGACACGGCTTATCCATAAATGTTTAATTTTCTTACTTAGAAGGATCTTTTGAAAGTCTGTTTCTATTTTGTACTTGTAAATGAAGATTTTTTTCAAGGTTATTTGTGTGAAATTAAGACTGCAAAACTATAAAGGAAGCTTTATTAAAGGTTAAATTTTTTAAAGCTTCATTTATATTTTAGAAAGACCACAGAATAATCTGTTGTTATTTATTCATTGTTTTTTAGTCATGTCCTACTCTTAATGACCTCTATTTGAGGTTTTCTTGGCAGATACCAGAATGGTTTGCCATTTCCTTCTCCAGCTTGTTTTACAGATGAGGAAACTGAGGCAAATAGCATTAAGTGACTTGCCCACTAAGCTTCCTGACACCAGGTGTGACACTCCATCTACTTCACTTCCTAGCTGCCCACAAAATAATAAAGGCTCCTTTTTGCGCTTGCCCTATTATTAGTCATATTACCGAGAATACAATCTCATTATCAAATGAGATACTGTTATGTGGAAAGTACCCTAGAAATTGTAAAGTACTATACAAATGTAAGGTGCTATTTTTTTTCTGATGGGACTTCTGTTTTCACTGGAATAGACAGATAACTGCCAATGAGGAAAAGGCAACATACAGTTTTAATTGCCTGGGGACATTAAATGATTGGCACTGAGTCACACAGCCAAGTATGTGTCAAAGTTGAGTCTTTCTGACTCTTCCCTATTCACTGTATCACAATGACTCAAGGTAATGCTGATATGTCATTTTATAAACCGCAATTCTGTGTCCCAGAATTTAAACAGTACAAAACAAGAGAATATAATATAACATTATTATGTGAACCAATGATGCTGAAAATACTTGAGTGAAAAAAATGAGTCATTGTTCAAGTGATTTATAGTATCACTAAGAATATGTTCCTGGGAATGCCTTCCCTGACTCCAAAGGCAGGGACGTGAGGAGGCAGGCAGGGCTGGGGAGTGGCCCACAGGTATAAATTAAGGACCATATTGTCGGTTTTTTTCAATGGGGGGTTAAGTTTTGCTGATGTTTTTCCTTCTCTATTATATTCTTTTTTTCTTTTTAAAAAACCAGAGAGGGATCTCTGGAAAGGAAGACATATATTGGAAATGTCAGTGACATAAAAATAAAAAAAGTATGACCCTGGACAAATCATTCAACCTGTTTGCCTCAGTTTCCTTAACTAAAAAACGGGGGAAATAACAGCGTCCACCTCTCTGGGTTGTTGTGAGGATCAAATGAGATGTTTGTACACATATTCAGCAGTGCCAGTCACAGGGTGGGTGTCATATAAATGCTAGCTATTAACATCAGCATTTTTATCATAGCAATAAAATGTGTTTTATCAAACTTTTTAAATAACAATTAGCATGGCCAAAGGCCTTGGAATTCCTTCTAAATTAGCTAAGCTACCACACTTCTCTTAAAAGACAGACTCCCTTTCGATATCTGCCCAGACCTAGCACAAGAAGTATTATGATGTAAGGAAAGGTAAATAAGAGAATGCCTCAGGACAAAACCGTGCCTTTATTAGCATAATAACCTCAGCACAAATGTTAATGTTGCTGAGCACCCCTAAGCCTTGCCCTCCACATACAGAAAATTCCTTTTTGCTCCTAACTGCAGAAGGACCCACTGGGCCTTCACAATCAGTGGAACCATAGACGCATGGATATACATGAGATATTTATTAAATCATACCAGAAATTGTCTTCAATTATAATAGTTAACAAGCTTCTTATAGATTAAACTAGAAACAATTACAGAAGTCAGTAAAACAAAACTATATTGTAAATGTTGTATTCATTAAATTTTCAATTGTATCTGAAGACAAAATCTGGCTAGACATAACAGCAAGTTTCAAATGACAATAGTAACATAAAAGACAGTAAATGCAAGCCAATCAACGTGATAGATTCCTTGTATGTTCTAATATACTTACCTTTCCTTAAGTTTCCTTCTAAAAGCTGCTTATGTCGGAAAACAAAAATGTAAAACACAGCCTGACATGCTGAATAAAAGGGTCCATGAAGAGCAACATCACAGAAAGCTTTTGTTCCTGCATCCTGGTTATCAAGGTAGATATGCAGCCAGTTAACCAAAAGGTCTAGGCATGCTTTTACAGTTCTAGAGAAAAGAAAAATTTCAATTTAATAAGCAAATTTTATTTATTTATAAAATGACTGACTAAAAAATAAGACCAGTATCAGACACTTCATAATCACATGTTAACACTAAATATGAAAAAAAATTAGCAGATTTCAAGTCCTATCCAAGGATACAGAAGAGCCAGAAAGGCAAGAGGCAAAATAAGTCTACTGCTGCTCCCCCAGGAAATGAACTGACTGTCCCCCCCTGAGAGTAAGCTGACCTTACCTCAATTTCTCCCCAAGACTGGGTCTACTGTTCCTCTGTTGTGATCACTGAAACTATGTTCTAGCCCTCCTTTACTAGTGAGCCTAAACCTACTGCCATGTATGTTGTAAGAGCAACAGTGTCCTACCCCTCTATAACCCCTGATACTTAAATCCCAGTTCTCTTGCCACCAAGGCCAGAGAAGTCTAAGATACCAAGTCCAATGAAGAGCTGAGCATCTTTGGGATGAAGCAAATGAACTGGCCCAGATATGGCCCCCAGTCAGAACCCTGGAGACCCAATCCCCAAGAATTTATAGATTAAGATACTGGTCCTGTCTTCAGTATTCAATAGATAACTAATACCACCCTCTATTGTCACAGGATTCTGAGGGTGGGAACCCCAATCAAATGATGCACTTCTCTGTCTCATGGCTTGCAAAATCCCACCTCTGCCTCTCTTCCTTTTGTGATTCAGTTACATACTCTTAGCTGTCTCCCCTGTCTCACTTGGGTCAAAATTCTGAATCCCAAGTTAACTGGCTTTTGACTCAGCATGAATTAGGTCAAAAAGGGCTCCTTTCTCCAAAGTTACCAGCCTTTTCCCTGTTCTTATCTATCTTGACTCTTCACAGCTTCTGACGTGGCCCTTTTTTGAGCATTTTCTCTTGTGGACTACTTCCAAATCTCTGCATCACTGATCTTGGTCTTTAAAAAGCATAATGTTAAAATATATGCATAAAATTACTTACATGACGGGAACAAACTTAGCTCTTGCCAAGAGACTGCCAATATAATTTCCAGCAGCTTGCCTAAGGATAGCAGGATTATATGGATTCTGCAATTTTTTCCAAAGATGTTCCAAAAATGCTTCTGCAAATCCCTACAAAGAAAGTAGATTTTTCTAAGTTACTTTCACCAAGAAGGAGGTTTAAAAATTATCCTCTCATTTTCAGTAAATTCATCTGGTAGAGGGAAAGAAAAAAGTAATGTTTAAAAATGGTATTTCTACTTACCAATTTAAAGCTACAGAGGTAAAACATAAAAAACTGTACATGACAGGAGGCATGGGTTGGCAACACCAGCTTGTCAAAGATCCCTATTAAATCTCGATACAAATCCTTTGTTTTGTTGACATCAATCTCATCTACAAAGTAAACATAACTTTTCAGCTTCAAGAGATAATTAAAAGGAAAAATTGAGAATAAAAAAGTACATAACTTTCAATATTAAGAGACACATTCTCATCAATTAGACTACAAATAATAAGACAGATTACCTGTGACTCACAACAGTCATGTCTAATAATGCCAGCTTATTTTCACCTACCAGTATTTATTCTGGCTAAAAAATAATAATCAGAAAAAGAACTATATATCAATATCATTAATGAATACTGAAACAAAATATTTGTTAAAACTCTAGCAAAATTTATATAATAAATTACTATGACCATGTTGGATCTATACCAAGTACAACATTAGGAAAAAAATTACCATAATTAATCACATTAAAAACAACCAAAATTATGTGATTATTATAAAGAAATGCAGAAAAGAGGCCTTTGATAAAAACACAGTATTAATGAACAGCACAGGTTTGTTTCACCCATGTGAGGGTTTACTCTCATATACAATTTTAGTTTAGTGATAACAGATCTAGGTAATATTTACAGATTAGGATTTTGTTCATCACAGCTAAGGTACTAAGTCAAGGCTATTATACTATCATGAAAAAATATCAAGCAGCTTCAAAATAATTCAAATCTCTGGATAAAAATGACCAACCTCTATGCATATATAATATTGGGTTATTTTTTTCTTATTACCATTTTTATAGCAGACATCTTTTATGTAGGAAAAGAGCAAGGACAAAAGAATATCTAAACGTTCAGCTGCTGGATGTGCCATTCGATCACTCTTTCCAGAAATATCTTTTGTTTCATTTTTAGTCTCTTCATCTTCATCCTGTTAAATGGAAAGCAATTAAGTTTTCCACGAAAATCAAGAAAGAAAAAAATACCTATGCTAAATTAAGTAATGTACATGATAGAAGTAATCATCTAATGCCTCATGATGGTAGAGATATGATACTGAGTTCTCAAAAGTTATGCAAGTAGAATTTGAGCTCCAACAGTTCAAGCTGAGAAAGCTGAGCACAGGCCCAGCAAAAGCCATCATTTGAGGGTCAGGCCAATTAGGTACTAAAAAACTAGACTCTTTAACAGAAAGTTGACCATCAACTAAAAAATTATTTTAGACACTGTAACTGATGGAAACTAAGATACGGAAGAGGTTGTAGTATGCGTGGATTAAAAGTATTCAAACCAAAGAAATTATTTATGTCCTAAATAATTTGAAACAATAGGAAAAGCAATTTATGTGCTTTACAATTGGTCCACAATAAACTGTTACTGGTTCCAGAACAAAATCTTCTCCCAGACTACAGCAGCAATAGTTAAATATAAACATGCAACTGTGCACTCAAATTTAAAGAAAAACATAGCTGATCTATTAACAGGTAATAAATAATAGCTGACAAAAGCAATAACGCAGCCAGAGCTATATTTGCATGTAAAGAGGAACTGCTTACAAAACAGACTTATACTGTTTTAACTCACAGATGATTAACTAGGGTTTTTTTATCTTTTTTTTTTTTTTTGCTTTTTGGAGGGTGGAAGGTAGGGCAGTTGGGGTTAAATGACCTGCCCAAAGTCACATGCTCATTAAGTGTTAAGTGTCTGAGGCCACATTTGAACTCAGGTCCTCCTGACTCCAGGGCAGGTCCTCTATTCACTGTACCACCTGGCCACCTGATTAACTAGTTTTTTCCAACAACACCATGACAGAGAATCTATACAAACACTTTCATCTGACAGTTTATATTTTAAGTTTCATTTTAGTAATACAGACTGACCATGTTAAATAATCTTTCAACTGTATCTGTCCCATTATCAGTTTGAATAGCTGTTTCTTCTGCATCTTCTGCATCTTCGACATCTTGTCTTGATGCACTCACCTACGTTACAAACGAAGGAAAAGTAAAATACATAAAAGTTTCTAAAATACTGCTGTATTTCAACACAAGAGCTATTTCTAAGCCATATTTAAGTAATTAGGTTAGTATACTTTATAGCATTCACATTACACACACTTATACCCCAAATCTATATAGTGAACTGGGCCAGTGGAAACTTATAATATCAATAACCATTCCTGTTATCACCTGAATACCAATACAATATCACAAATATTTCTATAAATATTCTATATGAAGTTACCCAATTATGATAGAGCTAATAAAGCTAGATTCTAATTCAAATAGGACTGAGATAATTAAAAGCCAAATGCTGAAATTAATATTATATTTGAATTTTAAAACTTATTATTAGAAAGGGACCCCTAGTATTGTCATACTTAAATATAAAACTAGTTACATACTTCTTACATGTATCATTTCAATAAATAAATATCCTACCATCTGTGCAAGCCCTATTTCCTGAAATACATTCAAAAACTACCTTTTAAAACGTGGGGAAAAAATAAATCAAGTGAATCCTGAATATTAACAAAAAAGAGATATGAATCATCAGGAAACACAGACTGTAACAGCTAATCAGCTCAGGGGTAACTTTCCAACATCAGCTTGTCTTCTCTGGCAGAATGTCCCTATATTACCCCGTCTTTCACCTATCTTCACTCTCACTTTTTCTGCTGGGTGCTTCCCTATTACCCATCCTCAAAAAGCCCACCCCTGATCTACCCATCTTCAATAGCTATTTAACTACTGTCCCCTACCTTTTCTCCCCTTGTGCCTAAATTCCTTGAGAAGGTCATCTATAGCAGATGCCTCTACTTACTTTTCTTTCATTATTCTTAACTGTAGATATTCTGGTTTCTGACCTCCTTGTTCAACCAAAAACTTCTCTCTCCAAATTAATTATTTAACTGCCAATCTTAATGGCCTTTTCTCAATCCTCATTCTTCTTGATCTTTCTGTAGCCCTGATATTTTTTTCTCTAGGTATTTAAGACATGACTCCCTCCTGGTTTTCCTACTTATTTAACTGGTCTTTCTCAGTCTCCTTTGCTGAATCTTCATCCAAATCTGCTAACCAGGGGTATTCCCTTCTCACAGGGCTTTGTCCTGGGTCCTCTTCTCATCTCCCTCTATATGATTTCACTCGGTGATCTCATTAGCTCCCATGGATGCAATTATCATCTCTATGTATATGATTCTCAGATCTACTTGTCCAGTTCTAATTTCTCTCTCTCAGAGTCCAGTTTCCTATCTCCAACTGCCTAATAAATATCTTGAACTTGATGTGCCACAGAAATCTTAAATACAACATGTCCACAATTGAACTTACTATCTTTTTCCCAAAACCCTCTCCTCTTCCAAATTTTTCTTATTACTGTCAAGGGTTACCACATCATCCCAATCACCTGGGTCTGAAACTGGCATCATTCTCAATTATTCATTATCTTACCTACCTCCCATATCCAATCTATCGCCAAGGCCTATCAATTCTACTTTCAAATCATGTCTCTAATATGCTCCATTCTCTCATCTGACATTGCTACTAGTCTGGTACAAGCCCTCAAGCCTTCTGGTTGACCTGCTCACCACAAACTTTTCACTCCAATTCATTGTCCACTCAAGTATGAAAGTGATCTTTCTGTGTCTCACTGCTCGGCG
>CM053590.1:136661572-136720834 GCA_028646515.1 Pseudochirops corinnae
AGGATAGTATTATTTCTAAATTGACTTTCTTCATTTCCTGCTCAGAACTTGACCTTAGTTATACATTTTCTTTTTTTCTAGTCTGCATAGTTTTTTGTTCTGTTTTTTTGGAGGGGGGAAGGCAAGGCAATTGGGGTTAAGTGACTTGCCCAAGGTCACACAACTTAACTAAGTGTGGCAAGTGTCTGAGGTCGGATTTGAACTCAGGTCCTCCTGACTCCAGGGCCGGTGCTCTATTCACTGGGCTACCTAGCTACCCCATGCATATTGTGTTAAGAACCAGCTTCTCATCATTGTCAGAGTGGGTTTGTCTGGTAGCATGCCTTTTTCTTTTTGAAGGTTTTTGTGTGTCTTTTGACAACATAATAAGAAATGATGTATGAATGAACAAAGCTAGCTAGGCTTGTTAATTCTTGCTTTCTTACCTGTGGTACTTGTGTTAGTTCAAGTTTTTCTTCTTAGAAATACCATGAATTAGTTCTTCCTTGCTGTTTCAGGTAACGGGGCTACCTGTATGACACATTGTGATGGATCAGACACCAAAACTGAAGTACCTCTGATCATGAATTCCTTAAAGTCCTTATCTAACCATACCCAGAATGGAAGGTAAGCTCCTCTAGAATAATTTTTGTATGTTTTAAAGGATGGTTGGGATCATGGATGACTTTAGAGAAAATTATCTCCTTGGTAAAGAGCATGTAACTACAGAATAATACATCAAAGGGTTATAGGATTCTAGACTTAAAACTGAAAGGGGACCTTGGAAGTCAGCTAGTCCAATCCCCTCATTTTACAGGTAAGGAATCTGAGACCCAAAAAGTTAAGTGACTTTCCTAAAGTCACACAAGTAGCATGTGGAAGAGCTGCGATTTCAAAGCCAGGTACCTGTTGCTTCCCAAAGACCTGTGTCAAAATAGTATATGACTGATAGAGAAATATTTGTATGACTGATATATAGGACAGTATGACTTTGTAACTGCTATTTTAAAACAACTCATGGTTCAGTTTTTCGAGAAGAGTTCCAGAAACAATACTTCTTTAGATTATTTGTATTCTAGTGTAGCCTAATGAAGCCAATTGAATTGTTTATCCAGGTATTGTTCAAATTATATTTTGCCAGAGTCCTAATAAACAGGTTATGTGGGTTTGCTTTCCTTGTGGGTTTTTAATTTTTTATTCGACTACTCGTTCACTGACAGAAATTAGCCATTATGATAGTCTTTACTGAAGACATTCTATATGATTAACTGAAATAATTTTTAAAAATTGATTAAAACACAAAGATTGTTTCATTTATTTTTGTCTTTTTAATCACTCAGCCCAGGGCTGAGCACATAGTACACTCTGTGTGTATTGATTGCAAAGGAAATTGCCACAGTTATGACATATATTGTAATTATTTAACAGTAAGTACTGGGGTAGCTGGGTTGCTCAGTAGATAGAGCATTGGCCCTAGAATCAGGAGAACCTGAGTTCAAATGTGGCCTCAGACACTTACTAGCTGTGTGATCCTGGGCAAGTCACTTAACTCTCATTGCTTCCTCCCCTCTCCCCCCCCCGAAAAAAAGAAAAGAAAAGAAAAACATTACATGAACATACAAGTTCCTTCATAGAACTTCTGAAAGATAAAGGTGTGCCCAAGATCTTAAATCTCAAATGATCTTATACCGGAGTATTTAAAAAACATGTCTTGATATTATACTGCTTTAGATGGAGAATATGGTGTTACATAATTTTTAATTCTGTAGTGCTGTAATTCTGTAGGCTGATAATTGTTTTGATTGAAACTCAAAATGTTAGTCCAGTTTAATATTAAAATATTAAGAGAACAGTACGGAATGGATTTTGGGTGGCATTGCAAAACTGCTAACTTGTGGGTGTATTTTAACTGTTTATTGTTATTCCATTTTTGTTAGATTAGAAGTACATCTAGTTGGAGGTTTCAATGATGACAGGCATTTGTCACAAAAACTTACAAATCAGCTTCTTAGTAAGTGCATTTTTTTTTCTTTTTCACCTTGGGCAAGAGGGCAGGAATGGAGGAGGGGAAGACTGGTTTTTCTTACTTTCTGTCCCAGAGCTCTCAATTTTGTTTGGGGGGGGATGTCCAAAGATCTCACCAAGAAATGGTCCCTAGCTTGATACTGTCAAGTTGCGAAGTTAAGGTTGCAGTGTATGTTAAAGTTTGATTATCTATGAACAGGATGGAAAGAAATTTCTGAGATAAAATTTGGAAACAGTATTTTCTAAAACATATTCTTTGAAAGGATTAAAACAGAATCGCTTTCTTGACCTCAAAATGAACTGCCTATTTAAAGTACAATTGATGGATATATAATTAAAATGGAAGAAATAATCATTTGTCTTCAGCCAGATGGCCCAGTGGCTAGCATGCTGAGCCTGGATCAGGGAGACAAGTTTAAACCTAGCCTCAGACATTTAGTAGCTATGTGACCTTGGGCAAGTCACTTTCCCTCCATCTGCCCCAGTTTCCTCAGTGCTAAAATAGGAATAAGAACAGTGCCTACCTGCCAGGTTGATTGTGAGGATCAAAGGAGATAATATTTGTGAAGCACTTAGCACAGTGATAGGTACTTAATAAATCTGTCCTTCCTCCTTCCCTCCCTTCTTCCTTTCTTTCTCTCACTTTCTCTTTCCCTCCTTCCTTTCTCTATGTGAAAGGAAAAAATTAGTTTCAAGTACCCTAGTGTCTCTTTACTCGTTATGAGCAGGGATACCTTATCATCTAAGCACTAAGGGTTCTAACTATATCTCCAATTGCTGTGGGTTTTCAAGCACTGAATAATTGCTACATATTTATTGTGGGTGACAGGATGCTGCTTCTTTGGTGGTGACAGTCTGCTTGGTTAATGGTCTTAGGTAGACAGGATAATTCATATGCCTTCTCCCAGCCATCCTGCCCTTGTGTTCCGTGCATGCACTGCCAGTCTAAGTCATTTTAATTTCTTTTAAAATTTTAATTGTAGATGAATTTGACAGACAGGAAGATGACATTCACTTAATGACTTTCTGTGTGACAGGTAAGTACATGTACTCCCCACTACAAAGTAGCAGTGCCTAGCAAAGTGTCCTGATTTAGTAGGCTTTCAGTAAGTTTGTTGAGCATAATGGTGTTAATGAAGACCCAGTTTTTTACTCTGTTTCCCATGTCAGAATTAGCATAGACAATTGGAACGGGTTTGTATATCCCTACAATGGTGTGACTAACTCTCTCTGCTGCTGTATACTGTGCAGCTGGCTTTGACAGCAGCCATAATGGTATTCCTAAAACCCAGACCTAACTATGTGTAGTGCCAATGCAATATTCACAGTGGCCGTATGCCAACATAATGTTCAGTCACAAAATGTATAGAAGACAGAAGCAAAACATTTATTCAGACACCAGAAAACGGAATCTCAAAACCAGTAAGCTAGTTCCATTATAGTAGCAAAGAAGTTAATAAGCCATAACAGCACCGAGAGCCACAGCATCCTTTAGCCTTCCCACAAACAAGCATTTACTCACAAGCCTAACTGTCTCCCTCCAGTGCATCCTCTCCTCCCTCCAGTCTCTAACTGCTCTGACTCCCAGTTTCCTGTGGGCTTTGCTCCACCCTTCAGCAAACTCTTTCCACTACAGGCTCCATGTGATTACATTCATCCTACTAGGGGGCAGGGTATATCTTTAAAGCAGGGAAAGTCTTCAGATTCCCTTAGGCTTATTAAGGGGCAGGGAAGATCTTCAAATTCCCATTACCATTATACCTTATCATTCTCCTACTCACAAATCTTCAGACTCCCTATTGCCTCTAGAATAAAAAAACAAAATTTTCAGTTTGACATTTAAAGCTATTCACAGTCCAGCCCCCTTTTTAGTCCTGTTTAATTCTAATTTCCCTTTGATCACAGTCACCATTCCAGTTTAACTGGCCTACTGGCTATTTCTTGCACTTGACATTCCATTTCTGTGCTTTTCTTCATGTCCGGAATGCACTTTTCTCTCTTCTGCTTTTTTTCAGAGCACATTTCAGATGCTGCCTTCTATAATATGACATCTTTCCTAATGCCCCAGTAATTGGCACTCTTTCTTTCTTGAAATTACTTTGTGTGGAATTTTATTTTCTTACCTGTTTACGTGTCACATCCACCAAGTAGAAAGTATGCTCCTTGAGAACAGAAACGTCCTTTATCCAGTAGAATAAAAGCCAGTGCTTTTATTCACTGTGCCACCTAGCTCTGCCCCATTAACATTTATTTTTGAAGGGAAAGAATATAATTTTGAGTGAATTTCAATCTAACTCTGGAAATTTATGCTAAATATTTGCTAGTTCAGGTCAGAGAATTATGGAGGGGAGACATGCCCTTCACTGATGTGTATCCCCCTTCTTCTTCTGTGTGATCCTTGTCTGTGGCCTTCCATCCATCTTCCATAAATGGTTTCCCCAACACGATGGAGGATATGTATCGTATCCTCATATCGAACCTCAAATAGTTCTAAAAGTCATCATGTATTCTGATGTAGATCAAACCTCCTAGAGATTTAACAGGGAAACGTGAAAGCATAGATTCTATTTATGTCCTTCTAGTTTTCACCTTTGAAAGATGGGGTGACTTTCCTGTTCTCTTTTGCAGGACAAAATGAAGAGTTTTCTTATCTTCTCCTCACACAATGTTATGTTTTTCAAAGTTGCTATAATTACTTTTGTTGCTGGTTTTTTTTCCTCAAATAGAATTAAATGATCGAGAAGAAAATGAAAATCACTTTCCAGTAGTTTGTGGGATTGGTAAGTAATCATAGTAACTAAGAAAAAAAATGCAGCAGCACTTTATAAACTCTCTGAAAATGGGGCATTATTATTGTCTTTTCAAGACAGAGCAGGGCTAAGTGTGGGAGTCTAAGGGTGAAATCTGGCCCAGCTCATAGCACTGAACCTTGTCTCTGCTGCCTGCTATATTATGTTATAAACCATGGTGCTCTGTGATCAGGCATATGGGTCACAGCTTTCTGGGGCACTAGTTGGCTTTGCTTTAATCCTGGTTGACAGACAGACTGACCCACACACCTTAATTGAGCCATTATGCAACAGCAATGGTCACAAGAATAGTTATCCCATATCATTTACTACAAGCTGGTCACCACCAGAATTAAGAAAAAAATACTCGAAGTGAATGTTTTACTAACATTTTTTTTGGCGGGGGGAAGGCAAGGCAATTGGGGTTAAGTGACTTGCCCAAGGTCAGACAGCCAGTAAGTGTCAAGTGTCTGAGGCTGGATTTGAACTCAGAGTCCTCCTGACTCCAGGGCCAGTGCTTTTATTCACTGTGCCACCTAGCTCTGCCCCATTAACATTTATTTTTGAAGGGAAAGAATATAATTTTGAGTGAATTTCAATCTAACTCTGGAAATTTATGCTAAATATTTGCTAGTTCAGGTCAGAGAATTATGGAGGGGAGGCATGCCCTTCGCTGATGTGTATCCCCTTCTCCTGTGTGCTCCTTGTCTGGGGCCTTCCACAATCTCCCACAAATGGTTTCCCCAACAATATGGAGGCCTTGCTCTTGCTTCTTGGAAATCTTGAGGTACCAATGTGGCATTCACACTGTTAGCTCCTGTACTTCTGCTGCGTGACCAGCCTAGCTTGTTTGCTTGTGATACATGTTAATGATGTTTTGAAATCACACCTGATATGCAAACTCAGCACTGGTTACAGGTCGCAGCCTCCTTGCACCGGCCATGTGTCATTCTTTTGCCTTCTGAGTTACTTATAATTTTGATTTTGTTTTTGAAATCATGGTTTTGCATGATTCTCAAATAATATTGCAGGGAGAACATTGTTATTAGGACAAACACTTTATTAATAAGCGTTTGCATAAAGATTGAAAGCTCTGGAGGTATGTTTTACTTTTCCCTCATCCACCATATCCTGGCAGGTATTGTTGATTTTATCTCCACATCCCTCAACTCATACCACCATTACCTTAGCCCAGGTTCTTTCGTCTCTTCCCTGGACTGTAATAAGAGCTGCCTGACTTTTCTCCCTGCCTCCACTCTCTTCTCTCTCTAACCCATCCATCATACAGTCACCAAAGTAATCCCCCCAGCGTACGGTCTGACCATGTCACGTTGTCTCTGGGATATAGCTCCTCCTCCTGGCATTAAAGGCCCTTCACAGCATGGCTTTGGCTCACCTGTCTAGCTTTGTCCCTCGTTCTGCTCCTCCTTTCCATCACCTCCGTGTTCCAACACATTAAGCTGCTGTTCCCTGAGTTCTGCCTGAGATCATAGATCTAGAGGTAGAAGGTATTTCAGAGGAGAGCTGGCCAACACCTTCATTTTAAAAAATAAATTTATGTTGATCTGTTTTATTTAAAAATTGCTTAAATTCTCCCCACATCCCTTTTCCTCTTCCCTCTCAGAGAGCAACTCTTTATAACAAAGACTTTTTTTTAAGAGAAAAAAAAAATCGTGCAAAGCTTATCAACCCATCAAGAAAAAAATCTGCCCATCTGACGTGATATGCGGCATTCCACACCCATTGCCCCTGCCTCTTCAGAGGAGCAGGTGTCATTAGAGGGTGGAGCCATCTTCCCCTGCCTCTTCCTGGGAGCCAAGTGTGCATTCAGTTTTGATTGTCTTGTGCCGGTGTCTTCATTTATAGGTGAGGAAATTGAGCCTCAGGAGATTAGTGAAATGATTTGTCTGAGGTCACACTGGGGATAAGTATCAAGGGTGAGATTTCAGCCCCAGCTTTGGCTCAAGAGCTGCTCCTCTTTCCTTATTTGTTAGCAGTGTGACTGTAGACAAGTCACTCAGTTTGTTTGCCTCACTTTCCTCAGCTGTGAAGGGAGAACACGAACAGCAGCTACCTTGAAAGGTCCTTCTGAGGATCCAACGAGATAGCATTTGTAACGTGCTTCCCACAGTGCTTGGCGAATAGGAGGCCCTGTGTGAATAGCTATTGTCTTCATTTCCCCCTCTTGCCTCTCCAGTACCTTGTGTTACACCCGGCCTCCACATATGGGTGAAGGCCATTGCTCACCTTTGCCTTTCAGATAAGAACATTTTATCTTCCTTCCAGGCTGAACTCAGGTACCATCTCTTTGGAGATGCTCATCAGTTGTAACCTCCTAAAAGCATTCTTTCTTTCTACATTTTCCCAGAGCACTTTGAACATCTTTGTCTCATCATATGCTGCCTTGTGTCATATTTGTCCGTGTGTATGTTCTCCAGAAGAGCATAATCAAGGGCAGGGGAATCTGGTTTTTTTATCTTCAGAGACACATACTGTCCAGGTTTTACCTCAGTTAGGAGGGATGCCCCATAGCTTCTGTCCATCAGTCTGCATATCTGGGATAGATGGAAGAGAGCTGGGCCCAGAGCTAACTAGAAAAAGGTCAGGGTCCTGGCTTCCCTTAAGAACTCAGGCTTCCCATGGGAAAAGAAGAAAGCTTTTTAAACATGCTCACATTCTATCAGCATTGTTGTATCACATGAGATGTGTAATACAGCAGTCTCCCAGGAATTCAAGCTGAGTTTAAACAAGACAATGAGAGGAGGATGGTGGATATGAGTGAGCTGTAACCTAACCAGTGAGGAGCTTAGAACAGAAATGAAGGGTGACATTGGGGAGATGGATGAGAGCCTGGCAACATAGGGAGAGTGGGAGAGGACAGGCAGGGAGGGAGGCAGAATGCTCAGCTGCCACTCTCCTAACACAGGGGAAATGGATGAAGACCCCTGGCAGGGGGCATTGGCCAGTGCCCTCCCCCACCCCAGCCAAGTTGTGGGAGGACATAGGTAAGGGTGGCACAGGATGGACAGGCTTGGGAGGATCAATGAGGTCACAGATGCCATTTGACTGCCAGGACAGTGATTTATTCATAGTAGATTGCTTAATAATTGTTGAATTGGCTAGCCTTCTCCCCTACATTTCATTGGAAAACTACAGACACGTTATTGTGCTGTGCTTATGTTATACTTCACTGGGACATAGACTATAAATTCATTGCTTTATGTTCCCAATACTGCCTTTTCTTTATGGATGTAATGTCAAAACATGAAAATGTCTCTTTTCATTCAAATGCCTTTTAATTCCAAAATATCTTCTCGCTGTCACAGCTATCAACATTAAAACTGCAGAGATTTTCAGGGCCTCATTTCCAGAGAGAGGTCCAGAGGAAGAGTTGCGTTCTGCTCGCTCTTTAACTGGAGGACCAGTAAGTGAAAAAAACTGATTTTTTTTTCTGTTAAGGGTTTAAATGTTTAAAATGCATGTGTTTCATGTGTTACATGTTACATTGGAGCCTCTGGACTCCAAGATTTATCAAACCACAGGTATGTCAAGACAAATATAACCTTGGAAATGAGAAAATGCTGATGTGTTCACTAGCCTTATGAAATGAATTGGTATCAGGACATGGAAGAAAATATATATTGAGGTGCAGCAAACAGGACACTTTCACATTATGTTTCTCCCTTTCTGAGCCCCAAAGGATAAACAGGCTGGTGTAAACACATGTTGTAGTTTATATAGCATGCAAAGCCCACAGCCTCCCCATGTGAGTTATTTTTTTTCCTTTTCTCTTCCAGCAAGACTCTTTTCTTACTTCCTAATTCTGAAGGGGAGCCTTCTGTTGAGCTAGAAGATTTTTTTTCCTTTTATATCTAGGGATTCATTATCTCCCAGAGAAAAAAAAATTGGTCTACAGTTATTAAGTGCCCTTAAAATACATAATAATTGCTAGGAGGGAAGGGTATGGTGGGGCAGGGTTACATACTTGAATAGAATTAGTATTTACCTTTCAGAACTGTCTGTGGAATCAATCTAACAACCAAGAAGTAGGATTTACTGGATGTAAATTAGAGCGGGATTGAGCCTTAGGTTTGTGGGTTTGATCTTCCTGTAGGCTAGTTAGTTTTGCTTGGTTCTGTGGTCAATGACCAACAATTATCTTCAGCCTACCTTTGTATCCTAAAGGGTAATTATCCATGAGGTTGAAATTTTGCATCAATAGTAAATCCTAAAATGTTTATTATATGTTTCAGGGTTTTGGGGAGTTTTGTTCTCAATTTTTTTATCCTGAACTTCACAAACACCAAATAAAAAGAACATTTCCACATACAAAGAAGGAAAATAAGGATTGTACATGGAACTAATTGTGTTCAGCTTGCTTTTCTTTTTATATATATATAATAAATTCAACATGTAACTTTCAAAGCTGTCAATGCTTGTCTGATTCCTTCTGTCCTTTCTTTTTAAAACCATTTCAATACTTTTTTTTCTTTTTTGGGGAAGGGCAAATCCTATTCCCATGCTCCCTTCTCTCATTTCTTCCTTTTCAGGCATTTTGGGGAAATAATAATAATATTGCTGCTGCTCAATCAAACGTAGTGTAAATCAATTCAAAATGAACAACTTGCCAGTAGGCCTTGGTGGAAGTTTTAACCTTTCAGCTTCCTGTTCCAGATTTGATAAAATTCCCAGATTTGACAAAAACTATTTTTTGTCCTTTTCTGACCAATACTGTTAAGCAAAGCTTTGCTCTAGACACAATTAAGAATGTTGTCATCTTCTTAAGTCCTATCTTTAGAGCCCTCTTTTCCCTTCACCCCCCACCCCCCAATTCAATTCAACAAGCATTTTTTGTCTACTTCCCATCTTGCACTGTGGTCATGACTGAGAATTCAGAAGACAAAAACAAAATATTCACTGCCCTCAAAGTTGACTTTCTATCAGAAATTTTATATCCATTTCTAGGAACTTGGGACAGATGTCAAGAATTTCATAATTAAACCTATGCAAAAGTAGAACTAGACCAGGTAGTAAATGCTTTTCCTTTCGTTAGAAGTTTTCAATTAAATGTTGCTTGACTCTTTTAGGATATATTTTAGTGAGAATTCCATTTAGTGAGAATTCTGTGATTCCCCATGAGTGGTGTATTCCTTAAAAGTTGAAATTTTATGCTTCTCTCTTGAAATTTTTATTAGATGATTAATATTTATGATGCAAAGACAGAACGACTTCATATTGGACCTTATTTCTGGAGGCCCTTTCCTCGTGTGGATTTTTGGCTTCAGCAAGAGGATAAACAGCTATTAGAGGTAAGACCTGACACAGTAGAGAGAAGCCCGAGCTTGCTGAGAGCTGGAACTTCGCCTTGCTTTTGCTTCTGGCCGGTTGTGTGGTCTTGATCAGTTCTATTCACCTTCTTGCATTTGGTCCCTCATCTGTAAAATGAAGGGATTACACTAGGTGATCTCCAAGTCCCTTTCCACTCCTAAAATTCTTCTCCAACCACCTTTTCCATACGAATTATAATTTAAGTGGGCTTTGGACAAACTCCATTTAGTTTCCCTCTTTAGTAACAAATGATGTTTGGCACCAGAAGCAAAACCTTTCTGGAAAAATTGTGTAAGAAGAGTGTCTGCTGTAACTTATCACTTACTGACCCTTACTTTAGTTTCCCTGTCTGTATCATAAAAACTTGGCTTATTAATTTTTGGAAGGAACTTGCATATTTTAATTTATATTAATTGTCAAAATAAGGAGATATAGCAAGGCTTATCTTTCCTCTCACAATATCTTATTTTTCAGAATCTTTCCACTTCGCCTCTCGCCGAGCCACCCCACTTTGTTCCGCACATCAGGTCAACATTGATGTTTTTAAAAAAATATCCATTTCCAGGTAACTCACTGTTTCCTGGAAATAGGGCTCTAGTCTACAAAAAAAATGAAGGAGGATTATGGGAAAAGATTTCTTCACCAGGAAGCTAAATGTAGGCATTAACAACTAAACAGAGAAGCCTTGTAAGTGTAACCCTGGCAAAGGCAACTGGCTCTGAGTGGAGAGAACATGAATTTTGAAACCTGTCAACATGAAGTCTGATGTTTCATTCCTCAGTGTCTTTTAAGTCCTTTTAAAAATAAAACCTTATTTTGGCAGAGGTATTTGTTCATATTGTTGCTTTATGAAAAAAACAACCAGCAAATGTCCAGGTTTTTAGAATGCTAAAAAAGTGACCCTTTTTTTCTCTTTCCAGGCCTACCTACATTTGTGTCTTCTCTTGTTTCTTTCTTGATCTAGAGTAACTATTGGTCAGAAATTTTTATTCTTCTTCCACAGTGAATAAGATAAAGATATTGAAATTGGCAGAATATTTTTAAAAATATCTTAAATACTACTGTATAATATGGTGCTATTTAAATGAGAGGAAAATTTCTAAGTAATGAAGGGACACTAGAGGTTCTGGAGGAAGAGTTGAGCTGGTAGATATAAAGAATTAGGAATTACCTGCATAAAGACAATTAAACTTAGGGAAATTAAGATTACTACAAGATTACTGTGGAGATTTCAAATAGAAAAAGAAAGACCAGTACAGAATCTTAGGAGGTAGGAGATGGGCGCATGAAACCAAAAAAGGAAGTCAGACAGGCAGGAAGAGAACCCAGAGTGTCCCTCCCAGGGAGAAGAAGAGGAAGGAATCTTGTGCTTTCTGGGATCCAAGATGACTAACTCTGGCCTGGGTTTTTCAGAGCAAAGTTCCACATTTCCTTGGGCACGCCAGTAGGAGGCATCACCAACTGTGTTGATAGGGCCAGTGCCAAGAATGTATACACCATCTCTACGTGAGCAGGCTTCCTAAAGCTGGTGTGGGTGACACAGTAATGGTCAGTCAATAAGGGGAGACCAGAGCTCCAAGAGGAGGTGTATCCACTCATGGCAATCCAGTAGCAGGAGTCACACCAGAGAAAAAAATGTTCCTGTATTTTGAAGGCAAGACCTGGGTCACACTAAACAATAAAAGTGGGACGAAAGGTTTAGCTGTCACAGGGCCTGTTTCCAAGGAGGGTACTGGGATTGACTCTCCTACAGCTCATAGTAAAAATACCTCATTAAGGTGTCTGCCTGTTTAAAAAAAAAAGCTAATGAAGGCTGAAGGGTGGAATAAGCTTAGGAAATGAAAATCCTTATTTACCATAGCATGGGTTTTCTCAGAAGAACAGTGATGTCATCTGTTGACATCTAAGGTCCCTTCCAGCTTTAAATCTTGGAAGTTATAAGAGATGGTTGGCATTGGGAGCCAGAGAAAAAGATCTAGCACAGACGCCGTGAGGATCATGATAAAGAAATGCCTAATGAAATTAGAGAACATGAATCTGTAGCAGACTCAGTTCCAATAGTTGTGTGACTTTCTGCACCATTCAGAATTTACAGAATAGGGATGGAAAAGGCAAATGGATAGGGGGAAGCCAGGGTTCAGGACCAGCATGGTATAATGGAAGGAAAGGGACCTGGGTCAACTAGGTTGAGGAAACACATAAAGGGCTGGAATAGAAGGAGTCATCATGCTCATTTACTTAAGAGTTAAGGTTTATTGTATATGAACTGAATTCATATGGAATAATTTCAAGAACCTTTATTGAATCCAACATTCAAATAGTATCTAAAGGGTGAAGTTCTATTTCAGCAAAAACAAACCATTTTAACAATTCCAAATATAAAAACATTAAAAATTAATTTATTTATAGATAATTTTATCCCCCAATTCTTATGAGTTAAAATACTTCATTGCACCAAATAAACTGATAAGGAAGACCATTTGCCTTTTAACCATCTGCTCAAGTGAAAACTTGTACTTTTAAGACAAGTGCCAAATGTCAGGAATCACATTAAATCAGAAAGGAATTATAGGTTTAACATGGTATAACTAAGGCTCCCAAAACAAAAAATCAACAAGCCTAATGTGAAAATGAGTGAAGGTATACCTTAAGAACAGTTTATGCTGTCTGACTCCAGGAGGCAAAAAGGCAAAAGGGCCATCAAATACATAAATGAAATATTCAGCAGTTTTAAAAAGTTAGGGTGAGTAGTATATTGTAGGTTGTTTCCATTTTAAATTCAAGAGTAGACCAGCTCTCATTTGGGGCAGATCACAATTCTGTACCTTTTTTTTCTTTTTAATTTTTAAAAAAGCTTTTGTCTTTTATTGATGAATTGAGTCCAGCAAGGAAATGTTAACTAAAAAAAGCCTGAGTCAACTTCTGGTAATGGATGAAGTTATATTTAAATTAAAATTATAGGTTGTGTGCTACAGTGCATAAAGATTTGGTTTTATACATCTCTACCAGACTTTAAGTTAATCAAAGGAAAGCAAAAACTAGCACAATCTGTGTTCCAGTTTGTTAAGTTATAACTCCCACCTGTAAAAATATACATGGGAAAGAGACTTCAGTAATGGTTGCTCTATACATTTAATAATCTGTTTACAAATAGTGCATAGGGGAGAAAATGGATTTATGGCAGAGAATAAAGTCTCAGACTGAAGTACTGCCCATTCTAACGTGCTTGACAGTCTTGTCAGAACACAGCTGAGTAGAGTGGACACAGTCCCTACTTACATCTCCAGGACACACAGCAGTGGGGTATGACAGGTGGGGCTCAGGCATTCATATTTACAAGAGCATTTAAACCCATTCTCCTTCAAACAAAAGACATGTTATGAGACCAATTTGGTATGAAAATGTTACAATTCCATAAAACAAAACCACCAACTACCCAGAGGCAGCCAAGAAAGCTAAGTGAGTTTCTACCAAGTGACATGTTATCTTTGCCTGCAGGATGGAAGTCCAGTGAGCAGCAGCCTGGAGTAGTTACAAAAGAGAAGTATTTATCAAGACGTGACCATGAGCAACTCAATCACTTAAGCTTCTGTTAGAAGGAACGGGGCAATTATTTCCAGTGACACACCTGAATTATAACTGTTGCTTGTAGATAAATAGCAAGTATTTAAAGCAACTTTAAAAAGTCTTTTTCAACTTCTTAGTGTTGCTAAAGATGTGCAGGGTTGAAGCAACAGTCACAAATTGGCCTATAAACAAATAAGCTGACCACCACTGAGAAAGCCTGGTTTGCAGCCACACCTTCGTGCAAGAATCCCATTTAATTATGAATTGCAGTAGTTCTTACTGTCCTAACGTGGCACCATTCACATTTTATATGCATCCTTACCATCCCTGGAACATAGGGAATACAGTCTCAATCTATGGAGTCACAATTTTATCTTAAGCTTTCTGGTTCTTCTACTTGAGTGCAGTCATTGTCCGGGTGCTGAGATCCATCCCTCGGAATTGCCTCACTTTGGCTTGTTGCCTGTGAGATGGCATCCTCAGTCTGCTGCTCGGTGCTGCTCAAGTTTGGAGTCCCCTGTTCTTCCCCACCAGAGAGAGCTGAGGCCTGTTGTTCCACCTTTTCTAAATCTTCAATATGAGTCACTGAGCTTGTCTCACTAAAAGCATCTGAGCCTCTTAAAGACCTTTTAAAAAGTTTCTGACCTGGAGTAAATTTGAATAAACACACTATTAAAAGACAGAAGACGTTAAAATAAAGTCTTTACTTTTAAAAAGCAAACAAAAAAACTTTTATTTAGTAGAGAGTATAGTAAAGTTGAAATTCCTGCAAAGGTAATGGAGTCAAGAGGGAGAATTTCAAGCATGAGGATATTAATAGTAACATGGTACAAGAATTGGAAAGCTAATTAAACTAGTCAATTAGTGAAAAGTATGGATTTTCCTTTGTTCAGTTCGAATAATGAGGAGACGTACCTGGAAGTCTTCGTTTGGTGCGGCTGGCTAAAGGGGTTGGAGGGGGAGTGGCTCCTGTACCTTGTACCTTAGAAGCGTATGTGAGCTCTGTGGATTCCAAAGAACCTGCCAGTAGAAAACAGCGTGGGCTGGGTGGGAAGGTAAAGGCAGATCACAAGTTCCTGGCAAAGACTGTGTCTAAGTGCAAACGTGTCAATAACTTTTCAGTTCATCTCTACAGGCTTTTCAGGTTATTGGTGTTAACCGAATTTGCCCACTTTATTTCTTAGCCTTCTCACAGGGCTGCATTTCTTTAAATTCAACCACAAAAGAACAACATGACTGGGGCATCCTGAGATCCCAGAGTATACAGTACCCTGAATTCAGATGCACTAACAAAGTGACCTAGCCACCCCCTGGAAGACTAAGCCATAACAGAATTGTCTATCTAATGAGAAATTATTGGATTTCGGTTTCTCTCCCGAGGGATAAACTTCCTATTAACTGACATCAATGTAGCTGCTACTGTTTGGAGGAAAATGTGTAGTCTACATTTCAGAAATCAGAACCCCCCCAAAAGACATATTTTGATAGGGTCAACCTACCTAAGTTCAAATCAGTGGCATTTCTCCAAGTTTTCCAGGTTAGAAATCAAGTAATTCAGGAATTATTACAACAGTCTTTTCCTAATAAATACTTGTGAGGAAAAAAAGCAACCAAACTAACCTTTTTCATTTAAGGAAATATAAGCCTGCTCTGTCTGTCAGAGGAAATTCTGCTTTCGAACTCTTTCAACATTTGTAGAACAACATAGTCATCTTATAAGGGGGCCTAGCATAGTGTATAATGACGAAGAATGGCAAATAGAAAGTATTTCTCTAACTAGGGTCAAGAGCATTTGGCTAACTCTCTCAACATAATAAATTTTGGTAGAAGTTACTTAATCCTACCTGCTGTTAAGTTAAAAGTTCTTCCCTTTTGTGAAGCTTGAACTGGAGAAAACCAGTTCAGCACTGATCCAACAACAGGGATCTGCCGTAACACTCCCTGTGAGATACAACCAGGACCTCAAGGTTAGTTTAGCAGTTCTAAGGCTGAGGTGGGAAATTCAATCTATGGGCTCACCTCTTCCAACAGGCGTTCCTCATTTGCTTTCTGCAGCTGAACCTGGGCTTCCTGGATTCCCTTCCGAACAACTTCGGTCATGTTTTCCAGTAGCTAATTAAAACCAGAAAAGGCATTGTTTGGTAATAGTTACTAACAGGGTACTGAGGGCATTTTTCAAAAGTTGGTCAGTGAAAACTAATTGTGCTTTAACTAAAACTATATGGGGGAAAAAACTTATAAAGACCTAAACTTCTGCTATTAGATTATATTTAGTAGATAACAGGCAGGAGAGAAGATCAGACTACCACCTAAAATTTTACACTGGTACTTAAACTTACAATGCCAAGTCGAGGAAAAGGGATCCTCCCCCCCTGCCTCCTCTACGTTCCTATAAATGCATCCAAATGGTTACAAGTAACCTGAAGACATTAATACACAAAAATAAACTAAATTGGCACTTCTCAGTTTAGGGGGTTGGTTTGTTTTTTGCAAAGGACTGTAAGTTATATGATGAATGGCTTCCATCACTTTTTTTCTAAATTAGTTGAAGAATATTGGCTATTCTGCTTTGGTTCCTTTTTCCTCCTCTTGAATGTTTCTATGACTCAATTGTTTGATTTAGAGAATGTGCCTCAGACCACCTAGTCTACCTCCACATTACTCTTCAGACAAGCCAGCATAGTTGGTTGCTTGGAAGATCAGATACACAGTTCCAAGTATAGCTTAGGGAGGCAGCTTCTTCACTTATGACTCTGGCCACCTGGCTTTACAGGGCACAATTCTCTTCTTCCCTTTCTTCCTGTTGCCCCAAACCTGGGTCAAAAACCTTAATTCTGCAGAACTGTCAAAAGGCTGCAAAGAGGAGAGGGGAAAAAAAGTGGTCTGTTTATCTTACGAACCCTTGAGTTTTCCTCTATCTCTCGGCCTGTGGCTGCAATGGTCTCTATTAACTCAGAAATATCAAGGTCCTCAGTTGCCATACCGATATAAATACAGTTCTTCTGTCTTCCAAACTCAGGACCTTAAGAGGAATAAGTAAACCAAATTCCTTAGTTCCACATCATCATCAAATTTTAGCTCTGCTTTTTTCTCTATTTCCCCCTGTATCCACATTTGGTGCCTATCTTTGCTAGTCCACAAACAAGATACCAGCACAGGGAGCAAGGTCTGGGAATCAGCTTTGCACATGTGATTAGAATTAACTGGGGCATTCAGGAGTGGCCTTCACCGGGGAGAGCCCACAACAAGCTACATGCAGAGAAGGGAGATGCAAGGTTATGTGAAGAGCGATACTTTCTCCTGGCATTGTCCACATCACCTCATGGCTTTAATGGTCAGAATTATTGACTTAAAAAGTAGGAGTTACCCAGTGAAAATGAAAGATCAGATTCCAGTTCATTTAATTTCTTCAGGATTTCAGTATTGATTTTCTCTATTTCTGCTTCTGATTTCTCATTAATCTTCTCTTCAATTATGTGTTCATACCTACAAAATCATATCACATAACAATACTGCAGCATACGTGATATCTTCGTATATCACAGTGTTATAAAATATGAGCTACCTCACAGAAGTGAAGGCAGGCAACAGGGATGGAAAAATCATTTCATGGATTCTCAGAACCTGAGCACTTTGAGGAATGTAGAAAAGGAAGCACAAGTCCATAAATCTATACAATCTTAGGAAATTTTAGTTCTCGTGATACCATAAGTTTAAATGTAGTACAGTATAAAAAAAGTTAGACTGCAAGCTCTCTGGGGGTAAGAATTGTTTCATTTTTGTATTTCTATTCCCAGCACCTACCACAATGTCTAACACGTAAGTAGGTGATTAATAAATGCCTGCTGATGGGTCAAATAGTAGATCAGCGTCTCTAGCAAATACAGCCAAAGGTGACAGAAGCGCCAGACAAATTTATCATTAGGTCGTCTTCTGACCTGGGTTTCTGGGCCACAAACCAAACATCCGTTGATAGAGCGCTGAGCCTGTACCTGACTACACCTAAGCCAGGCCAGCCCAAGTCCTCGATGTGTGAGAGGCCTGCTGTTCGTCCCACTGCTTCCTTGAACTCTTCTCGGAGTTGTATTGTACAGGTCAGAACTGGAATCTGGATTTTTAAGCCTTCCACCAGCTGATCCACATCATCGGCTTGAGTTCCTAGAACTGAAAAGGCCCAGAGGTTATCATCAGAAATGTCACAGTAACAGAAACACATCAAAATACAGAGAAACAACATTCCTCTTTCACTGTCAGAAATGCCCCCACAGAAGTTCCTTGCACATTCAAATGGCTAGAGCTGGAAATTTTAAAAATGCCTAAGTTTACTGAAGGCAGAATAGGAATAGCCTAAAACTATTTTAGAAAGTGAGCATTAGAAAACTGACTCCCGTACCTGAGTCAGACCTCATTAATGCTGTTATTCTCAGCAAAAGGATGATCAAAATGAATTCATTGTTATTTCCCTCTAACCCACAGCTTTTCTTCAATTCCAGCAAAATAAGTGAAGGGAACAAAAGACCCAGGTTCAAAGCCACCTTTGTGGCCCTAGCCTAGACACCCAACCTCCCTGGGCCTCAGTTACCTCACCTTGGACTGGATGAGATGTCCTCTGAGGTCCCTGCTAGCCCTAAATCTATGATCCCTATTTCTGTTAGTAGTTCGACCATTCTCCCCAGGATTCAAGCATGCCTTTTGCTTTTCCCATAGCCAGTCAGTCATCACAAGTCCTGTCCCCTCCACCTCCATGATTCTTCTTTACTTTTTTATCACTGTGGTCCCTCACTCCCCTAGTTTAGGCCTTTGTTTCCTCTACCACAGCAACCCAGGCAATCTCCCAGTTTCCAATCACCATCTCTAATCCACCTTATCCATAGCCCTGATCACATTGTTAACCTCGAAACTCCTTGGCTGCCAGCTTGCCTCTTATCTACCTTTATATACGTTTCTCACACTACTTAACAACATGAGCTCTATGCTCTAGCTCCACTGGGCTTCCCAAAATTGTAGCACACCTAGGAGCGGAAAGAAGCCTTAGACATGAAAGGTCTAGAGCAATGGTTCTCAACCTTCCTAATGCTGAGACCCGACCCTTTAATACTAGTATGTGGGCGTATCTGCACGTGAGCGGACCCACCTGGAGACGGATAGAGGAGCGGTGTCTCTGTTCCTAAGACCATCGGAAATATGTGTTTTCCAATGGCCTTAGGCAACCCGTTAAAGGGTCTTTCAACCCCCCAAAGGGGTCGCGACCCACAGGTTGAGAACCACTGGTCTAGAGTAACCTAACCAAGGAAACTTTCTACAAAATCCCCAGCAAGTGGTTGCCCTGCTTCCAACAAAGGAGGACCCACTACCTCCCAGTGCAGCTCACTCTACTTCTGAATAGTTCAAATCATCAGGAAGTTTTCTTTACAATGGACCTACATCTGCCCATCTGTAATTTCCGTGTATTGCTCAGCTTCAAGGGCCAAGCAGAACACGCCTAATCATTCTTCTATAAAAGGAGTATAAAAAGTAACTAGAAATAGGGGCCACTGATCTACACATAAAGACCACATACTGACTCATGTTATCTATGTTTCATTGTATTTTATTTGTTAAATATTTCCCAATTACATTTTAATATGCTTCCAGTCACACTGGGGAGTGTTGTGGGCCATACATCTGACACCTTTGTTCTACACTATTGAGCCTTCAAATCCTTGAAGCACAGCTATCCTGTGTCTTCTTAAGTTTTCTGTTTTCTAAATTAAAAATGCCTCATGCCTTCAATCAACCCCTTGCATGGCTTGTTTTCCACCCTCTCACCATCTTGGTCATCCTCTTCTGGACATGCTCCAGCTTGTCTTTCCCAAAATGTGATGGTCAGAACTGCACACAGTACAAATGTGGTCTGATCAGGGTGGAATATAGCAGAACTATAACCTCACTATTCCTCTTAATGTAGCTTGTAATAATAATGTTAGCTTGGGTTTTTTGGCTGCCATGTCACAAAGATGACTCACAACACTAAAACCCTGAGATGTCTTCATAGGAACTTCTTTCAGGGAAAGAGGAACTCATCCTACAATTTTCTGATGTGTGATCTTTGTTCACTCTTGTCTCCTGCATTTGGAATGTTCTCCTATATTCCACTGGTTGAAGTCCTATCCTTTTAAAGACTGGTTCAAATGCCACTTTCTACATTAAGCCCTCTCTAATTCCTCTCTCCCTCTTAACAATTTGGAAATAATTTCTTTCTCCACTGCCCTTTCCAGTACTTCCTTTATATCTTGGCAGTAATATTGTTTTGTGTTAAAGTTACTTGTAAACATTGTCATTCTGGAGGTTACACAAGATAACCAATAGAGACAAGGAAAAGACTCACTGAAACCAAGTATATCTCATGATTTGCCCTGGTTCTTTTGGGGGCAAATGGATGATGTTTTCTTACCATCAAGGGTCTATGTGCAAATTATCTCTTCCTCCCAAAAAAAGTGTTCAAATCCTCTCGAGGAAGATTCAGAATCATCATAAAATCACCTCAATATTTTTATTACTTCAGAATTTGTCAGAAAATGAAACATTTAAGTCACATAAACATCTAAATCCAAGTGAATGTTGTATCCAATATATGGAGAAGTGAATCAGGAAGGCAGATCCGCTCAAACCAAGTTGAAGAAAACTCTAACAATTCAAACCATAAACACTGATTACTCTGAGCAGAGCATTCACTGTGTTAGGCCCTGAGAATGAGAAAAAAAAGGCCTTGCTCAAGAAGAAAGATTGATAAGCAAAGGAAAAAGGGGAGGGAAAGAAACTTGTTATTAGTGCACAGCAAAGCAATGTTTATCAAACTCTGACAGCCTATACATTAACCCTGAACTCTCACTATTTCGTCATCAGGACAAAAGCCCCTATATAAGCAGAATTCAGGGACAGCAATTACCTGCTGATGTCATGAGTGGACTGAACCGTACACATGTGCCCTCATCTTCCAGTTCCACGACATCAACTCCACTAGCAGGAACCAGCTGTGCCAGCTGCTCGCCAAGCTGATGGAAACAGGAAGGCCAAGGGGTTGAGCAGAAAGCGGTCATCAGGCCCTCAAGCCCTTTCCTCCCAGCTCATCCCAGGCAAGGAGCGTTCCAATCCCATTAGTGCACAGAGAAGGCCAATAAATGCTGAGCTGGGGAGGGCTGTTTGCTGTAGCTTAAAAGGGCATATTCCTCCTCCCCACAGTGTAAGCAATACTTTGCTGCTGGCAATCATAATCGAGCCCCTAGATAACGAGGCCCATGAAGCTTGACCCCCACAGCTGAACAGACACACACACCACTTCTTAGAAATCACTGCTCTTGTTGTCTTCAGCCTCATCTGGTTACTGAGGAGCCACTAAACTTACCTTTTTTTTTTAGACAGACCATTATTACTATTATGACCGACGCTCATGTTTGTGTTTAAAAGCCTTATCAGGCAGACCTCACTGACTTATGGGAAGCCTGAGGCAGAAGACGGAGAAGTGTTGTGATTAAACCACACCTGAGCCAACGGTTAACAGGACTGAACCCAAGCACAACATGCCAGTATCTGCAGTGAGTAGTATTGCTACAAATGCAAATTCCTGACAAGGGAAAGAGAAAGGAAGGGAAGAAGCGTTTATAAAGTGCCTACTACGTGCTAAGGATGCTAAGTACTTTTACAAATATTATCTCATTTGATCCTCACAACTCCAGGAGGTACATTTTACAGATGAGGTTATGGGTCACCCTGTTAGTAAGCGTCTAAGACTAGATTTGAACTCGGGCCTTCCTAATTCCAGGCCCAGTACTCTACCCACCACACCACCAGGTGTCTCAAGCTACCAAAGGACATGGATACTGGCTCAAGGATAAACAAAGCAGACAATGTCCCTGGCTCTGAGAATATGAGTTCCTGAAGAGCAGGGCTGTCTCCCCAGCACAGTGCTTTGCTTCTTTCATTCTCCTCTTACCCACTGGTTAAATGTATCATAGATGTCTCTTTCCTGGCTAGTAGCTGAGGGCTGCATGGCGGGCACCACTGCTCCATGCCCTGCTTTATCTGATCCTGAAACACAGAAAGAACAGTCACTCCCAGAACATCAAAATGTTTCCAACTAACTGAAAAGATGAAGCTGAGATCAAAGTAATTTAAGATACCACAACCACAGTTAATTCCCATAACTAAAGTTTAGATCAGTTACGATAATCAACACAATCACGACAGTCCTAGCAGACGCATTCACACTGTGCTTTTAATGGACACAGGTCACTTCATCCCATCCTTTCAGGAGTCCTGTGAGGTGATCCCCCGAGGCTCAGGAATCAATTGATCCAACCAAAAACATGCAGTAAGTGGCAGATTTTTTGTTGTAATGAAATAGTAAAAACACAGTGGGTGCCCACTGATGAGGGAATGGAAGAATAATGAATGTAAAGGAACAATGATGAGAATAGCTAACACTTCTTCAGTGAGTAAGGAGGCCAAAGCCCTTCCTCTCACTGGATCCTCAAAGGAGCCCTGGGAAGCAGATGCTACGTTTTCCTCATTTTACAGATGAAAAAACTGAAGCAGGCAAAGGTTAATTGGCGTGAAGTGTCACACAGCTAGTGAGTGTCTGAGTCAGAATTTGAACTCAGGCTCCCCCAACTCCAAAGTCAGCATTCTATCCACTTTGCTGTGTATTAAACCAAAAGAAACAACAAAGAGGAGGAATTCAAAGAACCACGAGAAGATCTGTACCAGTTGTTAAAGAAGGAAGAAAGCAGAACCAAGAGAGCAATATACATAATGACTATAATAATACAAATGAAACCAATAGCCAGAGGCAACTGAATTATGGTTAAAAATACAATTGCTAAGACTAGCTCCAAGACATATAACAAAACACATTCCCCATCTCACAGTAAGTAGGAGTGGCTCCCAATGCCAAATTTCAAATATACTGACATACTGTTGCTGTTTCCATTGGTTTTGCTTCTTTTTCTTTGTTATAAGGGAGGGTACTATTGGTGGATGGGGACAGGGATATTATGTTGAGAAATTACTCAAAAAAGAAAAGGTACAAACAGAATTTTAAACAAAAAATAGTGGCAAAGTGCTGTGACTTTAATTTAGGACTGCAAGGGCAGTGACTCTTCCCATTATGCCATGTTACATGTACTTTATTATGTAAAGACAGCCAAGAAATCAATGATGCTCTCATAATTACATTACATTATAGAGGCATTTTCTTTCAAGATATTCCAGAGAGAAGTCTTACAGTATAATGTAATCAAACTTAAAATCTACCAAACTAGTATTGACTGGCTGTATGTTGATACCATAGCTAAATCAATGAAGAACTGAAGAACACTGTGACTGTTGGGATAGTCATCATGAAGACTATTATAAATAAAATTCTCATATAAATTATGACTCAAGATTTAAATGAGTTAGTTTATATACCTAGGCTATTCAAAGTTGCTCATACTAACTTCCTCTCTAAACTACTCACCCACAGTTGAAAGTTCCTGGGAAAATTTGAATACCACCACTGGAGAGGTGAGTTCATCTTCCACCTTAAAACCAAATGTGACATTATCAAGCAATATATTAAAATTCCCCATAATTAAAGTGTTTGCACAAAAGCATCCATTTTGTTTATAGCAAAACAAAAGGTTCTAGGTTTGATTTACCTCATTATCTAATGAGTAGCAAACAAAAGTAGTGGTTTTGCTATCTTCCTAAGGTTTATGATAAAATATTCTACACATTTTCCACATATACTTATTTTCACAATCTGCTTAACTGCAATCTCAAATATTAATTTAATGTTTCACTCTGGTTCAGTGAAAACCAGGAAGAAATTTCAAAAAGATAAAATAAAGAACAGATATTCATCCATATAATTCAAGACAATTCTGAAACAAAGGAGCAAGTAGAAGATCACAAAGGGACATGAGGAACAAAAAGAAGGCAAGGCTTAAGGGAGACTTTGATTTTAGGATTTTAGAACTTATGCTGGCCTAGGCATGCCTGATTTAAACTCCTTTGAAAAACACATTTATATGAAAGAAGGCTCTTTCTAGAATTAAACGAGTCCTCTTCTGTTCTTCTATAAGTTCCCCTTCCAAAAGGAAGTGGATCTTAATGATGGTACTTAGAACAAAACCGCTATGTGTGTCCAAAGTCTAAGATATAGATTTTCTAAACCAGAACAAGAAAATGTACCCTATTAGCATTTTGATGTGGACCAGCTAATTACACTATTAACAGATTGCAATGTAAACACATGGACATTTTTATTGAAGTTACATTAAGACAATACAGAAACAACTCATCTTACAAATCATGAACTATTTTAAGTCCTTAAGACTAGTCTGAAGGGTGACTCAAAAGTAACTGGTTCCCATACTTCTTGGTACTGAAATATGGGAGCAACAATGCTATAAAGCAGAGGAAGTTGTAAATATGAAACTGCTACAGTGCTAGAAACATTTCAGAAAGGCTCCATGGGGACAAAAGTAATGGGAGGCATCTTGCAACTGGCCCCTGCAAATCTCAACATAAAGGATAGCAAAGAGCCTATGAAGCCCACCTCTCTGTTGGGACAGACACGGCAAGAATCTCTTGGAACTCTTTTTTGAAAGCCTTTCCAGGTTGAAAAGGGAAAGTACATGAATTTTATGGAAGAGGTGGAGCAATATATTCAAGCTCCTGCCCACTCAGCTAGCTTGATGATCATAATTCAGAAGGTGGTGGGGAGTTACTGCCCGAATTCACTGACCTAAACTCAAAAATAATTTTAAAAAACTAAACTAAAGACAAAAAGATCTAAGAACAAAACAGGTCAAAATAGGACAAAGCTTTTTACAAAACCACCTGCACAGTGGCTTTTGCCACTTTAGGAAAACTACCCAGGATCTAAGGGCTCACTTTTATCCTCCTAACCATAATATAAAAGGAAAACAATAAGAGAAGGAAAAAGACTTAAAGGTTCGGAGACTATGAAAAGAATTCTGACATAAAATACCTCTTTTCACTTAGGGAGATTTTTTGAATATATTTTCTTTTAGGTATAGTATTTATAAATTCCTTATGTGGCTGAATTTTATTTTAAAAACTATCAAACCATAACTTTAAACAGAATTAAATCATAATAGGGTTTTAATGTACTTTTATGGACTTTGTTTCACACAAACAGTGGAAGTATTTTATTTAATACCGCAGTTTTGATGAAGTCCAGTTTCTTCAAACTTTCCAGCAACCTTTGACTCTGCAAACAAGAAAAAGATTGTATGAATTCATCAACTTGAAATAACATGTAAGAAGCGATTTTTCATAAGAGTCTGTTACAAACAGATGAACTCAGCCAGATCTCCAATTAGAGGCATTTGTTTATATTCTATTTATGCAATCAAAGTAAAACAAGACTTTGAATCTAATAGTCACTCAATACTTGGCAATTTGCAAATATGACTGTCTATCAGTACCAGAGGCTGAACTTTCATCCATCAATCTGTCTTAATTTTGATTAAAATTGACACTTGATTCACTCAAGCTAGAAAGATATTTCTAATGAGACACAAAAGTCAGTAGTCATATCTAACAGTGCAAATTCATTCAGTGACTCATTCATTCAACAATGATTGACTAAAATATGCAAAGTGTATTAGACATGATGGCTAGAATATAACAGCAAAGGGATGTTATTTATCTAAGAAGAGAGATGAGTGGTATGTACACAAATGAGTACCATAAAAAAAGAGTTCTAAAGAAAGCTCAAGCCCTATAAATATAATTTTTGCTGGGGTGATCAGGTAAGTCTTGATGGAGGTGGTAGCAGATGAGCTGGACCTTCAAAAATGGGCAGGAATTCCAAAAGGCTGCTGGTAAATGGCAGGACAGACTCATACAAAACATACTTTTCATAGGCCCACCATAGAAAAGTACTTGCTTGATGCTGTTAACTTTTTAATAGTATTAATGGCCATTTTTTTTCCCATTTCTCCAAGGGAAATACTTGTTCTGCAACATAAAGTACCTTTGGATACAAATAATTATACTTAGAATTTGAGAGCTGGAAGTGAGCTCAGCACATCCAATCTGACCTACACCTGAAAGGAATCTCCCCAACAAATAGCCAGTTTCTGCTTAAAGACCTCCAATGAAGGGAAGCCCACTACCCCTCAAGGCAGCCCTAGAGCCGCGGTTCTCAACCTTCCTAGTGCCGCGACCCTTTAATACAGCTCTGCATGTCGTGGTGACCCCCAAACATAAAATTATTTTGTTGCTACTTCATCACTGTAATTTTGCTGCTATTACGCATCGTGATGTAACTATCTGATATGCAGGATGTATCTTCATTGTAACAGATCGAACATAACCCACACGTTGAGAACCGCTGCCTCAGAGCAAGAGAATCAGAAGAGGTCAGGTAGTTCAACCAACACTTTTACAGATAAAAAAACTAACTTTAAGTGGGAAAGTGTGTCTGAAGTTCACAGCAAGTTAGTAACCGGGATGGACCAGACTCTGGCTCTCCCAATTTCCAGGCCAGGGGTCCTTCTGTTACATCGGTGCCTACATGCACTAACCATCTGATAAAAATCACAAGCAGTACGCTAGTCTCGTACGCAGTAAGTGCTCAACATGTTTATTGGGCTTGTTGAAAAAATAAAATTAAGGAAAATTTTGAGCTTAAATTGTGTTTTCAGAAGAGAAAAGAACCTGTGAGTACATTTGTGTTCCCCAAGCACCTCCCCTTCCCCCAACACATACAGAGGTTCTGTATTACACTAGAACCAATGAGACTGAATGGCACTTTCCCCAAGACACCCAGCCTTTCATACTGTCTGTTTTGAATTTTACAGAACTTATTTTTGGAACATTTTTCTTGGCATCTTATTATTATTATTACTTAAATGTCTCGTGTAAATCTCATCTCTTCAACCAGATTATAAACTCAATGAAAGCAGGTAGTATGTCTTATATGTGTCTACATGTTCCTGCAGTATGTACCTGGCAGTGCCATGAATACTTTATGGCTTATTAAGCACTTTTCTTACAGCTCTGTGAAAAGAGGCCATCCAAGTATCAGCCTTAGTTTACAGATGAGGAGCGTAAGGCTCAGACAGGCTGAAAACTTTGCCAACAAACACAGTTTGAAGCAATCCACTAAGTTCTGAACCCAGAGCTCCCCATTCTAGGTAAGAGCACCAGAAACTCTTGGCCTGGGTCTCCCGATTCTAAATCCAGTGCTTTCTCCATTCCACTAAGATGCTTTTTATGTTTGTTTTGAATTTAAAAAAAAATTCTGAATTTAACAAATGCCAAATAAAAAGAGCATTTAAATATGTGACAGAAAAATAGAATTACTCATGAAATTGTGGAACTCTATTGTGAATGTGATTTTCTTTTTCTTAAATCACCAAACTTTCTCCAAATATCCCTCCTTCCCCTCCCACAGAGCTATCCATCCCATATGACAAATAGTATTTTTTTTAGAGAGGAAATAAGAAACTCAGCACAACTGATCAATATACTGAAAATGTCTGAAAACATGTGGAACATGTAACACTTGTAGGTCTCCCACCTCCAAAAAGTGGTGGGTTAGGGGTGTCCTCTCCTCTCTCTTTATAATTGATCTTTATAATCTGGTTACATCTGCTCTTGGTTTTCGGGGTGTGCAGCTGTTCCCATTCACACTGTTACATTTACTGTGGATACTGTTTTCTTAACCACTTACTTCACTCTGCATTAGAAAGGGTGGACCAAACGACAACCCCACCAATTGTCCATCAGTCTTTCCAACAGTCTCTCCAACAACTGTCATTTCCCTTTTTTTGTTATCCTTGATAATCTGATGGATATGAGATGGAATCTCAGAGTTGTTTTAATCTGCACTTCTCTATCAGTGATCCGGAACATTTTTTCATATGGCTGTTGACAGCCCGCATTTCTTCCTCTGAAAACAGCTTGTTCATAACCTTTAGCCATTTACTTACTAGAGCACACTGCCTTCTAAAAGATTTTATTTCCTCATGTTCATCTATGGCTTTATGAAGCTTGTAATCTATATACCCACTCTGGGCTAAGCCTAAAGTTTCTTTAACTCCATTTACTGTACAAACATTTATTGAGCTTCACTGTGTACAAACAATGTGTTTGCATTTAACATCCCTTACTAAATTAGTAGTAAGGGCATTATTCAAGATCTCAGAAACATTTTAGATTCTGTCTCAGCTTTTGTTTTCAAGGATGTGCTAAACCAGTGGTTCTCAACCTGTGGGTTGTGACCCCTTTGGGGGTTGCACGGGGTCGCATAAGACCATCAGAAAACACATATTTCCGATGGTCTTAGGAACCTAGACACCGCTCCTCTCTCCGTCTCCAGGCAGGTCCACCCACATGCAGATATGACCACATACGAGTATTAAAGGGTCACAGCATTAGGAAGGTTGAGAACCACTGTGCTAAACTGTGGTGACCTTAGAGGCTTGGTAGCTAATGTATCATCATAATCATTTTATCATTTCCTCTTGTCCAACGGGAATTTAAAAGCTCCCTACTGAATGCCTGTACACTCCAAAAAAACGAAGGGCAACATGCTAACCAACCTTTGTAAAGGACCCTCATGGAAAAGTCTTCTAATAACTGTTTTACTTTGATATACTATCAGAGAGAAAAATTTTTTTTAAAGTATTGGGTTAAAAAAATTAAACCAATATTAAGTCTAAGTTATTTTTCTTATGTGTGAATAAACTAGCACATCATAAAACTTTCAAAGGACTACTGACACAACAATATGAAAAACACCGAGATGTAGTTTTTCATACTCATCAGTCTTGATGCAGAAAACTTCCTTAACCAAAAAATGTTCCTTTAAAAGCCACTGCTCTAGGTGGAAATAAGAAAAATGCTTATGTCAGGGCTTAGAACTACAGTTTTTTCCTAAGAAATTTTCAGCCAAGGGAAAAAATATAAATATTTTCCTCAGAGTACCTCCTACAATTAAAATCAATTCTTATTAAAGATTAAATAAATCATTTTTATGATATAAATTACTATTTTATTTTTGTTTTGTTCTCCTACTGTACAACAATTCAAGCAATTTCTTATGAAATCAAGAACTTCAGTATTGGAAGGACCCACAAAACCCACAAAATTCAACCTCTACTCTAACAGGAATACATTCTCTAATACCTCCAATAGTGGTATAACCTCTGCTCAAAGACTACCTGAAACAGAGAACTCACTATCTCCCAAACCAGCACATAACGGCATTCCTGGTATACACTAATTGCAGGCAAGATTGCCTTGTACTGAGCTGAAATCTGCATCTTAATTTCCACCCCCTAGTCCTCTGTCCTCTGGGTTCACCAAATCAACTCCCTCTTGCCAGGAGACAAGATGACAGCCCTTCTGAGTCTAACCTTCTTCATATTAAACACTCCTAGGTCCTCATATGCCAACTTCATAAGCCACAGTTTCTTCCTGGTCATCCTCTTCTGCATGTATTCAATTGTCCTTTCTTAAATGTAAGACTTGGACTAAAATGTTCACTCTAACCCAGAGATCATTCAGAGGACATTCAGAGTAGAAAGATCTCCAACACCTTACACTGTATACCAAGATAAAGTCAAAATGGGTACATGACTTAGATATAAAGGCTGATACTACAAGTAAACGAGGAGAGCAAGGAATAGTTTAACTCTCAGATTTATGGAGAATGGAAGAATTTATGACCAAACAAGAGATAGAGAACATTATGAAATGCGCGGGCCCTGGAGTCAAGAGGACCCGAGTCCGAATCCAGCCTCAGACACTTAACACTTACTAGCTGTGTGACCTTGGGCAAGTCACTTAACCCCAACTGCCCTACCTTCCCCCCTACAAAAAGCTTAAAAAAAAAAAGGGGGGGGGCAGAAAGCTAGGAAAGAATTTTTAGAACTAGTATCTTTTATAAAGGCCTCATTTCTAAAATATATAGAGAACTGAGTCAACTTTATAAGAATTGTACAAGTGATTCCCCAATTGATAAATGGTCACAAGATATGAACAGGCAGTTTTCAGATGAAGAAATTAAAGCTATCTACAGTCATATGAAAAAATGCTCTAAATCACTACTGATTAGAGAAATTCAAATCAAAACAACTCTGAGGTACCATATCACACCTATCTGATTGGCTAACATGACAAAAAAGGAAGTAGGAAAATTACAACACTAATGCATTGCTGGTGGAGTTGTGAACTAATCCAACCATTCTGGAGAACAATTTGGAACTATGATAAAAGTGCTATAAAAATACGCATACCCTTTGACCCAACAATACCACTTCTAGGTCTGTATCTCAAAGAAAGCATAAAAATGAGAAAATGACCCATATGTACCAAAATATTTACAGCAGCTCTTTTTGTGGTGGCCAAGAATTGGAAATCAAGGGGAAGCACTTCAATTGGGGAATGGCTGAACAAGTTGTGGTATATGAATGTAATGGAATACTACTATGCTATAAGAAATAAGCAGGTGGACTTCACAAAAAAAATGGAAAGACTTACATGAACTAATGTTGAATAAAATAAGAAGAACTAGGAGAACACTGTATACAGTAATAGCAACACTGTGAGATGTTGATAGACTTTGATAGACTTATATCTTAGCAATGCCAGGATTTAGGACAGCTCCAAAAGACTCATGATAGAAAATGCCATCCAGATCCAGAAAAAGAACTATGAAGTCTGAATGCAGATCAAAGCATACTATTAGCTCTTTTTTTTCTTCTTTCTCGTGGTTCTTCCCATTGGTTCTAATTCTTCTTTACAACATGACTAATGTGAAAATGCGTTTAATATGAATGTATATGAAGAACCTGTATCAGACTGCACACCTTCTTGGGAGGGAGAAGGGGGAGAAAATTTAGAACTCAAAATCTTAAGGAAGTCAATGTTGAAAACTAAAAATAAATGAATTGATAACTTAAAAAAAGAATAGAAAGGTCTCACAAATACTAAGATATTCATAGTAACACTTTTTTGTAGTAGCAAAGAATTAGAAATAAATTAGATGCCCATCTGTTGGTGTCTGACTAAATAAATTGTAGAAAGTTGAAGAATCTCTTGCTCCCAATTGCAACTTCCAGACATGTCTTTTGTTGCCATCACTCAGCAACCTTTGAAAGTTCATTCCATGAAAAGTGACCACACAACTCAGATTATGGTCTATTCTGTCTAGTGGCCCCTAGGTCACTTTGCCTGCTTTTCAGGAAATTCAGTACCTGGTTCAATTATCTTCTCCATAATTTCTGCCCTTATTCTAAGGGACTTCAACATTTATGTTGATGCTCCTTCAAAGGTCTTCTTCTCTCAAGTTTCTTATTTCCTCAAAAATCACATGGTACTTCACTCCACCTCAGCCACAGAGAGGCCTGATCACACCCTAGATCTCATCATCACAAGTACTCCACTTTCATGAGGGAAGGTTGGGGGAGATAGAGGAAGAAGTAAGTAAAGCCATCCCTAGGTCATGGTGAAAATGCTATCACAGACCTGTTGTTTTTATTCAGTCATGTTCAACTCTCTGTGACTGCATTTGGGGTCTGCTTGGCAAAGATACTGTAGTAATTTGTCATTTCCTTCTCCAACTCATTTTATAGATGAGGAAACTGAGGCAAACAAGGTTAAGTGACTTGCCCAGGGTAACACACTTAGCAAGTGTCTGAGAACAGATCTGACTGACTCCTGACTCTAGGCCTGTGGCTCTATACACTGCATCACCTAACTACCAGTCACAGGCCTAATTATGTGGAAAGTCCCATAATGAAAGCATTTGAGCAATGATCCAGAAAGACAGACAAACAGTGGGAAAGCTGGCTCTTCCACTTGGGGCTAAGAACATCTCTGAAGTTCATAAATATTTACAGCAGCTCTTTTTGTGGTGGCCAAGAATTGGAAATCAAGGGGAAGCCTAGTCTCTTTACATTTTTCTCCTGGGAGAAGTCTTCCATTCCAAAGTCTTTAGTTCTCACTTCTTCTAATGTTAATGAGATTTATATCTTCCCAGCCATTAATAAGCCTCATGTGAAGCCTATTAAGGGAAGCTTGCTTAGGGGAGGCTTTCACACCTTTGCTAATTTCTAATTAAGCCCTGAGACTCGAGGGTTGTGATGCCTTCTGGTTCTGAGAAGTGTATTTTTACTCTGAGTTGGTACTTAGCTTTGGGGGCTCACTTATGAGAAGGATCTTGAGATTCCATCGTTGAGATTCTGAGTGGCCATATGTTCAGAGCTCCCTGACTGCTCAGATGTAAAGGCTCTCTCAATTCAGGGATGTATGTAAAGTGTATACTTGATTCAGGCAGTCAGAGCCCTGTCTGTTGGTCTTTATTACTCTGCCTGGATTTTCTTTGTACTTTCTCTGAAGTTCAGGGTGCTGACTTTTCCCCTGAACTAGTGAATATGATTAAAAAGAGACTGTTGATCCCTTAAACAGCCATCTTTCCTGGTAAAGCAATGAAAGAACCTGTGCTAGCAGTTATCCTGGGTATGCCAGTGTGGTTGCTGCTACATTTACAGCGATGGCTCTCAAACATAGATATTTGGCCCTCAATTCTCCCTTGGCCTCCAGCCCCACATTCCCAACTGGGTGCAGGCCATCTCCATCTGAATGACTAGCCAGCAACTCAAACAACATTTAAAACTGAACTCAACATCCTTCCCCAATCTGCCTGTCCTTCAAACTCCCCAATTTCTATTAATGGCCCCACCATTACTCCAGTTACCAAAGCTGGTAACCTTGGAATTATTTGTGACTCCTACTTCATCCATTTTGTCCAACTAGTTGCCAATCCTTGTATATTCTGTCATTATAATGTCACTCATAACCATCTTTCCTTTCTCCTCACTTTACCACAACTCTAGTTCAGGCTGTCATTAATTCTTCTTATAATTACTGGACTTTGGTAATAGTCTTCTAACTTCTTGTTATCCAATCAGTCTTACCTATCTCCAAGCCATCATTCATAAAGCTGTCAAAATTATTTCCTATTATGGTCTGACATGATTCTGCTCAAAAAAAATTCAGAGGACGCTACTATCTACAAAGTAAGTATTAACTCGTTAGCTTGGCATTAAAGAGCTCCATAATCTGGCTCCATTTTATCTTTAGTCCTTTTTACACTATGCCCACTATATACGCTTTATTTCAGTCAGATTAACTTTATTAACTGTCCTTTGATCTTAATCTTGCTCTCTTCATACAGACTATCTCGTAGGAAATTTGCTTGATTGATCAATAGATTATAAATTTCCTGAGGGCAAGAACCATGTTAGTTTTCCTTTTTGTATTCCTAGAGACCAGCAAGATGCATTATAGACAACAGGCACTAAATATGTTTGTTAAATTAAATTCTCTAACAGTAAGTCAGAATGAGTAGGACTCCTTTTGATATTCATACCTTTCAAGCTAAATGTTGCCTTTTTTGTGACTTTTTCCCCTTTAAAATGAACACCAAGAGCATCCTTAATATGTTTTCCTCTATTAAAAATGTTCATATGTTCCACCTTCTTGTTAGTTATACTGTAAATCTATATACAAATTTAGTTACTGAATGGAAAACATCTCATTGTAAGTGGCATGGCACAGTGAAAAGACACTGGACTTGGAAGCAGAAGTTTGAGTCCTGAGTTCCCCACTTTCTAGACATGCAATCATCTCTCTGATCCTCACTTTTCACTTGTAAAACAGAGACAATATCTGCACTCCCTACTTCACAGGCTTGTTGCGAAGACTGAAAGTGCATCATAACTTATCGCAGTTATTATTAAGAATTTGAAAACTTAATTAACCCTAAGGACATCTACTCACCAACTGAGAGGCATGTCTGATTCTTTCTACAATCCCATCAAGTCCCAAGTACTGTAAAGATAACCAAAGTGGTAGGGCACGAAGTTTCTCCACTGGCTGACTTGATGTAAGCCCTGCAACCAGTGACTGCAGGAAAAAAAAAAAATCGTAATAATACTCAACCTGTTATCAGTAAAATACAAAATTAAGCATTAGAAGAGTACCTAAATAGAGCTTTCTTTACAAGTTTTTGCTTCTAAACAAACCATAAACAGAAATTCCCCAGATTTTAATTTTTGAAAGTTCCTAGTACCTAAATAATATTTTAAAAACTGACCAAGTGAGTAAGCTTACCAAAGAAGGATCTTCATGCCTGTAAAGTGTTACTGCAGGAACAGCTGGCAAACCCAGCCAGGGGCCCAGAGTCAGAGTCATACTGTCACATCTGGTTGCAGCCTACCAAGAAAACAAGAATTCATTTCTATTTTTCCAGAGTCTGAGGTTAAATTTCAAAAATCTCTCCATTAGAAAAGGCCAAGAGGCAGAATATGGACATTTTATTAAAGGTATGAGAAAGCTCTGTTTAAGGGGGCTAATTTTGTTCTTCTACCATTTAGTTAAATCACAACATACCAGTACTGAAGAGGAGATGTAGCCTAATGCCAAAGTTGCTAAATTCACTCTGGAAAAAAAAACAAGAATTTAGCAACTAATTATATAGTTTATCTATTAGCTAAAGTACAAATGTACAATGGTCTGGCTTAAACAATATCGTCAGTGTTTTTCTTTTTACCACATAACAAACAGAAAATGTGATTTAGTTTATTCTATAAGCTTTAGACCAAGGTTCTTCAACAGGGGTCTATTAATTTGTTTTGTTTTTTAATATTCTGATACCTGTATTTCAATAAAAGCAGTTTCCTTGGTAATCCTATGTATTTTATTTTATGCCTATAAAAACATTATTTTGAGGAGCCCAAAGGTTCACCAGATTGCCATAACACACAAAAAAAGACTAAGAATCCAAACTTTAGACAAAACCTTGAAAATGAATTTTAATCAAAACTTCTCTCAGATGATGGATAAAATTAGAAATGTATCTTTACAAAAAGTCTTTCAAGTTAGTTTTCTTGCATAGAGAAATTAAAGAATACCTTTGTATATTTTATGTAATTAATTGATAGGCAGGATGTCTTTCTTCTGAAAACTATTAACCTAGGCTTGAAGAAATTTATTCTACTTACCCTTCCACATGGAGCCACACATTATGCTGCTCACAAAGTTCTTTCAAACGTCCCAGCTTGTCTGTGTGTCCTGCTCCTGGGGTACCTACAATGAAGAAATAAGACATTGTCAAGAGTCTGATTTTTTCTCTTTAATAAATAATAATCAGGAGTAATAAGTACCTGCTAATAACCCATCCCATCCACTTACTTCTTCAAATTGCTTCAATAATAATTAAAGATGCTATCCCAAGTTTAACACAAAACAGTTATATTTCAAAGCTATACAAAGCATGTATTCTATATAAACTTCAAAAACCAATTTTTCCCCCAAAAAGACTAATACTTCACTAACTGAAGTTATGTTTATACAACAGAAAAAAATCATGAGACTTTCAAGTCTACTGTAATATTATTTAAGAGTTACCATTAATACTTATTGGGATGAAGGACAATATTTATGTAATTTGTGAAGAATGCATTCTAGAATATTTTAAAAGAAATCCATGTTTTCTAGTGAACCCAGTGTTGAGGACATAGGAATCAGTAATATCTTAGTTTGAATTCTGTTTTTGACACTTCCATGTATAACTATGGACAAATTATTTAACTTTTATCTGAAATCCCTAGAATCCATAACAGCAAAATGGGAATGACATCTGCTGTACCTACCTTATAGGGCTGTTGTGAAGCTCAAATGAGACAACATATGTAAAGTGAGGTGTATTTTTTTTTTTTGCTTTTCACTTTTTGGAGGGCAATTGGGGTTAAGTGACTTGCCCAAGGTCACATGGCTAGTTTTTGTGTTAAGTGTCTGAGGCCGGATTTGAACTTGGGTGCTCCTGACTCTAGGGCCAGTGCTAGTTGCCCCTAAGGTGTAAATTTTAAAATGCTACATAAATACTGGCTATTCTTACATATGGCAATTAGAATTAGTTTAAGAGAATGTTACCTAATAAAAGTTCTTAACACACTTACTGGAATAAATAGATAAGAAACCATTTATAATTAGCAATACAATGAATGGTTTGTCTGAACAATTTGTTTCCTTAGATACCTTAAAGTTTCAAAGTATCTACAAATTTGTTTAGTTAGAATGTTTAGTAAACATTCCCTCTATAATTTTTCTTCCATATTTATCAATCTTTCTTCACAAATGATACAAAACCTTGTACTGTCCCTGTGGCTCTCCTATGACAATTTCACCTACTCCCACAGCTACTACTACTTCCTCTCTCCAGGACCAGAATTAAGACTTATGAGGCTGGGGGAGCAATTCAGATCCTCAATGAAGAAGAGAATACAGAGAAAAGAGCCAGTCAATGGAGACGATTTCTGAACTATGATTTCTATGTTATCCATGTACTACTGTCCTGACCTACAGTATCTTATTTCCAAATGTCTACTGAATACCTCTATCTGGATGCTCTAAGTCAAAACCACGCACATGATTTTTCTCCCCAAACCTGTATCTCCTCTCTAATTTTCCTTATTCTGTTAATCAGACTGCCATTTTCCCAGTAATTTAGGCTCAAAATACAATTATATTTGATGACTCCTTCCCCCTTCATAGTCAATCATACAGTCAGTCCTATCTTCTCTATTTACACAACCTCTCTTAAATTCATTACTGCCTTTAAATATATGCAACTACCACTCTATTTCAGGTCATCATGATATGAGCGAGAGCAGTGGCCTTACGGTCAGATGATCTTCCAACTCTAAATCGTATGACTACCCGTGAAGCCTAGGGCCACAAACCCCTCTCTGAGCCTCAGTTTCCTCATCTGCAAAATGAGGGGGTGAACCAGACAGATCTCTGAAGTCCATCCCAGCTCCAAATTTATGGTCTTAAGAGTCTGGTTATCCTACTGTTATTAACCCCCTATCCTGCCAATCATCCTACTACACATTACTTCAGGTTAAGGTTCCTAATGTATAGCTCATTATGTCACTTCCCTAAGTGGTTAGTGGCTTCCCCATGCCATCTGGACTCAACTTAAACACTTATTAAGGACCTATTATACAGAAAGCACTGTGATTTAGTACCAGTTACACAAAGACAAAAATTAATTAGTCCAAATTTCTCAGCTTGGCACTCAAGGCTCTCCAAAATTGGGCTCTCATTTGTTACTGTAGCTTTCTCTCACACTCCATTCCTTCATGTACTCCATGCTCCAGTCAAACTAGACTGTGGGTTCTCAAATACATGTTACCTTTGTATCTTTCCTTAAATGTCCTTATACAGAGCAGCTAGGTGGCACGGTGAATAAAGCACCAGCCCTGGAGTCAGGAGGACCTGAGTTCAAATCCGACCTCAGACACTTAACACTTACTAGCTGTATGATCTTGGGCAAGTCACTTAACCCCAATTGCCCTGCCTTCTCCCCTCCCAAAAAAGAAAAATGTCCTTATATATACAAATCTGGCTTTACATAAATTCATATTATGCATAGTTGACTCTGACTGCGGAGTGGGGGTGGGGACTTGAGCAAGATCCCAGCATCCGATCTCGCTCCCAACCCTTGGGGAGGGGAGAATTGTAAGTGCAACACCACATGCTCCAGGCACTGAAACCAAGGGAGCCCTGGGCTACACAGAAGCCCCTCTGAAAAGGCCGTGCAGAGCTCTAGGAGGGGAAGGGAAAAGTCTGCAAACCAGTCCATTTGGGTTAAATGAGAATTGGCTGTATCCTGAATGGACTCCTTGTCTGAACCAAATCAACTTCTGCTTGCTGAATAACCATCCTTCGATGTCAAATTACAAATACCACTCTTCCATAAAGCCTGTATTGTATCCCAATATGCAAGTAATCTCTTGCTCCTCTGAATTTTACAAGTACTTTGCATGGCTAGTGTACTTTAATTATATGCTAATTTGCACACATTTCTAATGGAAGTCTAAATACTTGTCAGTACAGAGTATTCTTATTTTTCTGTGAATCTCTCTAAATTTGGAGAGCAATTTAAGGAGAATTTGTTATCCCCTCCTCCCCCCACCAATCCTTAAATAAATATGTCCAAATAATCTAACTTAAACATTGTTTTTCTCACTGAAATTCCAATGTAGACAAGACTCATCATATACACTTAATACAGCATGGTTTTTCAAGAGAGCTAGGAAGACCTAAATCCAAATCCAGCCTCAGACATTACTTGCTGTATGGCCCTGGGCAAGTTACTTAACCTCTATCTGCCTCAGTTTCTCTGTCTCTAAACGGGGATAAAAACAGCACCTATCTCTCAGGGTCACTGTGAGGGTAAAAGGAGATAATATTTTTAAACTGCTTTGCAAACCTTAAAGCATTTATTTATTTAGTATTTACACAGATAAATACTGGCCATTCGGTACCTGCACATCTGCAACACTTATTGACGCACACCCAAAATGGAGTTCACAATACCCACCAGCGTTGGCAACAAGCAACAGGGGCAGTTTTTCACTCTCCACATCATCTTTAATTAATCTGTCCAATAAGGCGACATCCTGTCACAAAAAACCCAAACCAGAAATGAGGCAAAGAGCAGCAATGTCACAGAATTAGAAAACGACAGATCCTAAAAATGACAGACAGCATTCTCAAAACTGATGCCATTACCAAATTCTTAATGCTGCTTCTTCCTTAGGATGACCATATTGTTTTGAAAATCAGAGAATTAACACAGAATAAGTTTTGGGGGTTTTTCTGGAAGACGCTAAATAATGAAGGAATACTAGATGCTGGATAAATATATGTGAGAAACACACTTGTGGGCACCACAGGACTTCCCAGGCAAGATCAGGGAGTTAGCCTGGATGAGCTTCCACTTTCACTGCTTCCCTGGGGACCTCTAAGAAGATCCAGGTGATATAGGTGGTGCAGTGAATAGAGCACCAGCCCTGGAGTCAGGAGGACCTGAGTTCAAATCCAGCCTCAGACCCTTAACACTTACTAGCCATGTGACCTTGGGCAAGTCACTTAACCCCAATTGCCCTTTCCCCCCCAAAAAAAGAAGCCTTTCTCACTGAGAGAACTCAGGAACAGAATGGGCAGAGGAAGGCCTTTATTGAGATTTCCACAAGGAAGTATATGTGGTGCTCACTAGGAACACACCCACCCCAATACAGAAGCAGGAGTAAAGTTCTATAGTTCTATTGTACCTGGGAGAGTTAGGGTTAGTCAAATTCCTAAAATTTCTCAGTTTATTTCCCTACATTCCCTCTATATATACAGATTTTATGAAGATTACATAGGCGTGGTAGTGAGGATACTTGAGACCAGACTGAGCTATTTGCTACACCCACACCTTTCTAGTTCTCTCTGGCCACTATCATAGTTCCAGGAAGGCCAAGGTCTTAGTAAAATAAGATAAGCAAGCTACTGATTATCTTCCAGTAACTTTTGTGGGAGCAAAACAAATACCATAATATTACAAAATAAAATACAGCTACAAGGGAATAATTTTCCAAGGAGTGCAGTCAGAATAATTTCTTTGAGATTCCTCATTGATACAAGTAAGATAAATAGTAAAGTTGCCTTTTAAAAGTCTGTTCTAACGAAGTTGTTAGCTAATGTCTAGAGTTTTAGAATTCACTTCTAAGAAACAAGAGAGTATGTTTCTAAGATCAGGACTAAGAACTTTTTCATTGTGAACATGTAAGAACTTCTTCATTTCAATTTATTATTTTAAAAATTATTTCAAGTATTTATTTCTGTCCCATCTCCTCCTGCCCTCCACCCATGAAAAAAAAACCCAAAACTACTGTAACAAATATGAACAGTCAAGCAAAATAAATTCCTAAAACCACCATGTCTAAAAATTTATGTCTCATTCTATATCCTGCATCGGTTGCCTTGATGTTTGGAGGTGGGCAGCATATATCTTCATTAGCTCCTTCAAATAGTGTGGATCATTGCATTAATAAGAGTTTGATAACTTTTTTTGGTCTCCCATATTCCAATAAAGTAGGAATCTTAGTGGTTAAAAAGAAAAAGTCAAGATTTCTTAGGAATCATGTATTACTAAGCTAATTCATGAACCAAATTCATGAACATACACACGTAGAGAAGGAAGCCTTAGCCATCCACATGCTGAGTTTTTCAGGTGTGAATAAAGAGATTAATATATTTCTAAAAATCATAGTCAATAAGCCAAAAAAGTATGAAAACCTAGTGAAAAAACTATCATGTATACCAATAGTTTCAAAAGTTTCATTACTATTCTTCAAAATTAACTATTTAAACTTACCATCTGATGTTGGGATCCAAACATAGTATTACAGGGTACACGACATAAGCAGGATAAAGGTAAGCCAAGCTGCAGGAATAAAACTTTTAGTTAAGTAACTTTGAATCAGAAATGTCCCTATTATCACTTCCTCAAGAGACCATCAAATAAAAGTGTCCAGTGATTATAGCTCTGAGAAAAATCACAATTCCCATTTGAAAAATTCTACACTCATGAGGAACCTTAAACAATCCTTTCCCTTTGCGCCAAGAAAAAAAGGAGAGAAAAACCTCTCACATTAAGAAGGTACAGGCTCTCAGTCCAGGAACCTAAGATAACCTAACTTAAAAAGGGAACAAAGAACTTCTAAAGATCTGCCTGATTATTTAGAGAATATAATGAAAAGTTTCACAAAGAAAATAATTATCCCTGAGCAATTTTTCTTGGGATGATTTTTTTATTTCTTCACACTTCTCCTAAGTATCACTAGTGAATCAACACCAAGTCAACAGCCTCCTATGTGTCACTGTATTCAAAGAAGCAGCAATAAATACAGATTCAGATTAACAGAGATCCTTGTTGCTGTCATCTACCAATCTCCTGGTTACTATACTATCAACTTCCTTGGATGGGGGCATCTAGCATCCCTTTCTATTGAAAACCCTGTCAGCATTCTCAAAAGGCTCAATACTAACTTTGATGTCTCCTTTAACATTTTGACCATACAATTATCTAACTTCGTATCTATGCTCCTCCTTCTGAACAATTCACTTCAGTCACACACAGAAACAGTTACACTTGAGACCTGGACCATCTCTTGTAAACGGTGTGCCTTAAAGATAGCAAACTAAGATTTTATTATCTTACCACAACTTTCTGTCCTCCACCTTTCTCACGCTGATCCTGCTCTCTGTTCTCATCATGACCTCTGGTGGATTGTCTGTTCTATAATTTGGTCCATACTCGACACCATAACCAGCCTCAACTCCATCTACACAGTCTACAACCACTCTAAAAAACCCAGCTCCACTCCCAACTTTCTGCTGTTCCCTGCCTAGTAATGTTCAGTCAAAACTGTAATTCCCACCACCTCATTCTCTGCTGCTGTTTGTTAATCTTCACTGGACAAAATCAGAAAAATCAGACTGATTTTACTTGGAATAAAGATGACATTTAACTTCATCTAGGTATTCAACAGTGCTTGACAGCCCTTCTATTCTCCTCTTACTGACCACTTACTTCACTGCTTACTGAGACTGTTTCAAGGTTTAACCACCTTCCTTCCCCACTTCAAGCTGATGACCCAGCCTCTTCCTTCACCGAGGTGACTGACGACATCTGACACGATCTCCCTTCACTGCTCACAAATCTTCATAGTCATCATCATCATTCCCTTCTCCTTTCCTCATGTCCCAGAGAAGATGCATCCCTAGTCTATGTTGAAGTTAATCCTTCTACTGATGCACTTGATCCCAGCTTTCCCCTCACAATCATCATCTTAACTCCACCATTCTCTGATGGCTCATCTCCATTTGCTTATAAATATGGCCAGTTTTCTGTAATCCTAAAAGAACAATCTTCCTTTGACCCTTCTGCCTTATTACTATCCTATCTCTCTCCTTCCCTCCAAAGTAAAACTTCTTAGAAAAATATGCTACACAAATGGCAAGGAAAACAAGAAATGAGACAGTCAAAATTGGGATTTGGAGGGCAGACCTATATCCAGAAAGGACTATGATATAAGAAGAAAAGGTACCAATAAACTGACATGAAAAAAAAAAAGAAAGCAGTCTGTCTATAAAAAATTAACCAGTAACTTCTTCATTTGCTAAGCTCTTTGGCTCTCCACCTCTTATCCTCCCCTGAACATTCCGAATCCAGTTTCCCTTCCCTTTACTCACTCCTTCTCTGGTTCTTCTTCCTAATTCAATAAACTGGATTTTCCATGGCCCTTTCCTTTTTTCTCTCTATACTCATTCTATGCAACCTCACTGCTTCAAGTATCACTTCTATGTAAGTAACTCTCATAAATTTTTACCTGTAGACTTAATATTTCTCTAGATCTTCATTCCTACATCCCCAAATGTTTACAAGTCACCTCAATGTTCCACTGGCACCTCAAATTCAACATGTGATAAAATGAGCTTATCTTTCCCCTGTCTTCTTCTGACTACCATTTACCATGTTGATCTTATCTCTTTCTTCTCCTCTAGTATTCAATCAGTTACCAAGTCCTGTTGATTCTACCTCCCAAACCATTTTCACATTTGCAAGCTTCTCTCCATTCACACTGCCACCATCTTATAGGCCTTCATTATCATTGCCTGTCTTTTCCTCCTCTAGTCTCATTCCTTCCAATCCATTCTCTAAACCAATGCCAGACATATTAATTATGCATAAATCTAGCCATCTTATTCCTCTGCTCAAAACTCTGAAATATCACATGACTACCTGTCAAGTAAAGTTCAGAATTACTTAATTACTAGCATTTGAGATCTTCCACAATCTGGTACAAACCTACTTTTCTGTATTTCTTTTATATTCTCCCCTTTCACGTTCTTCCCTCTGATCGAACCAATCTGACTACTCACTTTACAAACCTTAAACTTTCTGTATCTTTGTCCAGTATTCCCTATGCCTGGAATGTCTTACTCCCAACCTCACCTACACTTTAAAGCTTAACTCAAATACTACCTCCTCTATGAAGCCTTCCTTTAGCTCTCTACCTAGAAAGGCCTCTTCTCATCTTGGATCTCACATGGCCATTTGTGTGCATTTCGTATGTCCTAACTATAATATGAATAGTCTCTTAATGGCTCGTGTTTCTGTCAGATTCCCTTACTAAACTAAGCCCCATGAAGACAAGGTCATGCCATATATAAACCCCAGTGTCTGGCATAAAGCAGCAGCAGTAGTAGTGGTCATTATAATACTAGTACTGCTAGCAGTAGCTCATACTTACACAGCATTTTAAGGTTTACTATTTTTCCCACACTTTATCTACCATATAACTCTGTGAGGTTTGTTTTTTAAAGTGAATTTTCTTCATGAAGGCTGAAACTAAGCCAGTCTCTCCCAAATGAACCAAAATAACCCTATACTCATAGCAATTTTTGCAAGTTCCAGCACAGAAAATATTTGCATCTACCTAGAATTTCAATCTTAATCCATCTTACCTGATTACAAAGGAATTGGCCCAGGTCAGGCCTACATGCAGCACTAATATATATAACAGGCTGTCTATTATATAACACATTGAATCCTTCCACTGTGTAGTCTTCATAGCGCGTATGAATAACAAGCCTACAGACCTTTAAGAGGCCCTCACGGTCATCTTCATGGTAATAGGCAGAGCCATTTTCATACCTGTAAGAAAATGATCCCAGATATTTCTCATCTTTTATCTTAACTCAGCAATTTCCCCTTAATGTTAGAGTAACAGAAATTCCTGCACCAAATAGGTACACAAAAGTCTGAAGAGAATGATTCCCCATCCCCACCCCTTATTCTAGGCCTGAACAACATATGGCCCAAGGGCCACTTGCAGCCCACCAAATCAGTCTACAGGCCAATATGGTCTATTTTACATTCTCTACATTTTTCATGGGCCACCTAAAATCCTTTAGTAGGTTTGCCTTATTCTACAGGAAGGTGAGAGGTCCAGATAACTGAATCATAGCTCTCCTATGTACAAACCAGACAGTTTCACTAATAGGACATCTCAAGTACTAAACTGTCAAATGGAACGGCTGCTTTCTATGTCAGGTTCAATCTTCCCTGAGTCTTATTTTTTTCAACCTTCTCAAGAAAGGAAGCAATATTTTACGAAGAGGTGAGAGGTGCTATTTAAAACCAAAAGAGATTCTCCATGTTAAAAAAAAGGTTTGGTAATGAGTCAAACTGATATTTTTCCAGGACAAAACATAAATTATAAAACTACTCGATTTCAATTGGCCACGTAACTCTTTCCTATAGCAACTGTAAATTCCTTATCAAAATCACCACCTCATAGCAAAATAAGTTGTAATTTCATACGATTCTATGCTTACTTGTAAAGTAAAACCTGTATTAGAATCGAGATCATTATTTCTTCTTTTTAAATGCACCAATTTGCAAAACAGTTTAATCAATAGGTGGAAACATCCTTACCTGAAAAGTCTGCAAAGCCATAACGTGGTATCTGAAAGTATTCTAGTTGTAAGTTTTCTCAGCTTCTCTTTATCCAGTACTGAAATATATGCTGCCAGACTGTGTCCCAACAAAGCCATATGGCCTTGTTCTCCAACATTTTGGAGTCTATTAAATAAGAAATATGAACTTGAAACATTTATTAGGATCTCAAATCTGCCACACAATTCTCCAAGAATATTTCTGGATCAGAGGTTAAATCCATCTCATGCAATATAGGGCAAAAAAGTAAGAAACTAATCAGTAAATGATGAGATACAGATATATTGTGGAAAACAGCTTTAGAGAATACTGAAACATTATGTTGTCTAATCAATATTACATTCTGCATCTTTTTTTTTACCCAAATATTATTAAAATAATCTTATTCTATTAATTGAACATTTTATTCATTAACTGAACACTTAAGTTCCTACTACATATATATGGAACTGCAGAATAGAGTTTGTTTGGTTTTTTGTTTGTTTTTCCATTTAAAAACCAGAAAATACTGGTCTAACTAAAACATAATTCTCTGAAATCAAATTTAAAAAACTGAATTAGTGGGTCAGGAAGAATTCCCTGTTGCAAATAACTATATCATAATTCATAATAAATTCATAATTAATTAATTAATAAGGAGAGGAAAATTATAACTCTTCATTAAAAACAAAAGTGGAACACAGATAATGCAGATAGACACTCAATTAATTCACCAAGTACCAATCACAAAGTCAGTCAAAATTAAAGTATCAGCTGTGCCGTGAATTCAACTTACCAGTCTAAGATATCAAATCATGAAAATTACAAAATTTAACAATTAGCTTTTATTTTTTACAATTAGCTTTTATAATGTTGTCTTAAGTATTTATAAAAACTACAGTTAAACCATCTAAATGTCACTTTGAAAGAAAAAGTGGGATTTTCAAATAAGATGTATTGCAAGAAATGAAATAACCTATAACTTTCAGAACATCCCAAAACCCAGTAACTGCTGAGGTTGAGAAAACAGTTAACTATACTAGTAACAGTAACTATACTATACCGGGCACACTGGGGCTCCTCATCTTCATCTCCATGCATGAGGTTCTGAACCAGTTGAAGAATGCTCACCATATCTTGCCCACTAGAGAAAAAGGAACAGAAGATGGATGGGAAAAAAATCTCTTCCTTCCTCACCCCTGCCACTAGCCTCCAAAATTAGTGTAATAATATTTTTAATAGTGTAGCTGCAAAAGAAAGAATACATTTTGTTTAGACACGGTACACATTTTAAAAAAATAATTGTAAAGTGAGTTGACTCTGGAAGTTAGCTAACTAAAATCAGTTAATCTCCTGGCTAAGTAATATTTTTGAACTGTTTTTTTTTTTTAATGTATGCCAGCATTTCACTGAACCAAGTGTTTTTACAGACATACACTATTCATCTGCAAATTATTGTAAAGGACAGAATCAATTTCATATAATTTTATAGACTTGTATGCCATAAATACTAATGAACAAAATTTTGCTGAAAATATACAGTAGCATGAACTGGCCCTTCTAGAAAAGTCTCATTCCCATTTGGTTTACAGCCATCTTTCACCTCCCAGAGAGGAACCCTTCTGTTCTTTTTATTTTAGTGTGGAACTTGAAGATCTGCCTGGAGTGACGGTAAATGGCTTTTGCTCCCACTGAGGATGTCATCACAAGGCAAAAACTTAAGAGTACTGTTGTGTCAGCAAGGTCACTCGAAAGTATATAATAAATAAAAATACATGATTTCTCAACTACGATGATAAAATGGGCGATTAAAAGTTCCTTTCAATAAACTTCCCAAACATTTCCTCTACAGGGCACAGAAGCTAATGGCTAAAGCACAAACACTTGTTGACAAGTGTTTTCATACATATCATCCTGCCTCATTCAGAGCACCAGATTCTTTTCAAAACTCTTGGTAATATCTTCTCCAGGGGTCAGACCCACACAAACTTCCAACCCTTTTTCCCCTCTAGTAATAAGTCTAGAATAGACAGAATGCAGGCCTGGAGGTAAGAAGACCTGAACTCAAAACCAGCCTCAGACATGTATTAGTTCTGTCAGCCTAGGCAAGTCACTTAACCTCTGTTTACACCTCAGCTTCCTTGTCTATTAAACGGGGGTAGCACCTACCTCCCAGCACTGTTGAGGATCCAGTGAGATAATAGTTGTAAAGTGCTTAGCACAGTGCCTAGCACCCAGTAAGAGCTCTATGTTAGCTATTATTACAGGTAAAAGAATTTGTGTAATAGCAATTATATTATGTGGGTCATTTACATTACTGGTTTTTATTTTCCTAACTCAAGCAACAAAACTCAACAGGCTTATTTTGTATAGATATAGACTTCATTCTACCAATAAAATTATTACAGAAATTTCACTGGCTATATTTCTGGGGAAAAAAGTATATTCTCCAAAAAATCTTTCAAAATAACTTTCTTTTCAGTCAATCAAGTAAATATATACATTTTAGGCAAAGTAAACAATGGCCATTTCATTTTAAAAATCCATTTAATACACTTGATTTGTGAGGTTGTATTGGCTTTTCACTCAATTCACTAAAAAATTATTAGGTACTTATTGTGTGCAAGGCAATGTGCTAGGTGATGGAGGACAGAAAATTAAAAAAAAGAAACAGTCTTGGACCTTGATGAACTTACATTCTGGGGGATCGGAGGAGGAGGGGATACAAGATAATTTGAGGAGGGAAAGAAAACTAATGTCTTAAGAGGGATGTTAAGTAAATCAGAAGACCTATGAGTCTTGAAGGAAGGCAGGGATTTTAAGAGGTGGAGGTGAGAAGAGAGTAGATTGCCAAAAAGAGGACGGACTCAACCAAAGTAGAGGTATAAGGGGCATGATATGGTAACCAATTTCTCATATGGCTAGAACTGAGTGGGAAATGGGGAATAAGATCTGTCTGGAGACAGATTATGAGATTTTGTAAAAACCAGCTTTGATAAGTTTGAGTTTATCACAAAAATAATAAGAAACCATTGAATAACACAATCTGACCTTTCCCTTAGAATGATTATTTTGGCTACTGTACAGAGGACAGATTAGAGAAAGGAGAGACTGCAAATTGAGAGACTAATTATGGAAGCTAATATGGTAATCTCAGTCAGAAATGACTACTCTCAAATAGGGAAGTGGGAATGTGAAGAGCAGGTGATTATCAGAAATGCCCTCAGAGGCAGAACAGGCAAGAGGTGATACATGATGAGACATAGAGGAGAACAAAGAGTCCACGATGGCTAGCTGCTAACAGGAATGACTCAAAGAGCTGTAGTGCCCTCCAGAGAAAAAGGAAATTTGGAGGGAGATGTGCATAAGGGGAAAGATAATGAGCTCGGTCTGAAAAATGCTGAGTTTAAGTCAATGCGGGACTAGAGCTCAAGAGAAATTAGGGTCAAATATATGAGAAACAACTAACAACTGAACCAAGGAAGGGAAAATAGAGAGAAAAGAGTAAAGAACCCAGGACAGAGAACTGGGGAGCACCAAAGTTTAGAGCAATGGTTCTCAACCTTCCTAATGCCGTGATCCTTTAATACCCATATGTGGGCAGACCCGCCTGGAGATGGATAGAGAAGCAGTGTCTCAGTTCCTAAAACCATCGGCAATATGCGCTTTCCGATGGTCTTAAGCGACCCTGTGACCCCTGTGAAAGGGTCATCTGACCCCCAAAGGGGTCACGACCCACAGGTTGAGAGCTGCTGGTTTAAATAAGAAGAGATTGACGACAATCCAGCAAAGGAAAATGAGGTGTGGTCAGAGTGGGAGAAGGCAGCATACTACAGTCAAAAGAGTACACTGGCTACAGAGGCAAAGCACATGGGCAGGAGTCCTGTCTGTGATCCTGGATAAATCATGTAATCTTCCTCATTTGCAAAATTAAGGGGTGGTACTAGATGGCCCAAGGTTCCTGCCAAATCTCAACCCAGAATCCTCTGAAATCAGTAAGTCAACAGCATTTACTAAGCATCCACTAGGTGCCAGGCAGTATGTTAAACACTGGGGATACCAAGAAAAGCAAGACAGTCCTTGCTTCCAAGGAGCTCACAGTCTAATGGGGAGACAGCATGCAAACAACTATCACCAACTAGACACAAATAGAGACATGGAAGCAGTTTCAGGGGGAAGGCCCTAGTATCAAAGTGGCTCGGGAAAGACTTCTTGCAGAAGCTGAGACTTTGGCTGAGACTTGAAGGAAGCCAGGAGAAGGAGATGAGGAAAGAATGTTTCAGATATGGGAGACAGCAAGTAAAAACACTTGAGAGATGGAATGCTACGGGCAAGAACGGCAAGGCCAAAGGCATCAGACAGCAGAGTATGTGGGGGGAGGAAGGGTAAGAAGATGCAAAGGGAGGAGAGGGAGAGGTTATAAAGGACTTTCACAGGCAAACAGAAGATGTTATAGTTGAGACTGTAAGTAAAAGGAAGCCATTGGAGTTTACTGAATGGAGAGAAAGGGGTGAGAGATGGTCTGGTCTGAGCCTTTGGAAGATCACTGTGATAGCTGAGTGGAGGATGAACTGGAATGGGGATACACATGAGAGTCGCTACTGCAACAGTCCAGCTGCGAAGCCATGAGAGCCCTGCACCGGCATGGTGGCAGAGTCTGGCAGAAGGAGGCATATATTAGAGAGGTTCTGAAGGTAACCTTCAGAAAGAGATCAACAAACCGGATGTGGGGAGTAGGGTGAGAAGGAGGAATCAAAGATGATGCCCACAGGCAAGCCTGGGTGACTGGGAAGATCGAGGGGCCCTTGACAATAGCAGGGATGTCAGGAAGAGGGAAAGGTGGGAGGTTGAAGATAAGTTCAGTTTTGGACAATCTGAATTTAAGACATCTGTAGGACATCTAGTTTGAGATGTCCATTGAGCAGCTGAAGTTGTGAGACTAGAGGTCAGGAGAGAGGCTAGGACTAGATAAATGAATCTGAGAAGCATTAACACAGAGATGATAATTAAACGTACGGGAGCCGATGAGATTACCAAGCAAAACTATACAGAGGGAAAAGAGAAGACCACACAAAATAGTACAGAGGAAGAGAAGGTACAGGACAGAAGCTTGGGGCATGACCAGAGTTAGTGTGGGGCATGGATAAAGAAGAAAAAGGGAAGGTTAGAAATGCAGGAGAACCAGGATAGAGCAGTGTCACAGAAACCTGAGAGAAAAGAGTATCAAGGAGAAGAGGGTGACTGACAAGGTCAAAGGCTGCAGAAAGGTCAAAAAGGATGAGGACTAACGAGAGGCCATTAGATATGGCAACTAAGAGATCACTGGTAACTATGGAGAAAGCAATTTCAGTTGAATGATGGGTCTGAAAGCCAGTCTATGGAAAGTTGAAGAGAGAGTGGGAGTAAAGAAGTAAAGTCACCCATTACAGATGGCCTTATCAAGGAGTTTAGCTGCAAAGAGAGACCACAGAATGACACCCAGCAGGAACTGACAGATCAAGTCAGAGTGACGGCGTAGATATGGGAATGTCAGGAGGTAGCAGGGAAGCAGCCTGCAAACCGGGAGATATGGAAGATTAGTGAGAAAAGTGGGAATGATAGAGAGCAGCAATCTGCTGGAGAAAGTGGGATGGAACAGGATAGCATTTACAGGCAGAGGAGTCTGCCTTAGCAAAGAGAAGAGCCACCTCCATGTGAGACAAGGATCAAGGAGCAGAGAGTGTTAATGGCATATAAGTGATGTTTGAAAAGGAGAGATGATACAAAGCTCTCAGCTAAGAGGAAGTAGAACCAAAATTAATCAGGATAATGAAAGGCAAGGGAACAAAAAATATTCAGGAAGAGGAGATGATTGACAAGTATCAAAAACTACAAAGAAGTAAAACAGAATGAAAAGTCAAAGCCATAGAGATAGCAGTTAAAAGATCACTGGTAACCTTTATAAGACCAGCTTTACTCAACTGGAAGAATGTTGGAAGACAAATTTTTAAGAGTTGAGAAATCAGGGGAAGGTACAGAAGTGGAATTTCTAAGAGTTTCCTTTAAAAAAGGAGAATTATAGGATAAATACTTCAGGACGGCAGGATCAGATGAAGTGGGTTGGGTTTTTATTTTAAAGGATGAGTTATGGTTCACTCTAGGTAAGAAAGAATCTGAGACCTTCTAGAATCAGGATTACCACTTCAGTGTCAAGACAGTAGCGCAACTTGATTCAAACTTACTTTAGAGTCTTGTTAAGTACAAAACATTACATTACTGATCTGAACATTTTGGGTTTTTGTTTTTGGAAGGGAGAAGGCAGGGCAACTGGGGTTAAGTGACTTGCAAGATCACACAGCTAGTAAGTGTCAAGTGTCTCAGGCCAAATTTGAATTCAGGTCCTCCTGACTCCAGGGCCAGTGCTCTGTTTACGGCACTACCACCTGGCTGTGCCGATATTTTGGTTTTTTTTAAAAAGCTTATCCAACAAAATAGAGACTACCTACATTGCTACCTACCTGCCCTGGAGTGGTCCTGGAATATCTCTTAGTGCATACTTCTTCTCATTCTCTTCCTCTGCTTTTCTAATGAAAAAAAAAAAAAACTTCACTTTCTGTTAACATTTATTTATGCAAACAAGCGGCACATACATTATGAGATTTCTGTTCAAATTATTAAAGCAAACCTAACTTTGAAGAAATCAAACATTTTCCCCTTCCTCTCTCTTTTTTTTTTCAGAAAGTTTGGTTTTCTAAAGAAAGCAAATTAAGATATTTTGCTTAGTTAACAGGATGGTGGTTTTTGCTGGTTTGACGGGGAAGAAACTAAGCATTACATGCCTAATACCATGAGAAGCCTAAGGGGAGGAAACCAGTGCTGCGCGTCTCACAGATTCCCAAGGCTCAGCATTGCTCCAGGTGCCTACCTGCGATTGTCCTCTAGCATCTTCATGGCTTCATTAAGGTTTTTTCCCATCTCAGCTAGTGTAGGGTCAACCATCTATTATATAAAAAGATAAACTGCATGTAAATAACCCTCTACCCTTCTAGAAAGATATTTCAATCAGTAAATTACTTTAAGTCAAAGAAATACTTTAGGAAATAGCTATATATAGTATTGCAAGTCATAAAAAGATATTTCTTACCTAACACAAGAGCTATTTTTTAAAAGTCCCTATTAAACAACTACTGCTTTTAAATTATCATACAAAACATAAATGCAATTGACATCCTTATAAGACACTAAAAAATATATTTTTAAAAATCTGGTGATCTGCGATCAAGGGTAGGGTATATGTTTGCCAAATAAACTCTTAATTGGTCTCCCTGCATCCACCACTGTCTTGTCTCTAACTGAATCCCTACAAAGCTGACACTGATTTGACCATGAGGTAGCAACACTGACCTACTCCCTACAATAATCTGTACTCATCCTTTAAGAACAAAACAAAACAAAAAATCCATTTCACATGCCCTTCAAGTCCTGTGGTTCTTTTCTCATAATTTAGAAATTCTACTTCTGTACCCTGTTCTGATTTCTTAACCCCTAACAATCTGTTTTCCAAATCTACCAGCTGATTAAAACTGCCCTCTTACAGTTACTAATGTCTCCTTAACTGCTAACTCTAATGACCTTGGCTTTCATATTATTTAACCTCTCAGCAGTTTTTGATACAGTCAACCATTTTCTCTTCCTGAATACTTATGCCCACTGGACTTTGGTGGGTCAGGGGTGACATTTTCAGATCTGCTCTTTAGGAAAACCACTTTGACAGCTTTTTGGAGAAAAGGTTAGAGTAAAGAGACTTGAAGCTGGTAGATCAGTTAGGAGGCTATTCCAGTAATCCAGGGAGGTGATAAAGGTAAAGAGAAGGGAATAAGAATTTATATACCACTTATCACCTACCAGGTATTATGCTAAATACATAGCAATTATTACCTCACTGGATCCTCACAACAACCCCAGAAGTACCATTATTACCCCCATTTTAAAGTTAAATAAATTGAGGTCACAGAGTTAAGTAACTTGCCCAGGGTAATACAGCTTTAAATATCTAAGGCCAAATTTAAAATTAGGTCTTCCTGACTTCAGGCCCAACACTCGATCCCCTACACCATCAGCTATGGCAACAGTTCTATGGAGAGAAGCGGACAACGGACGTGGAGAGAAATGACAAGATTTGGCAACTGACTTGGTATGTTGGACGAGTGAGGAGTTTAAGATAATACCAAAGTTCTGAATCTTGTTAAGTAGAAGAATGGTACCTCAACACTAATAGAAAAGTTCAGGAAAGGGATGGGATTGGACTAAATGATAATAAGTTCTGAGGTCTCAGACATGATGAATTTACTTGATAGGTATCCAGTCTGAAATGTCTAAGTCTAATCTTAGTGATCTGGGACTGAAGGTCAGGACAGAAATCAGGGTAGGACAAATAGATTTGGGAGTCATGTGCATAGAGATAATAAATGAACCCATGAAAGAATAAGTGAGAAAATACAGAGATAAAAAAGGACCTGAACAGAACCTTGAGGTATAGCCACAGGCTAAAAAAAAACAAAATTTATACACGCACATGTTATGTGTATGAGTAACATGAATAAAAATCAAGCAAAAGGAGGCTAAGGACAAGTAATCGAACAGGCAGAAAGAGAAACATAAATGAAAAGAATTGTGAAAACTCAGAACAAAAAGTATCTGGGAGGAGTATGTCCACAATGTCAAAAGCTGCAAAGATATAGAGAAAGATGAAAAAAAGCCATTAGATTTAACAATTAAGAGACCAGTGGAGAGAACTGCTTCAATTGAATGAGAAGTTCAGAAGTCAGAATGCAGAAGGTTTAAAAGAGAATGAGAAGAGAAGAAATGAAGGCACCAAGTATAGACAACTTTTTCAAATCAAGAAAAGGAGAAATATTTGATGTCATCTAGTTGGGGAATGTTAAGATCCAGTAAGGGTTTTGGTTTTTAGTTAGTTTGTTTTTTTAAAGGATCAAGGAGACTTGGGGACATGTTTTTATGCAGCAAGAAAGGAATCAAAGATAGGAAGAAACTGGAGATAAAGGGAGGGATGAATGAGTCAATCTGTTAATGAATATGAGAAGGTATAGGATAAATGGTACATAGAAAAAACACCTCTTTGTTACAGACTAGAGTAAAGAGATGGGAAAGGAGAAAAGAGAGAGCACAGGGCCTTTATTTTTTTCAGTGAAGTACAAATCAAAGTCCTTAGGTAAGAAGGGAGAGGAGGTATGGTGAGAGGTTTGAGGCAAACTTAAAAAAACAAACTAAAAAAAAATCTAGAAGAGCCTCTGTGGTAAGTGGAATAGGGATTCAATTAGGGGAAAAACAGAGGATGGGACTGCTTTGATGCAATGAGGGTCCAATCAACTAAGATCAGATAATATAAATAAATTGTAGACCCAGTCAGAATACTTCATGACTTCCTTATAGTTCTGTTCAGCAGCACGTGAGTATTAGTAAAGAGGGCAAATAGTGGCAATAATTCAAGTTTGGGGCTTGGCAAGGCGACAGCAACAATGGGACAGGGGAGCAAGGGATTCCAGAGCAGAAGACGATGTGGTGCTGAACTGGCTAGCTACAGGGTCATGATTAGCAAGAGAGGAGAGTGTATCCCAGGGCAGGACTGATGCATGGGAAAGCAGTGAGGGGCAGAGGAACTGGAGGTCACAATTAGGACAAAAGTCGAGCAGCAGTAACGTACAGACTGAGAAAGGGAGAGATGGAACAAAATTGTGATCAGATGAATTTAAGAATTTGTCACCAGTTGACAGTGCTCTTCCCATCTCCTCCTTTCCAAATGACTTTGTTTATGTTTTTTATATGGGTTATTTCATTTACAGCACTAGTTAAACTTTTTAAGGTTAGGAACTATTTTGTTTTTGTCTTTGTATACCTTGCACTTAGCAGAGTGCTGCTGCTTGCTGGATGAACAATACTCAGGAGAATATCCATACTTGTTAGCATGGTATGCTAAAGATCTCAGAAAGGAAGTGAGGCATCAAGTACCACCTAAATCTGATTAATACTCTAAATTTATCTGATGGATCTGTGATATTATCGCTCTGGGCACTTCTATTAATGCAGACTGTTACACCTCCACATTTTCTCTACCTGTGCAATATCTAACGCACTCAATTTCCTCTGATAATTTAATATTTGTGAAAACTAGTACAGTATGTGATCTGTTCATATGTTACACTTCATTCTTGCTACATGACCAGCCCACTTCCTTTTCTGTACATCTGTGTCCTTCATGAGGTCTCTTATGCCATGTTCTCTTTACAAGTTGATGTTGATAATATGGTACATCCTACTTCCAGAATCACAGAAGCTTAAAAGACCTTGGAAGAGCCTTGAAAAACTATCTGTTCTATCAGGTAGCTGAACAGGAATCAAGTCTACAATATTCCTGACAAATGATCATTCGCCCTCTGCCTGAAGAGCCCTAGCAATGGGGAACCCATTACCTCTCAGAACACCCTATTTCAGTTATAATTTTCCAGCAGTTTTCCTTATACTGAGCTAAAACCTTTCAGTCATTTCTTAGTTTTGCTCTCTGCAGTTAAGCAAGACAAGATTCATCTTCCAAATGTGGGCCTTTCAAATACTTTAAAGATACCTATTGTGTCACCTATACCTCCCCCAAGTTCTTCTCTTGGCCGAACATCACCAGTTCCTTCATCTTCTCACCATCCTGGTCACCCTTTTCTGGATACATGCCAGTATGCCAACATTATTCTTAAAATGTGGGCATCAAGAATTGAGCACAATACTCAAGAGGTGGTCTTACCAGGGAGGAGCACAATGAACCTATCACTTTCCTCATTCTGGTCACCTGGCCTCTACTAATGAAGCCTAAGATCACATCAACTTTTTGTATTTATTTATGTGTTCTACTACCAACATGCATTAAGCTCACAATTCACCCCAGATCTTTTACCAGGACCTGTTGCCTACACATATCTTCCCCCATCCTATAATGGAAAAGTTAATTTTTAGAATGCAAGGGTTAAGATTTTACATTTACTATTATTAAATTTTTTCTCATTAGATCTGTACTATCATTCCTGCACGTTGAGATGTTTTTGTTATCTGAAAATTTGATAAATATGTCGCTGGTAAAAAATACTAAATAATAAAAGTGCCAAGGACAGATGCCTAACACACACCATAAGAGACCTCCTCTATCTGCCACTCCCCAATGACAATGATTCATGATGACTGCTCTCAGGATTCAGTTATTCAACCAGATCCAATCTACCCAACTGTACTAGTATCCAGCCTGCATCATCCCATTTTGTCTATGCAAAGACAGTGAGGCAGATTTTGTCAAATGCTTTGCTGACACAGAACAATCTACATATATAATATTTCCATGACCTACCAGTCTATTAATATTTTCAAAACAGGAAACTGTTAGTCTGTATGACCTGTTCTTGATGAAGCCATACTAATTCTTAATGAACTAGTTCTTACTTCCCTTTCTGGTCAAAAACCATCCTCTTAATAACTTGTTCTGGAATTTGGCCAGTAGCAAGTGTCAACTTCACAAGTCTATAATTTGAGTTCTCCACCCGCTTCCTTTTTTTTTTCAATTAGGACAACATATTTTATCATCTCCGCTCTTGCCACTGGTTCTTCTAATATGGTTCTAAGATATTCATAACCATTCCCAAGAATAGAAATGTTTAAAAAAAAATAACTTCTACAGCATTGAGTGGCAATAACCAGAAGTCCTATGCAATCCAACCCAATCTCATACCATCCAATCCTAAACCCAACTCACTGTCCATCTGCAGCACTAGTTCAAAGACTGCCCATTCAATTTCATGTCATTATCTGGGCAATATACAACATTCTTAAGAGTTTCACAAACAAAAATGGGATGATTTTTACAAGTAGAACTGTGTTAACTTTTAAAAATTTACGTTTTCTTTTGTACTATATGCACTTCTAAATATAATCCTCTTCCTTATCCAGTGAGGTATCTCTCTTAATGAAGATTTAAAAAGCAAATGTTTAGCAACATCAACATATCAGTTATGCTGGATATTACATGCAGTATTCTACACCAGTTACCACCTCTGCAGTGAAAGAAGGGAACTGCATTTTCTCAGCTTTTTTCTGGGGCCATTCTGGGTCATTATAATTAGACAATTCATCTTTGTTATTTTTACTGTGTTTACTTTGTTGCTGTCATTATGCATATTATCTTCCTGGTTCTATTTCTTTCATTCTGAATAATTTTAATGCTCATCTTAATTCTTCGTATTCATTGTGTCTGCACTACATTCATGCATAATAATTTGCTTACCCATTCTCCAATTAATGGACATTACTTTGTTTCCAATTCTTGTTATCACAATAAATGCTGCTGTTATTCTGGTGTGGATGGGTCTTTCTATCTTTGACCTATTTATACGATCTAATATATGTTTAGCTCTGGGATCTCTGGGTCAGAAGACAAGAATAATTTAGTCACTTAGCACAATTTCAAAATGCTTTCCAAAAGAGCTGAACCAATTCAAAATCCCATTAACAATGTATTACTGTGGGGGCAGCTAGGTGGCGCAGTGAATAGAGGACCAGCCCTGGAGTCAGGAGGACCTGAGTTCAAATGAGACACTTGACACTTACTAACCATGTGACCTTGGGCAAGTCACTTGACCCCATTTGCCCTGACCTCCAAAAAAAAGCAATCAACAACAATGTATTAGCATGCCTGTTTTTCCAGTGCCTACAAAACTACTCGTACTTCTACCCTTTGTCATCGTTGTCAATTTGCTAGGTATGTGGTGAAGCCTTAGTTGACTTTTTAAAAAACCTTTCTCTTATTAATGATTTAAATAATCTATTCATATTCTTTGTCCACTTGTTCACTGGGGAGTGGTTCTTCACATTTTTATTCTAGTTCCAGATATATCTTGGATATGAGACCCTTATCAGAGATTCTGTTATTGGATGCAAAGATTTTTACACGTTCACTTTTACTCCTGGGGGAATGAGATTCCTCTCCTCTTTGTTAAAAATCTTTTTTTCCATCTTTTTCACACTGTTCCTGGTTCTGTCTTATGGGGTCAATCAGAACAAGGCTAATCCCCTCCTCTACATGGCAGTTCTTCATACGCTTGCAACTACAATGTCCCACCTCATTCTTCCCTTCTTTGGGATAAATAACTGAGTACTTTCAAATGATCTTCATATAATACAGATTCAAGGCCTTCCATCATTCTGGTTGCCATTCTCTGGATATTCTCCAGTTAATCAATGCCCCTTTAAACCATAGTCCCCAGGGATTGTAAGACTAGATGACTCCTAAAGGTCCCTTTCAGCTCCCAAGCCTATGATTACTTATTCCTATTATCTCAACTCTTTTGTTTTCCACTTTATTAATTTCTGCCTTAATCATAATACTATCCCTTTTCTATTCTCCTCTGGCATGTTACTTTGTTCCCATGTGTAAGAACTGTTTGCGATATTAAAATAAAATGTTTTCCCCTACCCTTAAAATGTGATAATTCCAAAAGTAACTACTGCAAAGGGGTGTTGTGAGGATGAATAAAAGTTAATATATTTGAAGTGCTTAATAAACCTTACAATAGCATATATATACCAGCTATTACTACATTCCTTAAAAACAAAATGACAACATGACAAGGCAGCATCACTAAGAAATACTCAAATGTTCAATTATCCCAAAGAAGCTGTGATCACAATGCAGGTAGGTATGAGCTCTAATGATGCAGACGGAAACCATGTAAGCCCACATCTTGTGCGCCTTTCATCCACGTCTTCTCAGAAGTCTGCCATAGGGAGTACACCTAACTGGCTATGGATGGAAGGGTAGAAGAGTTCTCTAAACATCATTACTCATCCATCCACTTTGCTTTTCCTGTGTGGACAGTTAGGGCAAACTCTTTAGAATAACTGAGGGTCTCATTTTAGAATAATTATTTACATTGTTCTGGGGCTTGATATAATCAATATGACATCTGAAAATTGGAGCATAGGGAAGACCACACCACCTATAGGGAACTCCCCCTCAACCTAGACTCTTTGTTTGGTCTCTTCTATGCCAGTGTCAAACATAGTAAGTAAACACATAATTCTCCCTACTTTATTACTCCACTAGTATGAATGATCAGAGGACTGGAAATGGTTATTGTTATCTCTTTTGAGGCATACTTCATGATTCTGAAACATGCACAGCAAATACCATGTTGAAAGGTAAGAATTTAAGACATTATTTTTGTCTACAAGTCAAATGTTTTTATAGTTAAGAAATACTAACCACAATGGAATCTTACATTTTCTGCATTTTTCAATTAACTATATGATGGTCAATATGTAGCCTACTGTGGAATAGTTTGTGAATGCCTATCTCTTCAGTTCTATTATATTTATCAATGATGCTCAATACATGTGTTGATTATTTTCATAATTTTACACACAGAAAAGTGGGTATATGGGTTAATAGTAACAGATGCTCTATTTCTTCCATAAAGCTGGAGATCTTTTTTTATCTCCTCATAATTTTATCATCCTCTCTTTCAAATACTTCATACTTAATCTTTCAATGTCTTCACATCTGTCACCTCCAGCATGGACTGCCTCTGTGTACACTTAATCTAGTTCAGCTCTCCTCATATTTGTCTGCTTGTGCATCATTTTCATTTCTTCTATAAATACATCTGAAATTGTGATGTTAAAGTCTAACTATAGTCATTCCACTAACTGTAACACTATAAAAGATTTTGTTTTAAAAACCTTTGCACCTTTGACCCAGCAATACCACTGTTGGGATTATATCCCAAAGAGATTACAGAAGTGGGAAAAGGTCCCATATGTGCAAAAATATTTATTGCAGCTCTCTTTGTGGTTGCAAAAAACTGGAAATATAGGGGATGACCATCAATTGGGGAATGGCTGAACAAGCTATGGTATATAAATGTAATGGAATACTATTGTGCTATAAGAAATGGGAAGGAGACAGACTTCATAATTACCTGGAGAGGCTTATACGGACTGATGCTAAGTGAGAAGAGCAGAACCAGGCAAAACCTGTACACAATCACAGACACATTGTACATATGATGACCAACCTTGATAAACTGGACTATCCTCAACAATGCACAGCTAAAGACAACTCTACAAGCCTCAAGAAGGAAG
>CM053590.1:136729692-136743390 GCA_028646515.1 Pseudochirops corinnae
CTCAACGGCTGCCCAGAATCTCCTCTGGCCAAATCACATAACTCTTTCCAAAGTGAGCCCCAAAACAAAACCCGACATCAGCAGTATATATAGCCTTCTCCTGGATCAGAGAATGTCGCAGCCCCTTGACCTCCTCCTGCCCAATCACAAAGTAACAAGATGTGGGCATTCATCAAGAACAAACCTCCCTCCACAGGCTCCATGTGACCACCTTCAGCCTATTAGGGGGCAGAGTATACTTTCAAATCAGGGAAGGTTCTCAGAGCCACCTAAGTCACTTAAGCAAAGGGCCTAGGGGCAGGGATCTTCAGATTCTGATAACAAAGGGGAAACATCTTCTGGTTTACAGAAAAGGAAACAGACCAATCCCAGGTTGCAATCGACCATCTCCCCACTACTTGTGATTCCACTGGTTGCCCCTATGCTCCCAACTCTCCCTCCTCACCTTAGCCTCCTGGCTTCCTTCATTATTGTTCAATCACAATCATTTATTTAGCTTGTGTATATGTTGCAGACAGTGCTCCACTTTAGAATACAATTCCCCTTAAATCTCTACAAAGCCATGTTAAGGTCCAGTGTCACTTAATGTCAAACAAAATGCCAAATGGTCAGTCCCAGATGTTTCAATGGAAAGGTCAAGTTCAGCTGGACTGAGTGATTCCCAAGGCTATGGCAGAACTTCTGACTCTTTTTGACCCCATTTGAGGTTTTCTTGGCAAAGAGCCTAGAGTGGTTTGCCATTTCCTTCTCTAACTCATTTTACAGATGAAGAAGCTGGGTTAAAGTGATTTGCCAAGAAGGGTCACACAGCTTCTGTCTGAGGACAGATTCGAACTGAAAAAGATGAGTCTTCCAGACTTCAGGCCCTTCACTGTAAAGCCTAGCTGCCCCAGCTTCCTTCATATCCTAGCTCAAATTCCATCTTCTTTGAAAAGCCTTTCCTGATCCACTCTCCCTCAATGCTAGTACCTTCCCTCTAAGATTATTTCCAATTTATATTCTGCATATATTTTGTTTGTTCCTAGTTGCTTGTGATCGTCTTGTAACAAGAATTTAGCAAGTGAGACCATTATTCTTTTTAAGTGGAGTTTAATGAACCAGTGACTGCAAGGGGTCAAGCTTACCCAAATCAAGCAGCCCCAAGATGCATTTTCTTGGAGTTTATATAGACAAAAGTCACAACATAACTGTTACTAGGGGGAAACCACAACTTAGTCAGTTGCTATGCCAGTGGGGAAAATATAGAAGCCAAAAGGTAGCATCAATTAACAACCTGTCAGTTATCCAAACAGTAAAAATCCCTTGATTGGTTCCTAGGTAAGGGTGAGGGGCTGTGGTATTCTGCTTGGCAGGCTTTTGTGGCAGGGTTGGACAGGCCTGACCTGGCAGGCCTTTCTGGTGGGCTAGGTCTGTTTTGTTGGTGAGTCTCCTAGGGGACCAGGAGTACAGGTGTTGGGCTGGAGCTTAATAGGAAAGGGGGTTGGGAAGTGTTCCTAAAATGGAGGTTACCACAGTCTCCCTCATTAATTAGACTGAGAGCAGGGATTTTTTGGGGGGAGAGGGGAGACTTTCTTTGGATTCCCAGGCCTAGCACCCTGACTGACACACTTGATAAATCCTGGTTGAATTGTTCATCTTGAAGGTTGTAGAGAGCCACTGAATTGTCAGGATGACTGATTGCTGAGTGGTGCCTCTAGGAGACCTGAACCCCAATGTGGTAGTAACAACTACCATATTCACTTATTTTTTATACAGTGATAACAATAGTTTACATTTATGTGACATTTGAAAGTTTGCAAAGCATTTTTTCGCAACTATTTTTGGAGATAAAGTAGCTTAAGAATTTTACTCATTTTATAGAAGAGATAACCAAAGACCAGAGAAATTAAGTGACTTGGCCTGGGATAACATAACTAGTGATTGTTGGAGCCCTTGAACCTAAATAAGTCTCTGGCTAGACTATGCATGGTGCACTGGAAAGAACCTTGGGTATAAAGTAAGAAGACCTTGATTCAAATCCCAGCTATGCCATTTATTATCTGTATGACCTGGGACAAGTCATTAAACTTCTTTCCTTCTTGCTTACCATATCTGGAAAATAAGGGAATTGGACTAGATGACCTTTAAAGACCCTTGTAGCTACATAGTCTATTATGATCCTACATAGTCTCTTTATTATGAAGTTTAAACATCTTTGGTAGCTGAAAAGTTCTTTGATTTCATCCATGTGAAAACTCCTTTCAATTGTGAAGATCATAGACCAAAACAGTACCTTCTTATCTTTTATCATTCTTGTCTATGCTTCTTAAGTGTCCTTAAATGCTCCATGAAGGAGCTAATCAATATGTCTTTCCTCTGCAGCAGTATTCTGGTGTTTAACAGCCAAAGAGTTTTTTAAGTTAACAAAAGTTAACTTAAATGCTCAAACTGAAAAATTTAATTATTGGCATTGGGAGCCTGTTCCGGTTGATTCCAACATACCCCTGCTCTGGATCTTCTAATATTTTGTAGATACTAGTACAACACAATAGTCTTTTTGTTGCTACAGGACTGGTGTGCCAATTCTTTAGTAGATCATTAATAATATTCTGCATGCTGAAGGTCATAGGGAGCCCCTGGAGTTTACTAATTGAATGCCCAAAGAAATATAAATTTTGATTGCTGAAACCTTGCAACATATCTTGAAGTTTACAAGTTAGATTTCTTAAGGACCAAGCCTTAAACCCAAAAATCACTCAGGCTCTCACCATTTGGCCAAAAATAAGCCCCAGCCCAAGTCTCACTTAGTCATTGTTTGGGTCCTGAAGGCTTAGAGTAAGTGTTTCTGTTTTGGCCAGAAACCCTAAGGGTCTTCCCCTCCCGGATTGATTTTTTTTTTAACTAAGTAAAAGAATCTATTCTTTGTCTCATTTCTTACCTGCCCTTAATCACAGTGTTGCCTCAGATGAACTGAGACCTCGGAAAGACCTTAACTTCAAGAGGTCAAGGTCTTCCACTGCATCCAGGGCCTTTTTTAGTCATCTCTATATCTTGTCACTGGACCCAGATGGTGAGTGAAGAGAAGAGAGTGAAGCTAGTGACTTTGCACAGCCCTCCTTCACTTAAATCCAATTCACTTGCAAGTCATGGCACCACCCCTTCCTAATGTCATGGTCCTCTTCTAGAACGAAGGACAAACAACAACAATTGAATGACTGACTTATGTCAGCTATTCAGTCAACAAGTATTTATATTATTCATCTCTCTATTTCCCTCTAAATCACTATCAATAAAAATCAAGGTATAATGAATAGAGTGATCAATTTGGCTTCAGGAAGACCTGGGTTCAGATTCTGCCTACATCTGGTAGCTATGTAACATCAGGCTTTCAGCCTCAATTTTTTTATTTGTAAAAGAGAGAAAGTACCACCTACCTCATACTTTTGTTATGAAGTTAAAATGCTGTAATACATGTAGAGCACTTTGAAGACCTTAAAGTACTATGTAGATATTAATTATTATAATATCTTCAATGTTCTTATGCTTGTGAGGATCACAAGACTTCCCAGACAGGGTCAGGGAGTTAGCCTAGTCGAGCTTCAGCCGTCCACTGCTTCCCTAGGTGCCCTTAGGAAGATCCACGTGACATACCCCTAAAACAGCAAACCCCTGCCCACTGAAAAAACTCAGAGACAGAATGGGCAAAGGAAGGCATTTATTATTCTTCTGAAGACGAAGCAGGTGTGGTGCTCACTAGAAACACCCACCCCTGTACTGGAACTGGAGTGAGGTTATACAGTCCTGTCTGTCCTGTTAGAGTTAGGGTTAGTTGAAATTCCTCAAATTCCTCACTTTATTTCCCTACATTCCTTCCTTATGCAGATTAGGTAGGCATGGTAGTAAGGATATTTGTGACTGGAGCATGACCTCTAGGGCAGAGCTGTTTGTCACACCCCCACTCTTCTGGTTCCCCATGAGGCCAAGATGGCCATTATCTTAGTGAAATAAGCTTAGTAAAATAAGCTAAAATAAGCTATTGATTATCTCCAAATAACTTTTTGTGGGAGCAGAACAAGATACCTTAATATTCCCTCTTACATTCTGAAATCAAGGTATTCCATAGACACAGAAATATAACCATCACTGAAAGAATATTGGTATTAAAATATTGGGTTTTTATATCAGTAATCAACTTGTGAAAAATTGAAAGCACTGTGCTTCACAGAATATAATATGTTATTTGATTTGAAAACTAACTCATAATCCATCTTATAGTGTCTATCTAAGACATATATACAATGAAGGACAAAATCAGAAACTCACAGAACTTCGGAGTTGGAAAGGACATCAGTGACCACCTAATCCAACCCCAAACTGAAAAATATTCCTTCAGTAATTTCTCCAACCTCTAAAAAGAAGGAACTCATCTCCAGAGACAGCCCATTTGACTTGTAGATACCTCTAATCATAAAGTAGTTTTTTTTCCTTGTATTAAGCCAAAATTTGCCTCTTTGCAACTTACACACACACACACACACACACACACACACACACACACACACACACACACACACCCCATACTCCTAGTTTTACCTTGTGGCAGCCAAAGAGAACATATTTAGTCAGTCTTCCACTTCAGATACTTAAAGATTGTTATCCCTCCTCCACTTTTCTCTTGGCTAAATATTCTCAGTTCCATCAGCTAATGTTTATATATCATAAACTTGGGCCACTTCACTATCCTGGTTGTCATCCTCTGAATATTCTCCAGTTTACCAATGTTCTTTCTAAAATGTAGGCCCAAGAATCTAATTCAATATTCCAAAAGAGACCTACCTAGATTAGAGTACAAAAGGACTCTCACTTCCTTATTCTAGAAGCAATGTCTTTTTTAATGTAGTATAAGATTGCATTTAGGCTTTTGAGTGCTATAACTCTGTGTTGACTCATTGAGCTTGCAATCCACTAAAGCCCTCTGTATTGTTTCTGTTTTTGGCCAAATTTCTCCACTCTTGTAAATATAAAGCTGATTTAACCCCACCATTAGATTTTACATTTATTTCTAGTAAATTTCATCTACTTATTTTGGTCTAATGCTGTAGCCTATCAAGAACTTTTTGAATCCTGACTCATTTATCCAGTGTGTTGGCTTTCCTTCCCAGATTTATGCTATCTGAAAATTTATAAGCATGACATTAATGTCTTTAAGTCATTGATTCTTTAAAAAAATGTTAAACCACATAGGGTCAATCCCAGATCCCTGGGGTATTCCCTCCATCTTGACATTGAACCATTAATGACTACTAACCATCCAAACTGTTCCATGCCTATTTTGTTGTGCCTTCATCTAGTCCACATATACCCATCTCTTCTACAAAAATAACATCACTGACTTTTATCAAATGCATTACTAAAATCTAGAGAAATCATAACATTTCCCTTATCAACCATTTTAGTAACCTTGTCAAAATGGGAAATAAAATCAATCTGGCATACATAAAGCCATTCTGTTTCTTTGTGATCAATTTCCTTTTCTAAAAGGTCACATACCAAATCTTTATTTTAGAATTTTAAATCAAGCTTACTGTCCTGTAATTTACAGTTACATCCCCTTTCTCTTTTCAAAAACTGGGACAAAATTTTCCTGTCCCCAATCTGATAGGACTTCTCCCATTTTTAAAATACTGTCAAGGTTATTAATAATGGCTCAGAAATCACAACTTCAGGTTTTTAAGTACCTGAAAACATAATTCACCTCAGCCAGGTGATTTTAACTCGTTAAAGGAAGCTAAGTGTTCTCTTATAATATCCTTAACTTGTCTATCGCCTACTTGTTTGTTTTTTTGGAGGGCAATTGGGGTTAAGTGACTTGCCCAAAGTCATATGGCCATTAAGTGTGTCAAGTGCCTGAGGTCACATTTGAACTTGGATCCTCCTGACTCCAGGGCCAGTGCTCTATTCACTGCACCACCTAGCTGCCCATACCTACTTGTTTGTTGTTGTTGTTATATACCACCTTTTTTCCAGTCCAAAGATCATTCTCCATGGCAAAGAAAACAAGGAACATAAGAACCGAGTAGCTCTGCTTTTTGCCTGTTGTCAGGTATCATTATCCTATCCATTCAGAGCAGCAGTTCTATCCCTTCTTTGGTCCTTTTCTTTTCCCAAAATATAGCTAATATAACTGGGACTGTGCAGAGTGCCTGTGACTGAATTTCCCCATGTGGAGGAGCCTGGTGTAATGGTGATGGCCCTGGGACTAGGTGTCATTAACAGTTGGCAAACAGTGTGGTAGGGTAGAGCACAACTGGTAGCAGATTGAATCAAAAGAATTACTGGAGACATATACTTGTGTACCCCCTCAAATCTTGCAGGGGGAAGGGAGGACATATGTAGCCTCTGAAAATGAAACTCAATTATATTACCTGCACTAAAAAACAAAACAAAACATAACTTTTTGGGTTGTTCTTAGTTCCTTCTGAACTTAAGCACTCCTGATACTATTCTTCCAGGACCCTGATGTATTTTTGTATCCCACCTCTGTTTTCTGTCTTTGTTTTCATCTTCTACACATGGCTTTTTAAAACCTGAGTTTGTTGGTGAGTTCCTTATGGCGTCCACACTGTCATCTTGAAGCAATTTTCCTTTCTTTACCATATCACAATTGTTGCTCTTCATCTTTGTTCTTAAGAACTTCCTGACCATTGTGAGCAAATGTCTGTGTAAAATTTTAGTCTGAGTCCTACCTGTCCTGCCTCTGAATCCTTTGAAATTAACAGCTTCCTAAATCTAAGATGTATGTCAGATCTCCTTTATCATAAATTTAAGATGGAATAGTAACTTCCCCTCACTGTTCCCATCATTTCCACCCTAGCAACCTGCTCCTTCCTGTGGGTGAGGATCAGATTCAGAACAGAATTTTCCCTTGTTGATTTCTTCACAGTTTGAAAGATGAAATTATCATTGAGGAAAGTCAAGAAATTGGTAGCTGCCATGCTTTTGGCAGCAGAAAGTGCTCTAGCAGCTGTTCAAATAATTGAAGTTTCCCATCACTATTGTATCATGACTCTATGCCAAGCTCATGATCTGTTTCTTAAGATCATTTATTTCCTTTTTCTGTCTACATATTCTGATAACAATACAGCCTCTTTCTATGCCTGTATTAAATATTACCCAAATTCTCAACACCATGCTTCCTGCATTTCCTCACTTGAGTAATACATTTTAATATACCATGACATTCTACTCTGCCCTTTTGCCTATCCAATTCCTTTTGAATAAATTATACCCTTCAATACAAAGACATAGTCTAATCATGGATCTCATCCCCAAGTCCCAGAGATACTTTTTTAGGGGAGGAATTTCCTCCATCCAACGCAGATCATACTTTCTTTGTAATTTATAGTATTAGAGAACTACTTAGGGCAGAGGTGTCAAGCACCTAGCCCTTAGACAGCATGAAACGTACAACATTCCCAAGTGGGCCCAAACCTGATTAAAATATAATTGGGAAACATTTAACAAAATTCAATAAAACATATAACGTTGCATTTTAAAACTTTCAATAATGTGGCCCTCGTGGATTTTTATGTACAAATTAGTGACCTATATGAGTTTGTCAACACTGGTCTAGGGTACAGAGAGGTTCAAAATAGTCAGAACTTGTCTGCAGAAGGACTTGAGATTATGTGTATCCTTACTCCAAGATCAGCTCTCTCTCTATGGGACCATGCTTTCTCTCATTGACTCATAGATCAAATTTACGTCCTTTTAATAAGATCTCTAGTTATTTATTTTTGACCAAATTTTGTACAATTGTGTATAGACATCTGAGGCTGTGAGTCTTATTACTAGCTCCTTTCTTGGATTTTTGTTGCCAATGCACATACTGACTGTTTTGCCTACTATTCTTCTTTAAACATTATTGCTATTATCTATGGTTTCTCGCTTGTTGGATATACTCAAATGGGTCTATGATCCTTTCAATTATGGATATTCCTTCCTGGAATGGGAAGATCTTCCCTACCCCTTAATAGACCTAAGCAGGAATTTGAAGACCTCTCCTGCCTTGAAAGTAAACTCTGCCCCCTACATTATGCTGAATGTAATCACATGGCACCTATAATGGAGGGGATTTACTGAAGGGAAGCAGAGCCCACAGGAAGCTGGGAACCAGAGCCAGAGAGATAATGGGAGAGAGAGGTGCTCAGGCAAGGAGATAGAGAAGTGTATGAGTAAATGTTGATCTTATATTGGTTTGTGGGAAGGCTAAAGGATGCCGTGGCTCTCAGTGTTATTATGGCTTCTGAATATCTTTGGTACTATGATGGAACTGGCTTATTGGCTTTGGGATTGAGTTTTCTGGTGTCTAAATAAATGTTTCAGTTCTGGCCTCTATATGGAGAGTTTGGTATATTTTGCGATTGAATGTCATGCGATATTTATAGTCACAATCTTTATCGCGATCATGGGCGCTGTAAATATTGCATTGGTAATACATTTACAACAACTCAGATTGCAACCTATTTATATCTTTCCATCCTATGAAATTCTTAGTCATATTTTCTTCTAAGTTTACAACAGGGTATCCACACAATACTTCCTTGATTTCTCTTGAGATGAATAGCCTAAGAGCAAGTGGACAGGGCTCTTCACTGAGTATTTCTCACTTTCACCACATGAGCTACTGAACTTATGACAAATTGAAATTGAAAAACATCCAAAAGGGAGACAGAGAGGGGTGTGGTAGGTGTGAGCATGTTGTAACATATTAAAAATAAAGAACTACGAAGAATTATAGTAACTATAGTGATATCATCAAAGAAAGGTAGGATAAAAAAAAAAGGATCTTTGTTTCTGAGGGAAGTCTGAGGTTAATGAAAGGAGTTTTGCAATTTCCTGAAAGTAATACAACCCCCTTTTCTCCTCTTAAAAAAGAGGACAAGACAAAAGTCTTGAGTTGAAGTTATTATTTATCCAATACCTCTTCTGATACTAGAGACCCTTAGATTTCCTATGAGGTGGGAGGAGAGGCTTCTCTCCCCATTGGCAAACTACAGTAGCTGCTCACCAGTGGCATCAAACCCACATGCTGCCCAGGTAAGCTTGAACCTGGATCTCAAGGCGCTGTCTCTTCTGCTTTGGTTTTCTTTCCCTGAGCATAGGTAACTAAATAGAGATCCTAGGATAGACCTTCAGCCTTGGAGGCAATCCTTGTTAGTCCAAAAACTGAGAAGCATCTGGTTCCTCCTGTTAGAGTAGTAATTGTATCCTTCTCAGAGAAAAAGACGACTAACAGAAAATGAGCCCAAGCTATGACCTGTGGCTGAATAGAAGATACGGACCTTGGAGTTTGGACAGTGCACAGCTAAGGTGAAGGTGAAATAGTTATTAAGAAGTCTTGCAAAATGTTTCATGTTTTGATGTTTTAAATATTGTCTTCCTGAGATAGTGTAATTGGAGTTTTGATGTCCTGTTTTAAGGCTTTATCAGTACAAATGTAGTGAATATGCTCTGACCCTCTCTCCCAGAGTCAGACAGGCTGCCTTTCATATTCTAGGGCAGTGGTATCAAACTCAAATAGCAATGGATCTCTACAGGCCACAGAGTGACTCAGAAAACCACAAATTAACATTATATTTTATTGGATTTTTATCTTGTTAAAAATTTCTCAATTACATTTTAATCTGGCTTCAGGGTACTTGGCAGGCCACAGGCAGGCCATGTGATTTACAAGTTTGACATTTCTGTTCTAGGGTGCCCTAAGAGGTTTGGGGGAATGTCTCTCTACTGCCATCAGCTTAACCCCCCATGAGCTATATTGTCCTCCCACTATTAAACGCCAGTCACTTACACTCCAGTTCATTTTGCCGCTTAATAGCTTCTACAAAGTGATATTTATTTCAAAAATATAATAAGAATAACATACACATATTCCCTCTTAGCACCTCACTGACACACTCTTATATCAATCCCTACATAACACTGATCCCCCTAAGTTCATATCCAGATGTGGCCTGACTTCCAATAGAGTCCTCTTCTCATCTTCCTTGGCTGGTCTGCATCCAGAAGGTCACTACCGAAGATCATTCAATCTTGCTCTTTGGGATATTGATGATGTATTAGCTACAGTACCAAGCCGAAGCTAACTCAGACTTTTTTGGAAGACTCTCCCAGTGAACGCTATGTAGCCCAGGGCTCCTTAATTCTGTAAAGTTTGGGGTAGAGGGGTTTCCCACACCATCATCATTATTAGAAGTAAATCTGTATTACAAAAATGATTCAACCTATTTTCTTTTTCTTGTCAATGTAGGTATACTACAACCTGGCAGTGAAGACTCTTCTGCATTGTCATCAGTATTTTTACCTCATCTGCCTAAATTTAGCCACTTATCCATAACCAAAAAATATTTTTGTCCTAAAATATAAAAAATGTTGCTAATAATTTCTCAGATAAATATTAGCTTTAGCTTATGAAATTACATTTGTTTATGCTTAATTTTAAAAATTAGTGTTCATATTTACATATACATATAGCAGTGATGGTAGAGAAATATTATTAAAGCTTTTGTCTTTATTTACTGAAATTAAACATTTATGTTTCTGTCAAAGAAGGAGATAACAGCAATTTAAAAAATCAAGCATTCTAACAGTACAATCCAAATATATACTAATTTGATACTTACATGCTGAGGAATGACAGTAGGAAAATATTAAAAGTCTTTATTTTCCATAATTAAACTATTATATTTCTGTAAGAGCAGAAAAATTTGTTTGTACAGTAAAAACACTGTAATTTAGAACATAGTTTCAAATCTGATTGTTTCTGGCAGTGTTTGTTGGTGTTGTATGGCATGATGGCATGCATGGTGCATGTACATGTTTTATGTTCAGAACCAAGGGTACAGTGAAGTTGCACAATGCAACACGAGCAAGCCCTGCCAGAAACACCTCGGATTCATTACACATTTGATTTTTAATTAATTTTTGGTCTCGTGTTCAGAAATCTTTTACCGTTGCCAAATTTTTCACAACCCCCACATTCAGTTACATGATCCCATATGGGGTCCCGACCCACAGTTTAGGAAGCACTGAATTGTAGCTACTGAATTGACCTATTGATCCCATGGTTAACATGCTAAACAATGTCTACACATGCTCCACAGTCTACACCAGGCATTTCCATTCAACATTATCATAACTCTTGCAGAAGCAGGCCTTTCAGCTTTTCCACATGGTAAAGATAACGTCCCAGGGGCTCTGAGCATTTTCCAGACTCCATTACAAATTCTTATTTTTGGCACTTTAAACATTTTTTTTGTGTGTAGAGCAGGGGGGGGAACCTGTGGCCTTGAAGCCACATGTGGCCTTCTAGGTCCTTGGGTGCAACCTTTTGACAGAGTCCAAGTTTAACAGAACAAATCCTTTTATTAAGGGGATTTGTTCTGTAAAGTTTGGATTCAGTCAAAGGGCCACACTTAAGGACCTAGAGGGCCACATGTGGCCTTGAGACCACAGGTTCCTCATTCCTGGTATAGAGGAAATACATAGTTGCATTGTACTTCCCTTTGATGACATGCATAATCCAAATCTAAGCTTTAAGGATTTTTCTTAGAGGTATTGAGTAGTAATATAAAGAGACAAAATTTGTAACAAAGAGGTTCCAAACCCTCTCTTTAAGTATAGACTTTCCCAGGACTAAATCTGGTCTACCTGAGCTCAGAAGTTGGGACCCCTTAGTAAGAGAATGAGTGTATCTCAGTGCCCTCCTGGGCCTACAGCATTGTCCATTGTTACATAACACTCTTCTACTTGGACGCTACGCTGGATTTCCTTCATGACAGTGGCAAACACCCTCAGCAAACATATGTGCCCTGTTTTATGTCTCACCTCATGTTTAGAATCATAATCATGGAACAAGATTATCTCTATTGTTATATGCAGTTGGAATATTGTGCACAGAATTTTTGTGCACAGAATGTTGGAAGAGAATCCTATTTTTTTCTACAGGGAAAGATTTTTATTGTAATCCATAAATGATAAGCACAATTGGATCCTATATTCTCTGCATCTTTTAGTCAGTTGTATAATGGTGAAAATGCTATCTACTGTGGAATGTCAATTGTGAAAATCTTCCTGCTCCTTACTAATTCCCTTATCAAAGACGCCCTCAATGTGTATATAGATTATTTATATAAAATCACATATCATGTGAAAATAGGCATATCGATGAATAGTTATTCATACTCTTTCTATCATAGGTTTGTGGGTTTTTCTTCTTTTGGTATCCAGAGGACCTGAGACATTTTCCTGTCTTTATTATTCTCCCCTACCTTGTTAACACATTCATTAATGGCTTCCCAATTGTGCTGCTTCCAGCACGGATGTTCTCTGTATTCTTGTTCCAATCCCCTTTTTTTCCCCATCTTTTTCACTCTGTTATTTCTACCTCCTCTATAAGCACATCTGGGGCAGCTAAAGAACGTAGTGGATAGAGAGCTGATTCCAGAGTAAAAAAGACCTTGAGTTCAAGTCCAGCCTCAGACATTTAACCAGCTGTGTGACCCTGGGCAAATTACATAAACTCTGTTTGCCTCAGTTTCCTCATGTGTAAAATGAAGATAATAATAACACCTACCACCCAGGCTTGTTGTGAAGATTAAGTAATGATTTCTGTTGGTTTTGTTATTGATATGGTCAATTATGCTGATAGTTTTCCTAATATTGAACCAGCCCTGCATGCTTGGTAGAAATTCCACCTTGTCATAGTGTATGATCCTTGTTTTCTCTCTACTGCAATAAAATCAATTTCATCTGTACCATACTGTTAGCTGCTCCCCACTTGCAAAGCCTTCTGATTCTTTTCTTTAAAAAAGTATGCATGGCACATAAGCATGAAGTTTCTATGTAGTCCACAAGCTCTGCTCTCTTTTTAAATTCCTAAGCCATATTTACAAACCTATTTTTCACTGTCCTTACCTATTCCAACTTTTGCACTGATGTCACTGTCTCAAAGAATATGTTCATTTGACTTAGAAGGTTGGATCAAACTCTTTGTAGAATTCTTTTGCTTCTTCATCCTCTGGAACAGAGAACAATGAGTGGCAGTTATTTAGCAGCAGTCTTTTTGCAACTATTTATCATGAATACTGAAAAGCATGATGGCCAAATGTCCCATGAAAAAATGTTAATCTTTACCTTTGACTACATGACAAAATCCCTTTCACCTGCTTCTTTATTTGCCTAAGGAGAAACCTATGAATCATCCCTTTCACTGAGAGGCAACTTCTTTATTTTGCTTTCATTTAGAGAAAAAATATCAAAATTTATACCATTCAGTTCTTCCCACAGTATGTCTATTCGTTAGTTAGTGGCCAAGGATCTCATTGTGAGAGTAGCAACAGCTAAGTCAGTGTTGAAAGATGATCTAAATAATGTGTGATTCTCAGGACCTTCTGCTCCTTTTCCTTTCACTCTGCTATTATCTCTGTAGAAGGACACATCACTGATGGCTGTTTCATGTTCTTTGTTTCATGGATTATCGTTGGTTAAAAAATTCATCACCAACCACATCTCACCAGTCAGATTGGCTAAGATGACAAAACAGGATAATGACAAATGCTGGAGAGGATGTGGAAAAATTGGAACACTAATGCATTGCTGGTGGAGTTGTGAATTGATACAACCATTCTGGAGAGTAATCTGGAACTATGCCCAAAG
>CM053590.1:136743890-136760264 GCA_028646515.1 Pseudochirops corinnae
ATTGAATTATTAAGTGAGGAGGGTTTCCCTCTTAGGGAAACCAGATGATTATTCTTTTGTTCCTTGTTCTAAATATTGTGGCCACTGTAGTGAAGACTGTGTGGTCATTCTAATGTTAAGCTGTTATGAACACTATATTGTGATTTTCTGTGATAAGATGTAATGTTGTGAATGTTATATTATGATTTGTTGTGAATGTTTGCCTTGATTCATAATGGAATAAATGGAGTGTTCACCATACTGTGTAACCTGAACCTTAAAAGCTGTTCACAGTAGCATTCTTTTGGGAATCTGCTTGTGCATGGCATTACAATAAGAAAGATACAAAAGTATTAAAGCAGTGTGGAGAATAAATTGGAGGTGGGAGAGAGGGGAGGTAGGAGTACCTGCTAGGAGGCTATTGTGATAATATAGAGGGTAGCAATGAGAGCTCATACCAGAGGAGGGGTGAGCAGAACTACTATGAAGATATAATCAAAATAATGATGATTGAAAATGAGAGATGAGAGAGGGGTGGAAAGTCAAAGAGAAGACCAAAGTTTCTAATGTGAGAGATGGGGCAAATGGTGGTGCCACAGAAAGAAATACTGAAGTCAGCAGAAGGAAGAAGTTTTAGGGGAAAGTCATATTGAATTTGAGGTACCAGTCAAACACCTAGGTAGAGCTGGAAGTACTGGTTTGGAGCTTGGGTCAGAGCCAGAGATATAAACTTGTGAGTGACTTGCACAGAGGTGATACTCAAAGTCATAAAAGTGATTGAGATTTTTTTTTTCTTGCTTTTTTGGAGGGGGGAAGGCAGGGCAGTTGGGGTTAAGTGACTTGCCCAAAGTCACACAGCTACTAAGTGTTAAGTGTCTGAGGCTGGTTTTGAACTCAGGTCCTGTGCCACCTAGCCACTCCGCCACCCCATGATTGAGATTTCTAAGGGAGATAGTATAGAGGAAGAAAAGCAGAGGGCCTAGGGCAGAGCCTTAGAAGAAAACCTGCCTAAAAGAGTCAGGGTCCATAAGGGGAATACCTACCTTAAAAGATAAAAACAAGGAGCCAGTGACAGAGACAGAATCAGGCAAGTGTGGTGTTCCAAAAGCCAGGGAAGAGAAGAGTGATATCACATATGAGATGTAACAATATTGCCAATATCGTGTAGCAGTCAAAGAGGAAAAGAATGAAAAAAAAGACCATTGGGTTTGGTCATTCGGTGATTATTATCTTGAAAATGTAGTTTGAGTAGAGTGAGGGAGAGGGAAACTAGATAACAAAGGGGTAAGGAAGTAGAGGCACTCATGTAAGCGTCTTTATAAAAGAAATTTAGCAGCGAATGGGTAGGAGAGAGCTAGAATATTGGGATTGGGGGCAAGTATTAAAGGTGTTTTATTTTTTAATATTAGGAGTTATCAGCCTATTTGTAGGAAGATATGAAGAAACTATTAAAGATATATGGAAGAAAGGATTGATTTATTTCTTCATCATCATGTGTAGAAACGTAAATACAATCCTAACAAACCATTATATTTCATACACATTATATCATGGATGTATATTCTTATGTATATTTTCAGTTTAACAGGTTTCCTCTCTTAGCTAAGAAAACAATTCAGTAAATTCATGGATGATAACAATGGAAAACATTATATGGTTAAGAATCATCCGTTGTTGGGAATATATACTTCTGTTGACCTGATCTTTTATGATTATCTTGTATCCCGTCTGAGTCATTGGCATTTTCAAGAGAAGCAAGGCACTAAGCCAGGATGTGAGTCCAAGGGGTAGAAAGTCACTCCAGAACTTTTTCAGAGTTATTTAAATTGCCTTATTGTCACCCTGAAACAGTGCAAATGGACAGGTGTTTCCCCTTTTGCTGCAGAGTTGAAATCTTGTCTTTTACAAAGACACCAAAATTAGATTTGCCTAGCACATCGCAAAATAATTACTCGCTAAAGTAGTGCCACTGGATACAAAACACCAGATACAATCCAGATGTTAATTTTGCTAAATGTATGTGCTTTGTCTTCTTAAAGTTACTGTATTTTGTGACTGACAATGTTATTGAGGATTTCTGGAAAGTATTCATTACTTAATATTTTTGTAAGTACTTAGGATCATAGATTTTGAGACAAAAGGGAGCTAGCGGCCTTTCCAATTAGTTTTATTGTTTCTGGAGATATGATATCATTATCTTTCCCTTTAGCTTATATAATACAGGTATCACTGCCTCACTTTTATACCTAAAAATGCAAACAATTCAGAGGATACAAATGCACGGTCGCAGAAACCCAACCCTCCCCAAACCCTTGTCCACACACCCACACTGACACATTTGCATCATTCACTCTAAGATGGATACATCGTCCACAGACATGCTCACGAATCTCACACAAAGCTGGTCAGCCTGCTTACTGATGATGTATATAGCACTCACAGAAACAACCATATACAAAACATACAACCCCCTGACACTTTTAACCTTTCTTCAAGACATCAGAAGCAGAGATACAGCATAGGACAAGTGTCTTGCTCACTTTCCCTCGACTGTTCTGTTTTTGTTGCTGTTGTTCTCAGAGTTATTTCCCAGCCCTCTACTTGCAACCCAGCCCCCAGACCTTTTCCGAGTCACTACTGCGCATGTGCCCCGCATCCCTCCCCTTCCTGGGTACCAGTCGGGCGCTCCGCGACTCTGTCGGCGGAAGAGATGCAGTAGCGTCACGGGCGCCCAGCCCCTTAAAACGCTGCTGGCTGGAGCCACCTCCCTCCTTGCAGCCCGCTGGGGGGATGGAGTAAAGGAGATCCATCGACCCGCCAGTGGAACCGGCAATGGAGTTAAAGCAATCCTTGTCCGCCCACCTGGAGGCTGAAAAGCCGCTGAGACGCTATGGGGCCGTGGAGGAGACGGAGTGGAAAGCAGAGGGACTGGGGAGAAGTGAGTACCCGGGCGGGGATATTGGAGCAGACCTGCAACCACGCTGGTGGTTGCTTAAGCGCGGTAAAAGCTAGAGACCGTTCCCTGCCCGGCTGAAGAAGGCGCCCCCGCAGCGGTGCTTTTAGCTGAGGGGGGCGATGCGCAGCGCCGCGCGGGCTTAGGTTTCTAACAAAGGGGGACCGGCACGTCATTCCCTTTGGGTTCTCAGCCTATGTGTCCTCTGTCCAGGGGACTTTGTGAAGAGAGCCCAATGGGAAATAGAGAGGGAACACCAATTCCGGGGCTTTGGTTTGGGCTTTCGAAATCCTGGTCCAGTCGCTTACTGATGGTTCTTGAAATGGGCTCTCTTCCTCAGTTGCAGGCAGACAGGGAGAGATATTAGGGGTGAGGAATGATACTTCCACCCTGATGCTATAAGAACAAGTGGACCCTACATTCCTAAAAGAGGCAGTTGTCCATGATCAGTTTTCTTGGTTGAGGGTGCATGTGAAATTCTCAGCATTCCTTCTTTCTTTCCAAGCACACATGCCTACTTCACCAATTCGGGGGTGGAAAGAGGTGACACTGGGCTCAACTAAAGGTTTTGGTTTGTATACGCTGTCATTGTGTAACAGATGGACTCTGTTTGCTAAATCTCTAAGGTCTTCAATGCAAAGAGCACCTTTCCAAAGGTGAATTTTTTTAAAGGATGCAACAGTTGACACTTCTGCCCCCAGAGTCCAAAGGCAGGAGGGTGCCTCCTGAGGGCAACAGGGACATTAATCCTCCTTGCAAAAACCTAGTGAGACTCCAAGTGCCCTTCACCTTGCTTGCCTTAATGCAGCTGTTCACCAGATGTTGCAAAAGGCCATCTCCCCTTCTCATTCAGCCTGTAAATTCCTGCCTTTGCTCTAACTGTTCTCACAATCAGCCATAAAACAGGAATATATATTTCCAAGCTACTGGGGGTAGAAATGGGGGTTCCATAGACACATGACATACTTGGTTTAATTTTTATTATGGTTGTCTTGGGCAACTTTCATTCCCAATGTGGGTGCTCTTTGCATCATCTCTGTCCAGTAGCGAATTGTGTGTTTTCATGTTCTTCCCTTCTCCAGTCATTGAGATTTAGAAAGTCTTCTTAGAATGGCACAGATGTGTTCTGATTGAGGTGTATTCAGCTTGAATAGGGACTACAGATTAATCCATGTTTGGACTGCTGGAGTGTTTTACAGTATAGCACAGGGTTCTCTACTATCTTAACTCTTTCTCTCTCCCACCCTTCCATCTTTCCAATATTTAAATGTCAAACTCTCCTTCCCACTTAATATTTCTGCCGTGACAGTTTTGTTGCAGTGTAAGTTATGGGATCAGGACTGAATGTATCAATATTTCTTCAAACTAGGCTGAAAAGACTCCCAGGATATGTTCATTAATTTCACAAGCATGGGGAAGCTGTGGCTGCTTCTGGAGCCTACCATGTTATGGCTCAATCAATAGACATCGTTTTGGACCTGATGTTAATTTAGATCAAACTTTTAATAACATCTATAGAAATGACCTGCTTTTTTCCTTTTGCATAGTAACACTCTGGAGTAATATTGAACTGTTGGTCTTCACTCCCATCACCTTATTGTAGCCTTTTCTTGCCCTGTGAACTTTTTAGTCTTTTAGGTCACAGACTGTAAGCTGTTCAGTTTTTTAGATAGATTCCTTTATATGTCTATCTTGCAGTAATGAAAACCTATTCTCATGCTTTTTAGAACTCTGCCCACAGACTCTGGTCTGTTTTTACAGCTATCTTAAAATCCAAGGTTGGGATTTTCTTTTTTACTCAAATTTGGAATCTTCTTAAGAAATTGATTTAAGACAAGCTTTGTAATGTTAGTTTGCTAGTTGTTAGTTTTATCTTTTGGGGTTTCACACTGATGGCTATATAGTCTGTTATAAGAGCTATTTGAGAGAAAAGTAACGATAAGAAGCTCTTTGGGAAATCCGTCCCACCTGCCTATATCTATACCATCATATATAACATCTATGAAATGATTTATATTAGATGAATATAGTATGATGATTGTTACTATCGGTTTCCAAAAATAAAAACACCAAGTAGATGTAAGGATCTGACATTTGATTTTGAGGTACTTTTAAAATTTGCATAATGTGATGTAAATGTAGATCCAAGGTAGTGATTCATTAGCCTTTTAACTGGAGAGAGAGCTCTCTTCTGATGGAATTCTCTGCATATTTAAATTTATTTTGTTAAACACTAAGTATGTGCTTAATTAAAAGATAACATAAAAGAAAAAAAGAACAGAGGACTGATTTTTTTTTTGAGGGGTGAGGCAGGATTGTATAAATTTCTCTTATTAAATGTCTTTAGCGAAGAAAAATAATAGTAATAATGAGAAGCCAAATATCTAATTATTCAAAGCAGAACAGAATTTGAGGATTTTAAACCAGATTTTCAAGTCACAGCTTCTGCATATCTCAGTCTCTTCTTCTATATAACTGGAATAATAACCCTACTTTCCTCATAGGAAATTGCTTTGAATCTGTGGAAAGTGTTTCATGGGGAAGATGTTTTGATTTTTAAAAAATCCTGACCTTCGTCCAATAACTTTCCTCTGTTATTGAGACTCATCTCATTTTGGATTTGAACTGGGTTTTTAAGGGTGGGTAGAATTTAAATAGAAGGGGAGGAGGGGGAAGGGCATTCCAGGTGGGTGGAAAAGCATCAGAGAAAGCATGGAGGTGGGAAAGAGCATGCTGTGTGCAAAGGACAAGAATAATGTAGAAGGCTCGCAAAAAATTTTCCTGCAAGCAAAGGACAACATGATTTTTGTTTAAAGGTCCAAGTTTGTGGAATGACTGGTAAACTGCTGACGCCAATCAAGGAAACACATCTAGACTCAAACTGAACAATATTTCAGGTTTATCAAAATAGTAAAGATGGAAAGATCCAAATACACACCGAGGGTTTTTAAAAATAGATTTTCTACGAAGGTTTAGCTTGGTTTGGTTACTCTTGGGTCTGTGAGGCAAATGTTACACAAGTTTATTAGGAAGGTTAAGTTAAATCTTTGGACCATTCATTAAAGACTTTCTCAGCTTCATGGTACAGTGGAAAGAGCCCCAGATTTGGTGTCAGAGGACCTGGGTTCTAATAAATGTTTAACAAGAGGGGAGGAGGGAAGGATTGTACATATGACTTACTTTTAAGCTTAATGTGTGTTATAAACACTTTCACCACCATTTTCTTAAGTGCAGACAATCAACAGTATAATAAAACAAGCCCTGATTGGCAGGGTTTGCTGATTTCTGAGCTGTAAATGCCGACACTGAAAATTAAGTCATCTACTCTCCAGGTGTGTTTTGAGCTGACTCTAGGACGTGCTTGGTTCTTATCAACAGCGTGACCTGAGATATATCATTTCATCTCCAAAAGGCTCAGTTCTTCATCTGTAGAATAAGAGGGTTTGATTTGATGGTATCTTAGACCCCTTTCATGCATTAAATTCTCTGATCCCAGTATGTAAAGAAAGAGGCAAGGCTATAGCGACAGATGGATAAAGGGAGGAACTTAGATGTAAGCAACTTGATTCTATACACCATCACCAGAATGGCGACCTACATTATGCAAATTATTGTGGGGACATAATTGTAGAGTTAGGAAAAAGATGAATGTGAATTGAATGTTTTATTTTTGTATCTCTAGAATCTAGCACAGTATCTTGCATGTACTGTAGTAGAATATTTGTATGCATGTAGTAGAATATTTGTTGAATTAAGAAACAGAGTAAACACACCAGTATTTACTTCTTTGTGTGACTGTTCATAACTTTAAACAGCAAGTCTAATAAATGGGGAGACATTTTAATCTGTAATCGGATTATTTAATGATTTTAGAGTTTTATTCTCATTCATTAACTGGTAGAGAAAAACAACCACTTGCTCTCATTCCTGGTCTCCAAACATAATTTGCAAAGGATCATAATAGTGGGCATTTATAGAACTCTTCAGGAGAAGCTAGGTAGATAGAGCACCAGGGTTAGAGGTTAGAAACAGGAAGAATCATCTGCATGAGCTTTGATTCAAATCTGGCCTCAGATACTGTGTGACTCTGGGCAAGTCACTTAACCCTTTTTGCCTTAGTTCCTCCCCAGTAAAATGAGCTGGAGAAGGAAGTGGCACACTATTCCAGTATCTTTGCCAAGAAAACCCAAATGGGGGTTGTGAAGAGTGAGACACGACTGAAATGACTGAATTACAAAATAGAGCTCTTTCGTCAGGCAGTCAATAAAGAATATTAAGCACCTACTATGTTCCAGATACAGTGCTACTAAGCATCGGGGTTACCAAAAGAGGCAAAAGACAGTCTCTTCCCTCAAGAAGCTCACAGTCTAAGAGCAGAGATATCCTGTAAACAATGTGCAAACAAGATACTGACAGGATAATTTAGGGGTCATCTCAGAGGAAGGCTCTAAGATTAAAGAGGACCGGGGAAGACTTCTAGCTGAAAGTGAGACTCCAAGGTTTACATATTTCTAAAATGCTGTATATAGATTATCACATTTAATCTTCACAATAACCCTGTAAGGTAAGGGCTATTATTATCCCTGTTTTATAGGTGAGGAAACTGAGACTGAGAAAGAGTAAGTGACTTGCCCAGGGTCATACAGTCTAGTGAGTATCTCAGGCTGGATTTGAACTCTGGTCTTCCTGACTCCAAGTCCATTGTTCTACCCACTACACCACCTTGGTTCCAGGACAAGGGAGAATTTTTATTGTCCTAGAGTATGCAGATTATCTGCTCCGACTTTTCCTCTTGGATGAAATCCATATCTGTTGGTTCTCATGTCACAGGAAACAACATCTGTCTTTTTTACTCAGTTATACTGTCTGCTGGTAGAACAGGTCTGACAGCTTGGAGCTTGGCATAGACAGGGAATCTCTTTTATTTTATCCTCATCCAAAACACTGCCCCAAAAGACCCAAAAAGGTTTTTGGCTGTTTATTAACAGTCACACAGCGAAGTAGATAATAGTAGTCTCAGGACGATGGAGGTTCATAGAAAGCCAAAGAGGAAGGTCAATTCATTTCAACAGGCATATTTAGTACCAACTATGTGCAAGAATGTCCAGCTTCTGTTCTCCCCTCTGAAGCATTTCCACTCAGAATATGCTTTCTTACAGAGTTCACCTGAGGCATCAAGGGCCCAAAATCCAAGAATATGTGTTTGTATTTTAAGGAATTCCAGGTAGCTTGTTTATTCCAGATAGTAAATTATTTTTAGACACATTTCCCCTATATTCAGGAGTCATGGGATGGGCAAGCCAAAAAAAAAAAGGCCACAAAAACATATAAATAAGGGAAGCAAGCAGGTGGGCCAAACTAGCTGGAACAGCAAGGAATCATAAGGAGACATAGACATGTGCCCTCTCAACTACCTCCCTTAAGACTCAGAGATATCCCAGGACCCTGCACCCAAGAGCCCTGTGAATAGCAATATCACTAAACCACTAACCCTGATTTGAGTTCAGAAATAGAAGGGTGCAACCCTTATGGAGAAGGCACTGACATCTATTTAACCACAAACTGAAGACTAACTGCCAGCAATGGGCAGGTGAACCGAAGAGCCCAGGAATAGCACAGCTGCCCAGACCACTGATCCTGCCCAACCCTCCTTGGTGTAGGGGAGCAATCCTTGTGGAAATGCACCTAGCAAGCCCTGACCTCTTCAGAAGCCATAGCTACTGAAGATCCAGAAAAGAAAGTTCTTAACACCAGAATCTTTGGCATTGTCAATTAGTTCCACATTAGAGGGGATGTAAATGTTACTAAAGATATATGCATTGCCATCTGTTTTGCTGCTGTTCTCTGATGACCACTGGACTTATCCATCTGACTTGCCACTGATCCTATATATGTTATGACTCCCATTGTAATACGATCTCTTTGCAAGCAGGAATTATCTTCGCAAACCTTAAAGCATTACTGTATGCTAGCTATTATGATTTTTATTTGCATTCTCAGGGCTTAGCATAGTGTTTTGCAAATGCTTTTTCATTCATTCTTAAAATATGGATATGGATTTGCAAGTTGATTCTTATGGATGAATATCATTGTCTGATTTATTAATCTTGCCTGTCTTATTTGGTCTCTAGTAAACCTGGTATCTTCACTTGTCTAACTCAAAGTTAAATTGCCATAGATGAGAGTGGGAGAAGAAAAGCATCAGAATAAATCTGGCTGTGGAAGTAAGGAAAGGAACAGGCATTTATTAAATGCCTACAAGGTTCACTATGCGAAGCGCTTTGCAAATATTATCTCATTTGGTCCTCATAGCAACCCTGGTGGGTAAATGCTATTATCATTCCCATTTTATAGATGAAGAAACTGAGCCAAGCACCAGTTAAATGATTTCTCCAGGGTCACACACCTAGCAAGGGTCTGAGGCTAGATTTGAATTTAAATCTTCTTGATTCCTTCTATCCACTGAACCTCTCCACTGCCTCTCAGCCAAAGACAGATGCATTTCTCTTAAAGGGAAGAATTTGAAAAGAGAAAAAAGTTATAAAGAGAGACCACTGTCAAGGGGGTTCACTGACCAAGTATTTTATTGTCTTATGGGGCATTTCAATCTTATTTCCCAAATGAAAACTCATTTATTCAACAAAATATTTAAAGTGCCTAATATGTACAAAACCCTATGCTAGTTACTAGGGAAAAAAAGAGAAATGAGATAGACTCTGCCCTAAAAGAGTTTTCAGTCAAGGAATAGAGATAATTTATATGATGTATATGAATTACACCTATAAGTCATAGGGTTATAAATTTAGAGTTGGAAGGGACTCCAAAGACCAGTCAGGCCAATAACCTCATTTTACAGATAAGGGAACTAAGACCCTCTTATACCAAGGTTAAGTAACTTGCTTATGATCATACAAATAGTAAACAAAAATCGTAAACAGTAGAATTTGAACCCAGGTCCTCTAACTCCAGAGTCTATTCTTTTTCTACTGTACAACATCACAAAGTCTTACTCCACTGTCTTAGTGTAGTTTGGAGGTGATCTTGGGATCCTGAAGACTGCCAGGAGAGCGTAAGCTTTGTCAGGTTCTACCATGCTGGAAAGGTAGTGTCCTAGCAACAGAATATGTTGACTTTTCAAGGACCAGCCTGACTAAGTACAGTGTGGCTCATCGCTGAGATGCTGGCCTCTTAGTGATAAATTCTTTGGCCTTGGCAACCCGTGAAACAAAGGAGAATACAAAATGGCTTCCAGTCCTATGCAGCCCCTTTCTGATTTTGTAGTGACTTGTTGCATGTCCTTCATTCTCGAAGAGGAAGGTGATGCCATGACTTGCAAGTGAATTGGATTTAAGTGAGGGAGGGCTGTGCAGTCACCAGCCTCACTCTCTCCTCCAGAGCCATCTGGGTATCAATCAGGACAACTGCAGATGGCCTTTGAGGCAGTGGGAGATCTTGACCTTTTTAAGATCTCAGTTTGTCTAAGTCAATGCCCATTCAGTCATTGAGGCTATGTAAAAATGAGGCAGAGAATGGCCTCTTTTACCTAGTCAAAAAAATCAGCCTGGGAGGGGAAGACCATTAGGTTTTCTGACCAAAACAGAAACAATTGCTATTTATACTGACTCTGAGCTATCAGGAGCAAAACAATGAGTCTAGTGACAAAATGATAGAAAAGAAGAGTAAGAACGTTAAGAAATATAATTTTTAAGCCATCTATAAATACTTAGTAGTTGGCATTCTTACTAGGATATCCTTGACCCATGTGACAGTCGGATATACTATAACCAGAGGGACTAAATCATAGAATCTTGACATTCTGGGTTGAAAAGAGAACTAAAGAAAGTTGCAGTTAGATGGAAGGCTGCTGGCTCTCAGTTACCTTCGGAGAGGCAAATAAAGGAGTTGGCAAATTGGTTTTATTGTCTATCTGAAGGTAACAAGAAACATCACAGGTGTCACAGGACACCTGGTCACCTGGAATTGCAGTGCTCATGATAAATAATTACAAAAACTATCATGAAGTTAATTGCAGCTTATGTGCCAACATCTGTTGCAGAGGAAGGGGAAACACATAAATTCTATCTCCTTGATGAGACCCTCTAAATTAAATGGACATGGAGTCTGATTACTTTTATGCAAAGGTAGGCATAGAGGTAAACAAGGACAAAAAGTTATAAACAAGAAAGACTAAAAGATTGTATACTCCGAAATTCCAAGCCTGGAATTCAATGAAGAATTTATTATAGAGGAGAGTTTGGAAACACTAGACTTGTGAAACACCAAGTAACATAAAAAATGAGCTTATATTTAACTTGTAGAAAACAACTGGCTATTGCTGTGAGAGTCATTTGCAAATTAGCTGTCTGTGTGCAATCAGTCTGCTAACTTAATAGTGCAGAGATTATAATCAGTACCAAATTAGGAAAAAGAATGAAAAATGAGATGATGTGAGAGACATTTGAGATATCTTCAGTCTGGCAAATTTAAATAAGCAGTTGATGCAGAAAATGGGGAATAGATAAAAGAACAGATATTGACATGGACTACCACCACTTTCTTAAACAAGTTTAACTGCTGTGAATTAGTTGTCCCAGTGAGAGGACTGAAAGATCTCAGTCAGCAAACATTTAATCGCTTTGCCAAATGGAGAGAAAAAGAAATGATAGGCAACAGGGTTTAGAACAGGGGTTGGCAAACTACAATCCATGGGCCAAATCTTCTTGCTGTCTGTTTTTGTACATGAGTTAAGAATGTCGTTACATTTTGAAATGCTTTATGATAAAATACAAAAACCATTCTTAGCTTTCAAGTTTTACAAATACTTTTAAGTACAGTATTTAAAAATGTAAAAAACACCTCACAAAACCATATTTAGTTTGCAGGCTATGCAAAAACAAGAAGTGGATTGTATTTGAATCTTGGGTCATAGTTTGCCAACTCCTGGTTTAGAATATAAATTTATTTTTAATATTTTAAAGGGGAAGGCAGTGGAAGGTTTTTAGCAATACTGCTTCATAAAACATTTAAGGCTAAAACAAGTTTCAGAAAACTTGGTGAGAGAAAGCCAAACCATCCCACGGGTATTTAAGGATGAAATTGAAAGGAAGTCAATGAACAGACCAAAAGGGAAAAGATCTGGAAAGATTTTCACAGTAAACCTTAAAAATATGTGATTCAACACTTAAGCATAGTGACTGGCACATAGTAGGAGCTTCATACACATTAACTGATTTTCTGGGAAAGCAGGTGGAGCAGTCAAGTAGCAAGAGTAAAGGATAACTGTTAGATGGATTGTCTCTTGGCACCTGTACAATTTCATGAGATCTAAATGAAGAACCCTTCAACATGGGTGGACCCTAGGACACCTTCCTTCTTAGGAAGATGTAGACAACAATCCCATATGAACAGAAGATATGGGAGAGTTACAATTTGTGCTATAGGAGGGAATGCCCCACATGGATGAAATTAGTGATTCATAAAGTATGAAAAAGAAGGACAAAGTGATAAATGAGAGTTCAGAAGAGGAACAAGTAACTATCATGCCTCAATACAGACTGAGGTGACATTTGAGGTAAACCTTGAAGGGCTTATCATAAGAGGTTTTGGAGTTGGCAGAGAAGACATTCCAAGCATGACAGACGCCATGTAAAGGCCATATTTCCAGCAGTGGCTGGAAAACAGACAAGTAGAGGGCATGTTCGGAAGATAGTCAGCTGACTTGATGGGGAATAATTTGCAATAAGATAGAAAATGTAGATCTGATCCAGGTTGTTCAGAAGGCTTTGAATGACAACATAATGAATTTAGACTTTATTCAGCGAGTAAAAAGCAGACACTGAAGGTTTTTGAGTGGAGGAACGGCATGATCAGAGGTGTATTTTGGGAAGATTAATTTAGAAATGATGTATAGGATGAACATCATCTCCTCCATGAAGTTTTCTTTAAGTTTCCCATTTTGTTTTGCACCTATATTTTTTCCTTTTTTTTTTTTGGAGGGGGGAATGCAGGGCAATTGGGGTTAAGTGATTTGCCGAAGGTCACATGGCTAGTAAGTGTTAAGTGTCTGAGGTCAGATTTGAACTCAGGTCCTCCTGACTCCAGGGCCAGTGCTCTATTTGCTGTGCCACCTAGCCACCCTAATGTTTTTGGTTTTTTTTTAATATGTGTCATAGTTATCTATTAGATTATAAGCTCTATGAAGACAGGGCACATGTGTTAAATAAACTATCTCCCTCATTACCTGGTACAGTGTACTGCATACAATTTGTGCTTAAATAAATGTTTGAATGAATTGAATGATTAAAAAGAGGAGAAAATGGGTTAACAGTCCAGTGAAGTAAGACCCCATGAGAACAGAAATGAAGATACAGATTTGTAAAAATCATCTCTTTTACTCTACTATATAAATGATCAGACATCCAACAATTATTTATTGAATAACCACTATTTTTTAGGAACTCTGGGGGAACCAAAAGAAATATAATTATCTTCAACCTCAAAAAGCTTGAGATCCATTTGGGGGACAAAACAGTTACCTAAGCACTAGAAAACTATTAAGTGCAAAATTGTATGACCTGAAGTAGTTTAAAAAATTATGGATCACAATTTGAATTGAGCTTTGAAGGATGGATAGGATTTGGTTTGATGAAAAGGCAAAAAGGAAAATGGGCATTCAGGGGGGTTAAACAGCATTAGCATGAGCTTGAGATAGTGAGGAGACCAACTGACCTGGGACAGAGGCTAAATGCTGAGGAATGGTGAGAAATCAGGTCCAATGAACAGGGTTCAATTAAATTATGAAGGATTTTGAAAACATGGCAAAGGAGTTTGAATCTGATATAGTAGTCTATAGGGAGGCATTGAAAGTCTTTGAGAGGAGGAGTGACATGAAGGAAATTGTGTTTTAAGAATACTTTGTGATGGAAAATGCTATCCATATCCAGAAAAAGAACTATGGAGTCTGAATACAGATCAAAGCATACTATTTTCATTTTTTTTTGGTTTTTTCTTTTTCATGATTTCTCCTTTTGTTCTGATTTTTCTTTCACAACATGATTAACATGAAAACATGTTAAATATAATTGTACATATATAACCTATGTCAGATTCCTTGCCGTCTTGGGGAGAGGGAAAGAAATGGAGGAATGGAGAAAAAATTTGGAAAATGGAAAAAATTTGGAATGGAAAAAAAATCTTATAAAAATGAATGTTGAAAACAATATTTACATGCAATTAGAAAAAAATAAAATATTATTAAGTGGGAAAAAACAAAAAAAGAATACTCTGACAAAAGAATGCAGGATGGATTTGGGGAAGCAGATATTGGCAACAGGGAAAATGCTATGATAAATGCTAAGTTCTGTAGCATGGTGAAAAATGCAATAGACGGGGAGTCAAAAGACTTTGGGCTTTTTTGTCCCAGTTTTGCTATTTGACTTTAGCCAAGTATGGACTTCATTTTCCATATTTATAAAATAAAGTGGTTGGACTAGATTATCCCTAAGGTTCCTTGAAGCCCTAACATTCCATCTTATTTTTCAGTCTTATAACTTTGTTTTAATATTTCTTGTTGTTTCATAGGATCATTAATTTCTGTTTGGTACATACCACTTTTCAAGGAGTCTGGTACTTAAGTAAAGTTTTGTTCCCCTTATACTGAGCTGTTAATTCTCTTCTCAAGTCTGTCTTTTAGCATAATAGTGTCAGACTCAAATAGAAATATGGGCCACTAACCCTACAGAAGCATTCATCAGAGTCATGTGTTGATCCTTGAAAACCACATACTAATATTATATCTCTTTTGTTGTATTTCTATTTATTTTGTTAAAAATTTCCCAATTACATTTTAATCTAGTTTGGGTATCACTTAGGAGTGCTGTGGGCCATAAGCCTACAGGCCACAGACTGTATATTTTACAACTCTGCTATAGCACTCTCATTTCTTTTCTAATTTTTTCCTCTAGAACTCTCATTTGATTTTTATTATACTTTTTAACTTTACAAAAAATCTCTTCCTTCCTTCCTTCCTTCCTTCCTTCCTTCCTTCCTTCTTTCTTTCCTTCTTTCCTTCTTTCCTTCTTTCCTTCCTTCCTTCCTTCCTTCCTTCCTTCCAGAAATTCTAGTTGACATTGAAGTCAAGTTGGGTTTCTTTGGTTTTGTTTTTTAAGCTTTGCATGTAGGAATTTGCATTGTTCTTTTCTTCTGGATTTGGGCCTGTCTCCAAAATAGCTTTTATTATCACTTTCTTTTTTTATTCACTTTTTCTTCTAGCCTTCTGAATTGAAATTTTGTATTAGAATCAGGCTCTGGACATTTCTGGAGGGAACATTGGAATTCTACATGGTACTGGTCTGTATTGTCTGGGGTATTATCCAGGTAATTGGGAACTGTGTTCTTCATGGATATCAGGGACACCTCAGGCTAGGAAACTGCAAATTTTCAGTTTGTTCTAGCTCCTATTTAGGTCATGGAATGATTGTTGCCTTTCTTGTTTGAGCTTTATAAGCTCTGGATCCTGGTTTTAGTCTGAGAAACACAGCTGCAGGGCTTACCTGGTTTGGACTCCAGTAGACAGGTACTGGCCCCACTCTTGTTCCCTAGCTGAAAGGTTCTGCAGGTAGAGTAACAGAGTTGCCAGTTCATCTCTATCTTGTCTGTACTTGCAAGCTGAATCTTTCTCCTGCTCTGCGGTCAGACCAACAGAGTTGCCCAACGTAGCACCAATGTAATATTTACAGCACCCACAATGATGATAAAGACCATGACTATAAGTATCACATGACATTTGATCACAAAATATACTAGATTCTGCAGATACAGGATAGAACTGAATCATTTATTTAGACACTAGAAAACCAAATCCCAAAACCAATAAGCTGATTCCATCATAGTACCAAAGATATTCAGAAGCTGTAATAACACTGAGAGCCATGCCATCCTTCATCCTTCCCACAAACCAATACAAGATCAATATTTACTCACAAATCTCTCTATCTCCTTAATGAGCATCCTCTCCCCCCAGGGTCTGGCTAGCTCTCATTCTCAGCTTCCTGTGGGCTCTGCTTCCCTTCAGCAAACTCCTCCCACCACAGGCTCCATGTGACTACATCCAGCCTATCAGGGGGCAGAGTTTACTTTCAAAGCAGGGAAGATCTTCAAATTTTCATTCCCATTACACACACCCATCCCTATCCTGAACTTCCAGTCCTGGTCACTTGCTTGTTGGCTGATGACTATGATCACAATCTGTAATGCCATGCACCAGTAGATTCCCAAAGGAATGCTACTGTGAACAGCCTTTAGAGTTCAGATTACAAAATATAGTGAACACTCTGTTTATTCCATTACAAATCAAGACAAACATTCAAAACATTATAATATTCACAACATTACATCTTATCACAGAAAATGGCCACACAGTTTTCACTACAGTGGCCACAGTA
>CM053590.1:136768540-136783950 GCA_028646515.1 Pseudochirops corinnae
GAGATAGACAGATGGATAGATAGATAGAAACAGTCAGAGATAGAAAGACAAATGGAGGGATAAGTAGATATAGGCAGTCAGTTAGAGAGACAGACAGATGGATAGATAGATAAACAGACAGACAGACAGATAGATAGATAGATAGATAGATAGATAGATAGATAGATAGATAGATAGATGATAGGCAAATAAAGCATTTGTTAAGCACTTACTGTTCTAGGCATTTGAGGATACAAATGCAAACAAAAAAAGATAGCCCCTGTCCTCAAGGAGCTTAAATGCTAATGGAAGATGACAACATATAAAGGGATTTAGAAAGAGGAGTCTGGGCCAGAGAATCACCAATCCAGAAGAGAGGACTATAGGGCAGGGACATCTCCAGAGTGAAAAAGTTGATGGCGAGAAAGTGGAGAAGTCCAAAGACTGAGGAGTAGAGTTGGGAATGAAATAAGAGTGGCTTGGGTCTCCTGAGTTCTTCTCCTCAATCTGATACTCTTGACCCCAACCGCTCATGGCCAGGAGAGTGCTGGTCAGCTCTGTCTACCTTGGCACATTTGAATCTTGGGACCTTGTAACCCCTCATCCAAGGTGATAGACATTCTAACTGCTCTGGTAGTGTCATGGGGATTTCTTAGATTCTCTTCCAGAAATCACAGTGGATTTTGAGTCAGAGACCAGGGATTAAATCTGGGCTCTACCACTGACTACCTTTGTAACCTTGGGTTAGTCATTGTGCTTCCATTAGATGTCTATAGAGTCAGACACTGGTGGGGAATATAAGGAGAAGAAAAACCTAGACTCTATCATTGTGCTTTTGAAGAGAAACTCAGACATGGGTAAGCCTCTTGGGTTTGAAGAGGACATGACTGCATTGTTAAAATCCCTCAGAGTCTTCTCTGATGTGGCTATATCTCTGCTGGTTTACTGACCCCAAGGAAGGTGGCCATGAGAACTTTATGTGTGTCTGCTTCCCATTTCCCTGGGCATCTTGGCTGCCATAGCTGTATCTGGTACATTCTCACTGGCAGGCGGAGCAGTCTTTTATTATTAAGTAAATTTGGAATGATAGTCATCCTGATGCATCCTATGACAATTTATATGTTCAGGGGGGTCACTTACCCTCTCTGTAATTGAGAGACAGTTGGACTTCATGGCTTCCAAGATCTATTCCAGCTCTCAATCTATGATCGTGTGAACTTATGGTCTGTAAAATTAGGAGTTCAAACCAGATGATTAAGAAGGTTTAGAGAGCCTAGGCCTGAATCTCTGATATGATTTCTCTCTGACTTTTTATTCCCTAAGACTTGGGAGTGGCTTTTTGAGGGCCCTGGATGTAACACTAAGCCCTTTGGGGCAAGGGAGGTGAATTGTCTTGATTTCTAGTTGAGGTAAGGGTAGTACTGCTTGTACCATTGGGCCAGAGGGCCAGGGGCCATTAGACTGAAAACAAGAGTTGAAGTGAGTGGGTCCAGCATGGTCATGTTGTGTGGGACTAAGGTCCCTGGTTCACTTTTAATAACTTAATTCTATTTATTTCCTGCCTTTCCAACCTACCAAGATTTCTCTTCTTATTCCCTGATGCCATGACCATATAAACTGATAGGCAAATTCAGTGTTTGTTAAGTTCATACTATGCTAGTAATAATAACTCATGTTAACCTAGTATGGAACATTTCCTCCACACCTTGCCTATTAGTTAAGTGATATGAATGTTATGAACCTGTTTTGCTAATTATAGGCTCATAGATTTAGAGCTGAAAGTGTCCTAAGAGGCTATGAAGTCTAATCCCCTCATGTTACAGATGAGGAAACTGAAGTGTGGGAGGGTAAGGTCTAATCTGTAGAACTTCTTCAATTTCTATTTGTTTATTTGGATAAATGGATTTCCTCAATATTTCCTCTTGTGGTCTTTTGTATAACTGGTGTTTGGTGAGACAGGGCAAAGCTGGCAAGGGTAAACTAAGGGGTACCTGCCTTCCCCTTAAGTTGTTCTGAGCCTGTCATACTCCTAGACTAGAGATATTGAAAAGGTAGATAGCTTAATACCTATCTTGGAGACTGGAGGAATGAGCTAACCTTGGCAGTCTTGGATCATGCCCTCCTATCAGCTAGCCTTGTTGGGAGTGACATCATGACCCTTCTTCTACTCTCCAAAGATGTAAACAAGACTAAAGATGATATTTGTTCATACCTGTAAGGCATTTCTATATATTTAGACAACCCATATATATACATACATGTATGTTTATATATTATATATTATTATATATTGCTATCTTATATATTGCATATATTATATTAGCTATATTGTATCTACTACGTCATAACCATACTATACTAAACATATTTTATATCCATCAGATAATTTGGGTTGTGAGAGTAAGAGTGTAGTCTTCCATGTTATGCTGGTATTATTTTATTTGACAGAGTCACTGACTTATGAGATCCCACTGTCTCTGACAAAGGCACACTCAAAAGACTTGGGAAGATTCCAGAAAGCATTGTCAGAGATGTAATTGGGGCAGCTACCTGGTGCAGTGGATAGAGTGCCAGGCCTGGAATCAAGAAGATCTGAGTTCAAATGTGACCTCAGGCACGTACTAGCTGTGTGATCCTGGACAAGTCATTTTACCCTGTTTGCCTCAGTTTCCTCATCTGCAAAATGAGTTGGAGAAGGAAATGGCAAACTGGTCCAGTATCTTTGCCAAGTAAACCCCAAATAGGGTCATGAAAGGTTGATAGGATTGAAACAACTGAGTGCAAATTCATCACTTCCCAACTTTTTTGTATATATTCTTTGCTTAAGTCTTTAAAAAGACCCATCAGTACAACTTTGCTGAGGAGTACATACAACAATTGGGGGCACAGAGGAAGCCACCCAAGTAACCCAGCTCCTAACTCTTCACTGCCCTAACATAGAGTGGTCTTCCCTGGCACTGGACCTCCTTCTTACCAGTATATTCAGCTCTACAGTTATATAATATATTTTTTTTAAAACCCCAAAAAACTAGTTTAGAGCTTTTACAAGCTGTCTGCAGGCAACCTTAGAATAGCAGATAGCCTTCACTCGGGACTTTGGCAGCAGTTGTTGGTTTCTTGCTCTCATAGTTCAATGTCTCTGTTTTTCTAAATACAGTAATAAGAGTAGGAAGTATCTAGCAGTATGCTGTAGGGTGCTCTCCATAGCTCTGTCCTAGTTAATGTTTTTAACCAGTAACTTGGGTAGAGATGGCATGCTTATAAAATCTGCAGATGACCTAAAGCTGGAGGAAGGGAGAATGGAAAGGATGGGGTGGAGATAGTTAAATCACTTATATAGCAGAACTGGGATACAAAAGTCTTGCCAGTTAGTTAATAAACTTTTATTAAGTGCCTACTATGTGCCTGGCAATGTACTAAGTTCTGGGGATACAAAGAAAGGTAAAAGACAGTTCCAGCTCTCAAGGAATTCAGCGTATAATGAGGGAGACAACGTGCAAATGGCAACATACAAACAAGCTATATATATATGGGATAAATTGGATTTAATCAACAGGCTGAAACAATGGGTCAGATTTAATAAGATGAAATTTAACAGGGACAATGTAAAGTTCTGCCTTTAGGTTAAAAAAATTAACCAAACAAATGGAAAGAAATGAAAGGAGATGTTGTTGGTTAGATAGCGAGTCCTAAGGAGAGTAGGGGATGGGATTTTAGTCCCTTGATGTCAGTCTGATAGTGTAACACGTCTAACAAAAAGTTGGCTTGATTTTAGGTTATATTCATAGAAGTGTGGCATCTTCTCTGCTATCCCAGAACAAAAGAAATAATGAATAGTTCCACCATTCCCCTTGGTGGTTAGACCACAGGTTCTGGAAGTCATATATTAGGGAGGACATTGACAAGATGAAGTAATCTGTAGGAGGATAATCATGAGAATGAGGGATTTGGAAATTATGTCACATGAGGAATGGATGAATGAACTGGGGGTGTTTAACCTGTTAAAGAAAAGGACAAGAATAGTTGTCTTCCCAATATTCTTAGGGCTGTCCCTTGCAAGAGGAATGGGATTTTGTTTTCCCAGTGGCTGACAAAGAATCACTACTCCTTAACTATTGGGTAACTACCAAGTGAATGCTAGTAGTCACTACCATTTAGATAGCAATTTAAGGCTTGCAAACCCTGCGCAAAGATTGTTTCATTTTATCCTCACAACAATCCTGGGAGATGGGTGCCATCATTCCCCTTTTATAGGTGGTAGACAGAGTTTAAGTGACTTACTTAGGGTCACACAACTAGTATGTATCTGTGACTGTACTCGAACTCAAGTTGTCTTCTTGACTTAAGGTCCAATATCTATTTGCTACTACCACCTAACTGCCCAAGTGATTGATTATTATTAACTATTTAATTGATTGATTAGTGCAAATGCCAGAGGCAAAATCAATGGGTGAAGTTATAGGGATGCAGATTTCATCTCCTATTGTTAAAAGAAAATTTCAAACAATGAGAGAAATCTCACAATAAAATAAGCAACCTCCTGCTGGAGTAGATCCCTCCTCTTCTTTATCTTCATCACCAAACCTGGATGACCACTTGACAGTGATGTTATAGATTCTGTAATATAGAAGTATTCATGTTAGGAATAACTTTAATGTTTTATTTCCTCACTAGTGTCCAAGTTTTTAACCAAAATTTTCCCTTTAGAAATCTCAGTATCTTATTTACTCAAAGAGCCTTGGAAATATGAATAAGGTGGGAGGGGTCTAGCCTTAATCTAGCAGTATTCGGTCATGACATTTTCTGATGCAGAATGAAATCTCTCCATGCGGAATGGGATTTGATTTTTGCTAAAGGCATTCCTGTCTGTGAAGATTCCCGGTTATCACAAGTTGAAGTGACAAAGAATAAATTGTCCCTTTCGCTTAGAGAGAGAAAAAAAAATGTTTCAGGTAGACTGCACAAGAGCACATTTGAAAAATAGCTCAGTGTGGTTTAGTAGAAACATCACTGGATTTGGAGTTTTCTATTCCTGGAGCGAGTTCTACCTTTGCCACTTTACTGCCCTTTGTGACCTTGAGTAAATCATTTAACTGTCTCTAGGACTCAGTTCCCCTATCTGTAAAAAAAAAGAGTTTTAAACTAGAGTTGACCTCTAAGATTCCTTTCCGTTTTAGAACCTATGATTCTAAAGTCAGATGAATTTATCTGTCCTGGGTTCATTAAGTTTCTTGAAAAAAAAATGTCATCTAGGTCTGGCCTGAATCATTCTTCTTTTCTTATTTCTACGAAGAGTTTGTGGGAAAAAATGAAAGAAACCAAGAAAGTTGAGTGCTTAATATGACAGATATTATATCAGACTTCAGCAAACTGAAATAAGCTATTCAGGACCTGGGGCAGGCAGGTGTACTAATACTTCATTGAGTATTCCCAGATAGATTTGTCAGTATTCTTGTATTTTTGTTGTGGCACAATCATTTTTCATCGTTTCTGACTCTTTGTGACCCCCATTTGGGGTTTTCTTAGCAAAGATACTGGAGTGATTTGTCCTTTCCTTCTTCAGTTTATTTTACAGATGAGGAAAGTGAGTCAAATAGAGTTAAGTGACTTGCCCAGGGTCACGCAGCTATTAAGTGTCTAAGCCAGATTTGAACTCACAAATGAGTCTTCCTGACTCCGGGCCCAGCACTCTATCCATTGTCCCGTGTAGCTGTTCCTCACTCCCACTCCCAGATTTTTGTATGCCTTTCTAATCATTCAAGTGCCTCAACCAGGGTGTATTTATGTATGTTCATTTTTGTCTGTCTCATATTAAGAACTGAAGCTCCTAGTAAGATAAATTCTTCTGTAGTGGGAGTCATCTCTTGGGATGCAACTGAAAAACAATCTAGCATGATTTGCAGTGAGAAAAGGAGTGGGAGGGGTAGACCATTTCATTTTCTGTATACACTGAATCATCACCCCTTCCAGCTCCACGGTAGGCCATGGAGCCTTCCATGTGGTCACCCACATCCAGGAATAGAGTCTCTGAATATGCTCTATGGGAGATGGGGCAGAGGGAAAGGTCCCAGTTTGTAAAATCATTGCCACAGCTGGAAAATATAGATTGTCTTACTTAGTGTAGGCCTACACAACCTGTGATCTGCCAGAGGATTTTGGGAGACCTGTGAAAATAATTTTTTGTGGGTCACTTGAAATCTTTTGGTGGACCACGGGTTATGCAAGCCTGCTTTAGTGGGTCAGAGAAGCTAGGTGGCACAACGCATAGAGTGCCAGTCCTGGAGTCGGCAAGACACGTCTTCATGAGTTCAAATCTGGCTTCAGACATTTACTAACTGTATGCCCCTGGGCAAATCACTTAACCCAATTTATCTCAGTTTCCCCATCTGTAAAATGAGTTGGAGAAGAAAATGGTAAACCATTCCAGTATCTTTGCCAAGAAAACTCCAAATGAGGTCATGAGGAGTCAGAAATAAGTGAAACAACTCAACCACAATAGTAGCATCCAATATTATATGCCTTCCATTCTTCTGAGCCGTGAGCTGGTGTTACATAAAGGCTGCCTTCGGCAGCTAGATGCCACAGTACATAGAATGCTAGAGTCAAGAAGACCTGAATTAAAATCTGGCCTCAGGTACTTACTAGTTGTGTGATATCAAAGTTATAGGGGTCTTCAAATCCAACTCCCTTCTTGACATGACTCCTTCTATAACATCACTGTCAAGTGGTCATTCAGGCAAGTCACTTAACTTTTATCTGCCTCAGTTTCCTCAACTGTAAATTGGGGATAATAATAGTACTTTCCTCAACAACTTTGTGAGTTGACAACAAAGTTGTTGTGAGGACCAAATGATATATTTGTAAAGCACAGTGCCAGACCCATAGTAGGTACTCAATAAATACTTATTCCTTCTATCCATCTATGAAATAATCCATCTCCCAAGGAAACATTCTGCAGCACGATATATCAGCTGTAGTATAAATCCATCCACAGATCCAACACACAAAAATGGATGTTTAGAGACAGAAATGGGAAAAACCATGGTGACATCTCAGGATCCCTGTAGGAGGAATGAGCAGTGAAGTAATCCCTCAGTAGCACCAACCATATTTTCTGAGTTCAGAGAGGACTGTCAGTTAGCCAGGATCACTTTAAAGAGAATTCTTCCTTAGAACAAAGGTTGGTCTCAAGTGGAGGCAGACTTTATGACCCAAGGCTTTGTCTGTACAAAATTTTATTGAAAAATCCAGGTTGACAATCAGAGAAGTTAAGATTCTCTCCCTTTGAGGAAGAATGCACTAGGGCAGTGTTTTGGGTGTGGGAGACATGCAATAAGTATTTACCACATAGAAAGGAGGTGCTTTGCTCCCAAACGGCTGAGAAAAATGTTGCTTCAGTCTCTCCTAAGGGGATAGAGACATTAAGGAATTAAACAGAAAGGGGAAAGGTGAAGCTACCTTGGTGTCTCTAGAACTGGAAACCTGTATCCAGCCTTACCACATTTCCTCAACTGGTTTTCCTACTGTGTAAAAATAAATTCAGGTAGATTAAAGTTGACAAGAGATCACCAACCCTTTGCATCAGGTTACTTACTCTGTTGGCCTACTTTGTTTAATATATAGAGGTTTGGAGACTTCCAAAAGGAGCACACTGGAGGGAAAACTTAAAGCTGCAAACCTTTGAAGCAATCTGTGCCAGGTTTTCTGCAGCGCTTAGAACATCAGCCATCTGTGGGTTTTTGTTGCCCAGGGAGATGATCTCTGAGATAACTCTTGGCCTGATCTCGAAGGTTCCACAGCCAAGGTGCATAAATAGTCTTAGACCAATAATTGTCAGACAGTTTGACCTCAGGATCCCTTCCCATCTTTGGAAATTATTGAGGACCCCAAAGAGCTTTTGTTTGTGTGGATTATATCTATCAATGTTTACAGCATTAGAAATTAAAATAGACCATTTAAAATAATTATTTATTAATTCATATGCAATGCAAATACTAATCCATTACATGTTAACAGAAATATTTTTTTATGAAAATTAACATTATTTTCCAAAACAAAAAAATCAGTGAGAAGAGTGGCATTGATTTGCATTTTTTACAAATCTTTTTTGATGTCTGATTTAATGTGATAGTAGTTAGCATTTCTATAGCGCTTCAAGGTTTTCAGAATGCTTTATTTACGTTAACTCATCCTTACAATAACCCTATGAGGTAAATCCCATTATTATTCCCAATTTACAGATGAGGCAACTGAGGCACATAAAGGTTGAATATTTTGGCCAGGGTTACACAGCTGCCTGTAATAAGATTCAAATTTAGGTTTTCTTTCTCTTTTTTTTTTTTTACACAGGACGAGCAGCTGGGTGACCTCATTTATTGTTACCACGATAAGCTGACTGGTTTTAGCTATACATACAACCACATTTACCATTTATCAGTGCCTTTATTTTTCATATCAGTTGCTTCCAAATATACACTCCCAATATACTGAACCCCACTACCCTAACAGCTAAGGAAAACTGACTGTTTCTGATAGAGTATTCCACGTTCTGTACCCACAGCCCCCCACGTGTTTTTTTAAGGTTTTAAATTAAATTTTATGTTTATTTTTAGTTTACATCATTCATTTCCACAAGATTTTGAGTTACAAATTTTCTTCCCATCTTTCCCTTGCCCACCACTCCAAAACAGTGATCCCACTGTATACCCTCCCCAATCTGCTGTCTCCTATATCCTCCCCCATCCCCTCTCTGACTTTCTGGTAAGGCAAGATGGATCTCCACACCCCAGTGCCTGTATATCCTATTTCCCAGATGCATGTAAGTAATAATAATAATAAAAATTTTTTTTAAACATTTGATTTTAAAACTTTGGATTCCAGATTCTTTCCCTTCCTCACTCATCACCCACCCTTACTGGGAAGATAAGCAGTTCAATATTGGTTGTAAAATTTGGGTTTTCTTAACTCTAAATTCATTCAATGTGCCAGCTAACTGCCGGCATTAGAAAGCAGCTAGATTCTCATCTAAAATCTAGGAAATAACTGAATTCTCATATCTGTTTCTTCTTTCAGTCTGTTGTGATGTTATTTTGGTTGAAGTAAAGGATGAAAATCTGACCTCATACAGTTATGTAGTTAGAAAAGGGAGGAGTATTTTATTGGGCAAATCTTAATATGGTTATGAAAATAGTTTTGACCTCATGGATTGCCTTAAAAGGTGGAGCTTTCACACTTTGAGAACTGCTGTCTTAGAAAATTGGAATGGACAGAGGAGACTTACATTTTTCTTCAGTGACTTGGATATCAGCCATTAAGTTCAACCAACATCTATTGAGCACCTGCTGTGTACAAGGCACAGTGTCAGAGGTTGTGGGTTACATGCTCCTGTTATCAGAGAACTTAGTTCCAGGTGAGACAAGATATATATAAAATCATATATCCCCAGGTAGATGTGAAAAGTCCTGTAGTAAAGGCAAAAGCATCAATGACCATGGGAGGATAGATAGATTACTTTTTACTAGGAGAGATTAGATGGGGCTTCATGGCACTTGAACAGGAATTTGTAAGAAGGGTTGGATTTTGGTAGAGAGAGGGGAGGAGATTCCTGATTGGAACAGGCTGTTTGAAGAGAGCACAGAAGTAGGAAAAATACATTATATGTTTAAGAAATAATACATGAAAATCTTACTCTCATCAGATTTGGCTTAAGATAACATACACACTCAATTGGGTATCTTATTCTACAGAAAAGTAGAGGGAAAGGGAATAAGGGGGAGATGATAGAAGGGAAAGCAGATTGGGGAAGGGGGTATTCAGAAGCAAACACTTTTGAAAAGGGACAGGGTCAAAGGAGAAAATAGAATAAGTGGGGGGCGGGATAGGATGGAGGGAAATATAGTTAGTCTTTCACAACAGGACTATTATGGAAGTGTTTTGCATAATTACACATGTATAATCTGTATTGAATTGCTTGCCTTCTCAATGAGGTTGGGTAGGGAGGGAAGAAGGGAGAGAATTTAGAACTCAAAGTTTTTAAAACAAATGTTAAAAATTGTTTTTACATGCAACTGGGAAGTAAGATATACAGGCAATGGGGTATAGAAATCTATCTTGCCCTACAAAAAAGTAAGGGGAAAGGGGATAAGAGAGAGGGGTGGAGTGATAGAAGGGGGGGACAGACTGGAGGAAGGGGTAATCAGAATGCATGCCATCTTGGGATGAGGGGAAGGGGAGAGATGAGGAGAAAATTTGGAACTCAAAATCTTGTGGAAATGAATGTTGAAAACTAAAAATTAATTAATTAATGTAAAAAAAAAGAAATAACACATGAAGCAGGTCAGCTGAAACATAGAGTATGTAGATGGGTGGGGGTGGGGAAGTAGTATGAGATAAACCTGGAAAGGTCAGGGGTCCAGAATGCAAATGCCAGGTTAAAGAGTTTGGACTTTATTGTGTAGCCAATTGGAAGCCAATGATGGTTTCTCAACAAGGAAATGATGTGATCAGAGCTGTACTTTAGAAAGATCAGTCTGGAAGCAGTGTGCAGGAAGAATTAAAATAGGAAGAAACTGAAAATCCAGAAACCAGATGGGTGATTATGACAGTGATCCAGGCTTAAAGTTATGATGGTATGAAGAAGAGTGATGAGAGTCACTATGGTCCCCAGTGTGACAGTATCATCTTCCATTGACTTTGCCATGTAGAGCTCCCTTAAGAATCTCTAAGCTTTTGTTGGATTGGTGAAAGCCTAGGTCTCATTCAGGGAAAGAGGGAATAGTAAGAGACTCAAGGTCACACTATAAGGCGAGCAGATGGAGTGGAAAGTTTACAGATCCCTTAGCCCTTTTCCAAAGTTTGCCTAAGACTTTATAAAACCACAACACAGGCTTCTATGTTGACTGGGGTTCACTAGCAATAATGGGGTCTGGGATCAGGCATTGCTTTAATGACCCTGTACCTTGAGACCTGTTAGCTGTAATGCAAGTCCTTGAAATATATTCTGGAATCCTTACCTTCTGAAAAAAAGAAAATTCTTGTCTGTGCTCCTATTTTTATTTTGACTGCCAATATTAAGGTCAAATTTTACTTGTAGCTCTGGCCCCTCAGCACGAGCAGAAAATTATCTGCTGTAACTTCATGTGTTTCCTAACAGAAGAAAATTTTCCCCTTTCCTTTCTTTTTTTGTGAACTAAAACTTCTGAAAGGAACAATAGATGGCATTTTAGAATCCAGTCCCTTTTCTCTCATTTCACAGCTGATAATCATTAAATATCATGTTTTTGACCAAAGTCTGAATTAATCAAATAGACTGCTTTGCCTTACTTAAAAATGCCTCTTTCTGTGTCAGCAGCTCTAAAGACCAGATAAGACTAAAAGTGTGATTTCCCCTTATCTTGGGACATACTCCTTGTGGGAGGAGCTAAACGGACCCAACAGCTTCTCTGTTCTCTGAGTAACTTCAGATAATCTCTCTTCCCCCAGACTGGGCTAATTTGGGAGCATTCTTTCTTCTAAGTATAAGACTCTTAACGTAAGATATCTTGAATAACGGGACCTTTTCTTAATCTAAATATTTGGTGGGGCATGTATTAGGTTATGGCATGTTCATGACAAAGAAAACACAGATGTTCCAGGTTGACACCTTGTCAATTCCTTATAATCATAAATTTTTACCCTGAATTGGGCTGGCTCTAAAACGTATTTAAACCTTCTCATTTTCTTGTTCATCAGTTAGGATTTAGCTCTCCGAACTCCTTGTACAAGTCATTCTTCTTAAGGGAACAGGGAATAAATGCCGAAACTGTACATTACCATTTGTTTGTCTCATTTAACCAAACTTTTATAAGGTTATTACAGTTTATTTCTACTCTATAATTCAGAGTATGAAGGCACAGTGTGTAAAGTGCTGAGCCTGGAGCCAAGAAGAACCGAGTTCAAATCCCATCTCTGATACTTCCTAGCTGTGTGACCCTGGGCAAGTCACTTAACCCTGTTTGCCTCAGGAAGTGGCAAATCACTCTAGAGATTTGCCAAGTGATTGCCAAGAATACTCCAAATGGGACCACAAAGATTCAGACACTACTGAACAGCAACGACACTTTTATGCTTTCAATTGAAAAGGATTTCCAGTTGTTCTAAGTGTCACTAACACTGGCACACTCTTAAATTAGCCTCAGTTTCTGGAAATAAGGCACCCTTAAGTCATTGAGCATTTAATAACAGAAGCATACTTTGTCCAAACACAGCAGAGATACAATGGCATTTCTCTTCAGCTTGCTTAGATGCAGTCTTTCTCGCCTCCTCACTGAGTCTGATCCGCGTGCCTTCAGGATATGATGACTCATATGGTTTTAGGCACCCACCAAGTCTGAGAGGCCCACACTCTGCATGACTGGGGGGCTTTGTATCCCTCTAGACTAGGAAGCTGTATCAGGAAAATGCTGGTCCTGTCACACTGGGGATCTGCAAAGCTGGCTAACAATGAGAAAATAGACTCTCCAGGTAGAGCAATTCTTAACAGATCTCATAAAAAATTTTAATTTAGAACGATAGCAGCAAGGGCTAAAGCTAATGAAAAGCATGAAATGCTCTCAGTTAATTCAGTGCAAATTTGCTCCACGATAAATTTCTTTTCTTTTGCACAAATAAGGACATTTGTTAAATGGAGAAATAAAATAAATCTCTAGTGGGCAAAGGAAGGGGCCATTGGGTTAACAGTCCAGAACTGAGTAATAGATAGTACTTAACTCCCCGTGTTGTGAGAATAAACTAAGAAATTTTTGTAAAGTATTTTGCAAACCATAAAGTTCTATGTACATATTATTATTATTCTATAACTTCCTGTTGATGTGACTTTTTTGTTTGACTTTATAATATTTGAGGCGATAGATTTTTTTCTGTTAGCTTAGAATTTGCATAGTTGATAGGAAACCATCTTCAGAGTCAGGATATAGTTACTGTCTGTGAGAACCTGAGCAAATCACTTCACATCCTGATGTCCCAGGCAAATAAGTTGTAGAAAAGATACAAATCTCTGTTGGTAGGAGAAGCTCCTTACACTGGTAAAAACTGCAATTTGTACCCCCACCCCCAAAATTGGCTTATAATCCTTTCATGGTGCTTCTGTAACAGCCACCAGGCAAATCTGTAGGGAAGGTTTGGTGATGTGAGAGAAACTTAAAAATAAAGGTACTCACACTTCTGGCCCTCTCCCACTGCAAGAATGGACAGATACTGGCCATTTATGGCCACACCTACTTCCTCCCACCATTCAGTCTACTAGTATTTAATAAGAGCCTACTATGTGCCAGCTGGGGTGGCTAGGTGGTGCATTTTGTGCTGGTCCTAAAGTTAGGAAGACTCATCTTCTGGAGTTCAGATCTGGCCTCAGACACTTCCTGTGACCCTGAGCAAGTAACTTAAGGCCTTTGCTTCAGTTTCCTCATCTGTAAAATGAGCTGGAGGAGGAAATGGCAAACCACTCCAGTAGCTTTGCCAAAAAAAAACCAACACATAATAAAATGCTCCAGGTAGTGTGTTACAAGCCACAGTTCCTGTTCTCCAGTCCCCACTCTAGGCTCCACCTAAAAGAGAACAGGGGGAGAAAAGGAAGAAGTAAGAAAACAAGACTTCCCAGCTCCCAATCTTGTCCCAGACAGCAAAATAAAATGGCACTCTGACTAGATTTTAGCCTAAGACAAAAGAAAAAACAACAACCCAGATTTGGTTCCGTTCTTCCTTCTAGGGAATTTATCAAGAATGAATAATAATCAAAACTAAAAGATTCTCTCAGTTCAACCCTCAGTTAGGTACCTCTAGCATTCTGGATAAAAGTCTGATCCTCTAACCCATTTTCAATTTCTTTTTTAAGTATACATCAAGCTAGTCATTGGTGAACTCCATTGCCCTTCTCTACCCTATCCCATCCCCAATTAATTTTAAGATATGTATAAAAATGAAGTTATTATTAATCATAGTTTTTATAGAAAAGAAAATCCGGAAATAGAAACAGAACAAAGAAATAGAGAAAATCATTTTGAATGCTTGTCAGCATCAGGCACAGGTTAGGGGGCCACTAAACCTATGGTGTCCTTGAATTGATTCCCAAGGAGTAGTTTGTCCCAGCTACCCCTACCTGCCCTGCAGACTTGGGTTCTCTTATGTGGAGGCTCAGTCACTGGAGTCAAATCTACAGGTCAGTACTCACTATTCATTCTCTCTCTCTCTCTCTCTCTCTCTCTCTCTCTCTCTCTCTCCCCCTCTCTCTCCCCCTCTCTCTCTCCCTCTTTCCCTCTCTCTCTCTCTCTCTCTCTCTCTCTCTCTCTCTCTCTCTTTCTCTCTCTCTCCCCTTCTTTCTTTTCCTATCCCCCTTCCATCCCTCTACTCTACTGAAGTCTATCTCTGCTGGAGGGGTAAGGGTGGGGAACCACTACATCACAGCCCCTTCTAAATTGCAAAATCAAAACTCATGCTTAGTCTTCTAGATCATTATCCTCACAGCCACCCTCAGAGCTCCCAGAACAGGACAAAGAAAACAATGCTGTATGTTCAGGACTACAGTTCCCAGAAGTCACGGGTTTCAAAATTTTTCATTCTCTTCCAGGGCTGGCTAAAAAATGCATCCCTTTAAAATACAACTCCTTTGTGAAAGAAATCAAAGGAGTCCAGTATGATCTGAAGGCTTCATTTCATCCTCAGTGTTGTACCTCTCCCTGGCAAGGTTCCTATAGTTACCTCCATGGTAGATATCTGGGATTACACCTGGTCTAGTTGGCAGCAATTTCTAGTTTTCTTTGTTACTTGATACTTTAATAAGAAGTAGAAGCCAGGTGACTCTGGTCAATCATACCACTCTAGTCAGGAACAATTATGAAAATATTACTGGAGTGGCTGTCACTCATGCCTTATAGACAGGAAACAAAATAAGGAATAAAATCTATTCCAATCAAATTGAAAGACAAGTAAAGATAGAAAAATTGCTATCTTTTTTCATCTACAAGGGTACTAATCCTAATTGACAATACTCTAACATTGTGATATAGCTTCATCCACGTTTTTGGCATTCCCCAGTGGACAAAGACTGACATTATAAGGAAGATGTGACGTGTAGGGACTTGAGGGAGAAAACTGAGGACTTTGGTGAGCTAGAAGGCACATCTCAGCCACGACATTCTTCCTGGCACTGGGTGGCATTGGCCCTAGGACCCCATTTTTCCAGTGAAGGTTGACTTTAGGGGAAAGACAAATGCTTGAATCAAACTGAAACATGGTAGAGTACCAAACCCTGGAGCCCAGTTCCTGGGACCCTGAATCCTATATTCTTATATTGTGTTTGACCAAGAAAATCCCCAGTACTTAGCATAATGCCTGACATGTAATAGGGAGGGAGGTAGGAAATAATATTATATATTATATATATAATATTATTATAT
>CM053590.1:136794021-136817509 GCA_028646515.1 Pseudochirops corinnae
CAGTCTTCTGTTTGATAAGCCCTTGTTACTGGCCCCCTTAGTTTCGCAATCTAGCATACCTTGCCGTTTATCTAAGTTTCAGGATGAGCACTCCCCCTCCTCCCCTTGCGAAAACCCCCTAGGCACCCTGCAGATGAAGAATTTTTCATGACACCAATGACTTTGTGGTTTTTGCCTTTATAAACCCTGCAATGTAATCTCCGGGGGTCGGACTCCTCTGGCCCGCTGGGGTTATGAGTGCGACCCCGATGCATCGGCTCTGAATCAAAACCTCTTGTTTTTTACATCAAACTGGTCTCCTACGTTCTGGGGAGGGGTCATAAAGGAAGCTCGAAATTGGGGTCTTACAATGCCACAGGGCCAGACCAACAGATTTGAAGGGCCCTAGGCAAAATCACTCAGGAGACGCCCCTCTTAACCTTTTTATCTAGAGGTAATAAGATTAGCGTGAACAAAAGTGGTGTTGAAGGGGAAGAGAAGTCACAAACATATAACCAATGTGGCTCTTAAACAGATAGAGGTAGTCTCCCTGGGAGAGCTTTAATCTGCTGATTGCAGGCAAGGATGCTTGTCTTTTAAAATTCCTGATCAGAACCACCTCCTTTTTTCTCCTCCACCAGCTGCTTTGAGGTATTGTCCCAAACAGGGCCTTGGCTTTACTCTAGGTGTTAATATACTTGAGTTTCCTCATTGATAATAGTGTTGATTTCAGCAAAGGATTGGGGTAAAAAGTAGTATTATTAAGTGGATGAACAGATGTGGCCTGAGGACCAGGACACCTGGATTCTAGTTTTAGCTCTCAATCTGCCTCCACCGGTCATCATTCAGCCTCCTTTTTGTAAAGGAGCAATGCTGGCTTATCATATCGACCTCACAGGGAGGTTGACCTACAAGAGTTTTGAAGGGGGGAGAGATCTGGGCAATCAAAGAAAGAAACTTCAAAGGCATCTGGGCTGAACCTTGAGGGACGTCAGGAATCAATGGGGAGAGATGTGGGATGCTACATAGTTCAAGAGGGAGGGTACTATCTATAGTTGATAAGAGTGCTGGGATTAGATTTAGGAAGGGATAAGGACTGAACCTTCGACTTAATTGACATAGAGCAGTATTTCACAAAGTGTTGTTCCTCTTGGGGTCCTTGAGACCCTTTTAGGGGGTCCTTGAGGTAAAAATATTTATATAATAATACTAACATCATTTACCTATTAAAATATCCGTCTCTTTTCCAACTACATATCTGTCGACCAGATTTCCTTCACATATTTAAACCAAAATAGCATATCACAACAGATTGAATGTAGATGATATGAGAATTTAGCTGTCTTCTATGAAGCCAGATGCTAACAAGATTTGAAAAAATATATAAAACAATGTCACTCCTCTCACCAATTTTTTGAAAATATAGTTATTTTTCATGAAAATATTATTTATATTAACTTATAATATGATTATTAATATTTTTAATGAATTAATGTTTTTTCAAATATCAGTTTTAATTTCTAGGATGAGAAATATCAGCAGCTATAACCCTCAAACAAAAGCTGTTTAGAATCCTCAAAGAGTAAAAAGGGGTCCTAAGGCCAAAGAGTTTGAGAATTGCAGGTATAGAAAACTCTTGGGTGAGAAATCTTCTGCCAATGTAGGTCAGCACTTTCTCTATAGCTAATAGCCTCAGAAAGTTGTCTAGCCAGAGCAGGGAGAGGTTAAGCGTTTGCCAGTGTTCACACAGCTAGCAAGTGTCAGAGGCAGGATTTGAACCTAGGTGTTCCTGGCTCTCAGTCCACCGTGCTTCACTTCCTCTCAAAACAGCAGCTTAGTGCCGCAAGTCCAGAAAACTTGGGTTCAAGTCCTGCCTTTGACACTTGCTAGCTGTGTAACCCTGGACAAGACTTTTAACTGTGTCTGCCTTAGTTTCCTCATTTGTAAAATGAGCTGGAGAAGGAAATGGCTAACTATTCCAGTATCTTTGCCAAGAAAACCCACAAAATAGGGTCACAAAGAGTCAGACACGACCAAAACCACTGAACAATTATAATGCCAGCAACGTTCAAAGTATTGGAATATGGAGATGAACAGTAACAACATGAGAGTTGCTGTTGGATTTTGAATTTGAATTTGATTTTGAATCCTCTCTTAAGTTCTGCTGTGTATATGGCAAGGCTTTTTTCCTCTTATTTTGTATTTTTTTCTTTTCTTCCTTATTTTTTAAGTTTGTTTCTTTTTTCCTTTGCCGATTGTGTGTTGAAGTTTAAAATAAATTAATTTTTAATAAAAGAAAAGAAAAGGCATGCTATAATGAATAGTTTGCTACGAACCTGGAGTCAGGAAGACCTGTGCTCAGATCCTGCCACTGATCCCAGCCCTGTAACTATGGGCAACTTTTTACCCTCTTTGAGCCTTCAGTAAAATGAGGGGATTGTATTAGATGGCTTCTGAAGTCCCTTCCAGTTCTAAATACAGGCTCCTATGATCTTTGCCACCTAGGGAATTTATTAAGCACTTACTATGTGCCAGATGTTGCTTTTTGTTGTTTTTGATTCAGACCTGTGATTTTCATCCATTTATGGAGCTCTGTCAATGTAGATTGATAACTGTTGCTGTGGCTAGAAATAAAAAGACAAAAAAAACCCCAAAAGTTTCTGGCCTCAAGAAACTTGTAAATTAGAATATATTTAAGTGTGGTGTCAGGGGTTGTGGGGAGTAACAGGACAGTTTTGAAGTGGGGGGGAGAGATCTAGGAAATCAAAGAAAGAAACTTACAAAGCTTCCGAGCAGGACCTGGAGGGACAGGAAGAATTTCAGTGGGGAGAGATGTGAGGTGCTACATAAATAAATATCAGGCATGGCTCTTCTCATTGGTGTTTTAATTCAAAAGAGTGAAGCTCGTGAATGTGCTAAATTCTTCTATTGCCAGAGGTCACACAGTATTTATATAGAGCCAGCCAAATGATTCTTTTACTATTCAGAATCCCCTGAAAATAAATGTGAATTTGACTGTAAATACTCTAAAAGCTCAGCGTTTAGAAAGTAGAAGTGGTTATCTTCTAGGCCAGTTTCTTGTGATTTAAATGGAAGGTGCTGCATAATTGATCTCTTACAGAACCCTTAAAGTAAGCTTCTTAGAAACTAGAGCAGGCTTTATGTGTATTCCTGATGGGAAAATATGCATGTCTGGCATGAAGGGGCATTTTTGTACAAAAAAACTCCCTCTAAAAGCCAGACTGACTGACAGGGAGAGCACCAACAAGTAAATATCCACAATGCTTTGCAAGGAGGAGGTGCAAGGAAATGGACAGAAACCTTTCTATTTCCAATGAGCCAATGAATAGTATTATAATCAATCAAATAATAAACCCAACCAATAAGTCCATATAAATCAGCGGTTCTCAACCTGTGGGTCGCAACCCTATCACAGCGGTCACAGGGGTTGCCAATGACCACTGGAAAACATATTTCCAATGGTCTTAGGAACAGAGACACCGCTCCTCTATCTGTCTCCAGGCGGGTCTGCCCACATGCAGATACGCCCACATACGAGTATTAAAGGGTCTCAGCGTTAGGAAGGTTGAGAACCACTGATATAAATAAATCAAATAATTCCTGAAGCACCTGCTATGTGTTAGGCCCTCTGATATGTGCTGGGGAAGCAAAAAGACTGTCTCTGCCCTCAAGGAGCTTTCAATCTAAAGAAGGAAACATCTTGCAAACAAATTAAATGTGTGTGCATGTATATACTGATCTATCTGTTGTTATTCAGTCTTTTTTCAGTTGTGTCTGACTCTTCATGACCCCATTTGGGGTTTTCTTTTGCAAAGATACTGGAATGGTTTGCCATTTCCTTCTCCAGTCCATTTTACAGAGGAGGAACTGAGGCAAAGAGTTAAGTGACTTGTTCAGAGTCACAACTAGTAAGTGTCTGAGGCCAGATTTGAACTCTGAAAGATGAATATTTCTGACTTCAGGCCCAGCATTCTATGCATTATGGCACCCCTTAGCAGCCCCTGTATCAATATCTATCTATTTATCTATATCTACATCCATATCTATGTCCATATCTGTCCATCCATCTTTCCATCTATCCATCTATCCATCTATCCATCTATCCATCTATCTATCTATCTGTCTATCTGTCTGTCTGTCTGTCTATCTATCTATCTATCTATCTATCTATCTATCTATCTATCTGTTTGGTATGAAAAACTCCATCCAAAAATTTAATTTAAAATGCAGAGATCTCTTAGGATAAGAACAGGAATTTATTCTCTTCCCCGTGAAAAGAGGGAGATCTTCCCCATGACTGATCATGAGAAAGAGACAAGGCAATATGGAAGGAGCAGGGTTTAAACCCTAACGCAGTCAAGCCCCCTTCCCCAACTGTCTCCTCTCCCATTGGCTGAGAGGCAGATTTAAGTCTCAGCATCAAAATCTTTTCCATATCATATTTCATGCCATCTTGGGGAGGGAGGTGGCTGGGGGAGGGGGGGAGGAAAATTTAAAACTTAGGGAAGTGAATGTTAAAAACTAAAAATTAATTCATTAATTAATAATTTTTTTAAAAAGAGCCTGCAAGCCAGGAAGTCCAGGGTTCAAGGCTATTGTTGTGTGGTTTGTCCTCCATTCTTGAAGAGGGACCATGACATCAGGAAGATGATGCCATGACTGGTGAGTGAATTGGATTTAAGTGATGGCACACCTTAGTCACATACTGACTGTGTGACCCTGTATAAGCACTTAAACTCTAACTGCTCTAGTCCAGTGGTGTCAAACTCAAATAGAAACCAAGGTTGCTAAATCATACAACTTGACTTAGAAAACCACATATGAATATTATCTATGTTTTATTATATTCTTATTCATTTTGTTAAATATTTCACAATTCTGTTTTAATTTGGTTCTTGCATCGAGGGAGCTTACCTGTGTTGATAGGGGGAGTTAACTTTTACCGGGAAAATCACAAGTACAGGCTCTATCTTCCTATATAATTAATAATACTGACTTCTAAGAAATCCTTGGACTGTAGGCAACAGTGGTAAGGCATTTCCGATATCAGGCACTAGGGAAAGTGGTTTCTAATTCCGAGTCAAAGTTTTTCTCTTTGCTGAGAGACATTATTTCAACCCTCTTTTCTCTCACATTTCCCCACCCAGTCTTGGTGCCCTGTTCCTGTACCACTTTATATTTAAGAGCTGCCTAACTGCTTGGCATTATAGGAGTCTGAACACCCTTTTTTGTTGGAACCATCTCATAACATTTATGGACTATTTATGTCATTATCTTTTCTGTTTTGTGATGAGATATAAGGTAGTACTTCCTTTTTGTACCCACCAGGCTCCATTATGGAATACAAGTATCTTAGAGGGAAAGAAATTATCTAGCCATACAAACAAAAAATGCTATTCTGTTTTACCAACTCTTCTCCTTCCCCCAGTTAGTCACTCCAACTATTTGTCAGTTTCTGAGAAACAGAAACTTGCTTAAAGGCAGAACTCTATAGATTTGAGAGGTTTATGCCCTTCATCTGAGGGCTTCTCTTTTGCAACAAAGAGAGTCTAACACCACTGATGCTCATGGCTTGCCCACAGCTCTCCCCAGGATGAGCCAAGTGATGGAGTAACCTAAATGGGGAGAAAGGGGAAAAGGGGGAACAAATGAGCCATGGTGACAAGAACTAGCCATGGGGAGGTATATGTGACACTGAGGCATTCACAGCTGCTGGGCTGTGAACATCATCTCTGTCTCTGAGGAGAAAATGAATCTGCACGGGTTATTGACTTAACAGTCTGGGTTGATGTCAGTGCCAAAACAGAAACTTAAGATGCAATCAGGGCTGCCCTCACCACTGCCACTGACTGTGAGTGAAATCAGAGAAATGAGGAGGGTTACTCTAGGCCACAGGAACCATTCATGGGGTTGTTCTTCTGTCTGCTAATCCTCTATTGATATACTAACTGCTCCCCAAAGAGAGGAAGGCAGGTAAGGTGGGCTGAGTCTAGGTAGGTTACAGAAGGAGCATTCATTGTTCCTCCCAACTGAGGGGATGTAAAAAGTGGTAAAGCAATGTGATGATAAGCAAAACCCAGGTTTTGAAAGCTCATGGAGAACAGAAGATGACTCACTCTTGACCTTACATTTCATATGATTCGATGGAGAGCCACAGATATGCAGTGGCATGAGTTGGGTTTATTGAGATGGTGTCAAGGAGATGCTGAGTGGGAGCTCCCAACATTTCAGAAGGGACTAAAAAAGACAATAGGAGATATGGAATACCTGAGATATATCCAGAGTATGGTGGGCAAAGTGGTGGACTTGGAGTCAAATTCAGCCTCAGATACTATCTATGTGACCCTGGACAAGTCACTTACCTCCCTAATTCTGCTTCTTTATGAGAATAATACCTCCTAGTGTTGTGAGGATCAAATGAGCTAATATTTGTAAAGTACTTTGCAAACCTCAAAGTTTTAAACAAATGCTAACTATTGTTAATATTATTATTAAATAAACTAAAAATAAAGAAGCCTGGGAGCCTGGAAGGAGCATTGTTGATTTTTATCTTTCTTCTTCCATCATCTCCAATAAAAGTTACCAGGAAAGACAACAGAAACAGAGAATTCAAATGAGCCGTGGGATAGAGGCAGCTCTGGCAGAGTCAGCTGTTGAGAGTCACAGGATCCTAAAGGGAAGAATTTTCAGGTGCCAACCTAGTCCAGTTTGCACCTGAACAAGAATTCTCTGGGTAATATAATATACCTGACAAATGGCCATCCAGCCTTTGCTTGAAGACTAGACCCATACTTTTTACATATAGTAAGGCTAAACCTGCCTCTCTATTGCTTGTTTCGAGTTCTATTCACTGGGGCTAAGCAGAAAAAATCTGATCTCTCTTCCCTGTGACGGACCCTTCAAATACCTGGAGACAGTGATCATTTCTCTCCCTCCTCCACCGTGTTTTTTTTCTTTCCTCCAGACTAAGCATCCTCAATTCTTCCAATCAATTCTCATATGGCTGCCACCTCCTCCTCCTCCTCCTCCTCCTCCTCTTCCTTCTCCAGCATTTACTTAGTGTTTTAGAGGCAGCTAGATAGTACAGTAGATAGAACACTGAACATAGAGTTGGCAAGACATGAGTTCAACTCCAGCCTCAGATACTTAGTGACTATGACTCTGGGCCTGCCAAGTAACTACTACCTGCCTCAGTTTCCTCCTATGTAAAATGAAGATCATAATAGCACCTATATCTCAAAGTTGTTATGAGGATAAAATGATATAATATTTGTAAACGGCTTTAAGGAGATATATAAATGCTAACCTTATTGTTTCCAAAGCACTTTATCCACGTTATCTCATTTCATCTTTCCAGTAACTCTGGAGATAAATGCAATTGTTATCCCCAACTGAGGGTGAAAGAGGTTCAATGACTTGTCCAGGATCATACAGCTAATGAGTAATTGAGGCGGAAGTTGAAGTGAGATATTTCTTCCAAGTTCAGTGCTCCATCCACTATGATACCTAGCAGCTTCATGGCATAAGTATGGTGTGATCTTGGTTGAGGGCCCTTACGGACCAGCTCACCCTCCTCTGGAAAGTGACCTTCCTAAAACATGGCATCCAGAACTGAACAAAATCCCATCTATGTTGCAGGGGGAAAATTCAGGGGACATATAGGAAGGAAGTAGGATAATAATTCACTGCAAATTGACATATAATGTTGCTTGCATCACTTTGCCAACACCTTTGAAAAGTCTTGCTGTGAGAGCATCTGCTTGCAAGGAGTGTATCATAGTGAAGTCCCTGAGGAATCAGGTTCCAAGCTGGGAGCTTCAGGGTTCTAATCTGGAGATCTCTGACAAAGTGAGTTCTGAGGACACATCTGAGCATTGAGACCATTGTCACAATCACCTGGCTAGTAATTACTGTTTAGCCATGTTATGCTAGCTAGGTGCCTACCTGCACATCAGGACATACAAAGACATGGTCCTTGCACCTAGAGATTTTAAAGACTGGAAGTCAGGAGGCCTGGGTCCTATTCTTTTTTTGTTTTTTGGAGGGGGGAAGGCAGTGCAATTGGGGTTAAGTGACTTGTCCAAGGTCACACAGTTAGTAAGTGTCGAGCATCTGAGGCCAGATTTAAACTCAGGTTCTCTTGCCTCCAGGGCCAGTGCTCTATTCACTGTGTCCCCTTATTCCTGATTCTTAGATTTAGTGGCCATATTACCCAGTACTGTATGACCCTAGGCAAGCCACTTAATCTTTGTGTGCCTCAAGGAGGTCCTTAGGATTTATGTTCAATAGAATAGGACCTAGGTCTCTTGACTCCCAGTTTTTAATATGTCAGCATATGTACCTCTTACTCTTTGCAGAGGTGAAAGACAATACAGGTGTGGAATTCTGCATATATATTTTTTTAATTTAAAAAATGTTAAATATCCATTTTGTAAAATTTCAAGTTCCAAATTCTTTCCCTCCCTCCAGCCCCTCCTCCACCCATTGAGAAGGCAGGCAATATAATACTCATTATGCATGTGAAGTCATATAAAATGTATTTTCCATAATGGACATATTGCAAAAAAAAAGGGCAAAAAACCAAAGGAAATTTTAGAAATAGCTACGTATCATTTTAATATTCGTTAGTTTTGATGATTTTTTCCTTCTTTTTTATTTTTTTCTTAGAAAAATAGTTCTTTGTGAGGGAATGTAACAGTAATGATAATTTGAGGATAATGTAGCACCAACACAATATTCACCATGCCAATAGCAACTGTAAATATGCTGGCATAGTGCTCAATTGCAAAACATAACAGACTCTCCATATAGAAGACAGAAGCAAAACATTTATTCAGATACCAGAAAACCAAATCCCCAGTAAGCCGATTCCATCATAGTAGCAAAGAAATTAATAAACCATAACAGCACAGAGAGCCATAGCATCTTTTAGCCTTCCCACAAACCAACAGAAAACCAATATTTACTCACAAGCCTATCTGTTTCCCTTGGCAGCGTTCTCTTCTCCCAACAGTCTAGCTGGCTCTGACTGTTGTCTCTGCTTTCTGTGGTCTCTGCTCCATCCTTCAGCAAACTCCTCCCACCACAGGCTCCATGTGATTACATTCAGCCTATTAGGGGCAGGGAAGATCTCCAATTTAGAGAAGGTCTTCAAATTCCCTTAGGTTTATTAAGGGACAGGAAAGATCTTCAAATTGCCATTACCATTATAGGGGGGAAAGGAAGGTATAACTTCAACAAACTTAAATAATATATACAAAGATATTGATAAGAATTTTTATAATGTGTGTGCATATATATATACTAAAAACATGTCTATTATATATTATAGTATATACTAATATACATGTATATACCAATAAATTTGTGTGCATTTTATCTATACTTGTATGTATATGTATGCATACATAATTATATGTACCTAAACACATATGTGCTTATGTTGATAACACCATATAGGAAGTATGACTATATATGAATTCATATATAATGTCTGATATACATATATACGTACACACACATATATGAAATGCCAGCTTCCCAGAAGTAGAGACTGTTTATATATTTTGGTGTCCTAAATCACAAATGGGCTATGACCTTCATTGGTGATGGGAGCTCCCAACAATGAAAAAATCATAGGTCCTTCATGAGTGCATGCTTATCATCCAGTGTAATTCATCTGGCGTATCAGTTCCTCAGACTTCTTATCTGCAAAATGGGACTCCGCCTTACATCCTACTCACACAGACTATTAGGCCTAGGGAATGCAGACTTTCTTTTCCTGTCTTTCTATGCTTAATTTCTTCCAACAGGTGATTAGATGGTTGGTCACTGAGCTATTGCAGGCTTGATTAATGTGGCATATGAGAAAATCGCTGCCTTATTTTCTTTGCTGCAGGAGTATTTTATATTCGCTTTGATAATCTGAGTAATTGGTTCTGAAGTGGAGTTTATTTTCTCTTCCTAAATATAGACTGTTATTTCTAGCTGTTTTACTTGAGGGAAATGGAAAACGAGAGTTATTTTCTCTCCATAAAACCAAACTGAAGATTAAGCAGCTTTTTAACCTGTGCTGCACCTGAACTCTCCAGGTTGGTTCTGCCACCCACTTACCAACAATTCTTGGGAACTGTCACATAGTTAAGAACTAAGGAAATAGCTGAAGCACTCTAGCGCTGTTACTTAAAGGGACCTAGATTTTTGACTCAAAGAAAGGTAGAAATTGCAGCATTATTTTGTACCCTATCTAAATGCTCTCATTCAAAGATCAAAATCTTCCCCTGGGGGCAGCCAGAGCACTGGACCTGGAGTCAGGAGGACCTCAAGTTCAAATCCAGCCTCAGACAGTTGACACACTTACTAGCTGTGTGACCTTGGGCAAGTCACTTAACCCCAATTGCCTTGCCTTCCCTCCCTCCAAAAAAAAATCTTCTCCCCAAATTCCTTATCTCTTTTAGGTCATAACATTGTAGGATTATAGCAATTTGAAAATGGAAGGTTGGGATGAAAAAGTAGAGCTCTACTACACCATTTTCTAAAGTGAAATAACTGAATTAATGCCTTTTATGAGGTCACATTTGAATTCAGGTCTTCCTAACTCCAGGTCTGGCACTCTATCCACTGAATCACCTAGTTGCCTTTGGTGTTTCTGCCCAGCAGCTAGGTAGTTCAGTGGTTAGAGTGCCGGGCCTGGAGTTAGGAATATCTGAGTTTAAATCCAGCCTCAGACCTCACTAGCTATGTGACCTTAGACAAGTCACTTAACACTTTGCTTTAATCTGTTGGAGAAGGAAATGGCAAACCACTCCAGAATCTTTGCCAAGCAAACCTCATATGGGGTCATGAAGAGTTGGACATAACTGAACAACTGAATAACAACAATGGTACCACCTAATTGCTTTCAAAAGTACTATATTTTTTTCATTTGTTTTTGAGGGGGGAAGGCAAGGCAGTTGGGGTTAAGTGATTTGCCCAAGGTCACACAGCTAGCAAGTGTTAAGTATCTGAGGATGGATTTGAACTTAGGTCCTTCTGACTCTGATGCTCTATTCACTGTGCTACCTAGCTGCCCCTTAAAAGTGCTGTTTTAAAAAATGCTATCAAAGCACTTTCGTAATTCAAAATGTATAAATATTATTAATGTTGAATAGATACCATTTCTATTTGCCACTGAATGAGGAATAGTGATTGTTTGGGATCTATCTTTCAAATGATTATCTTAAGAAAAACCTCTTTCAGAATTACTTTAAATGAAAAAATTAGCATTATCCACTTCATTGGAAAACTAGAAGGTTTAGTAATTTGCTTAGCAAATTAATGGCAATACTAGGACTGGGAGGTTATAATCCTTAAAACTAATTTTACTAAAAGGACAGTTAGGGAAAGGCATTTATACATTATAATAGCTACAATCCAATTATTCCAGCCAAACTGTAGATTCAGAAAAGGGGGAGAAGAATGAATAAGCCAAAAGACGTTGCACAAATTATCATCATTTCCTACAAAAGTTTTATCAATTAAAATCAATCACTACAATAAGAGGAACAAAAAGATCCAGAAATTTCCTCAATCAACAAATATTTGATTTCTCCAGCAGAGCAACATGGCAGCAGCCGTGGACAACATCAATTTAGAGTATAAACTCATTTGGAAAATGCTTTGGGGGATGATGCTATTAGACACATGTCATAGAACAGGGAAGAAATGTGGACTGAGCAGCCCTGCAGAAAGATTGGCAAAAGACCCACCTAAACCAGATCATCTCAAGATAATTTACAGATGAAACTCAAAGTAGAACAACAGACAAATTAAAAATGGAGCAGGTCTGTCAACAGTTTTAGAGCAAACTATTTTCACCATCAACAACGGTGAAACCACACCTTAGTCACAGATGAGCTCTATGAAGAAACAGATAGCCCTGAAAAGAATAAATGCAGCTAGACCAGGCTGAACAAACTGAGGAGATATTTATGTCGAAGCCAAAAGTTTGCAAAGCTTTGAGGGGTTGATTTTAAAGATATTCCAACGAGCCAATGATTAGAAAAAAATCGGAGACAGTTTTATTACCCCCCCCCCAAAAGCAATCAAGATGATATCAATATCTATCAAATTATTTGCCTACTTTCTTAACCCTTTAGTACCTGGACACCCTTGTAATGTTAGTGGAATAGGAAGATCTTCCCCATGCATTAATAGGCCTATATGACCACGTGTCCCCTTTTCCTGTGGAACAGAAGCCGTATTACCAGGTCTAAAGGTACACAGGTATTTCAGTGACAGCTGTGCTACATCCTGAGTCACACAGAGCCCGTTGGGGTAGGAACTTGCCTAAGGAGGAACTTCCTTAGGGGGAGGCCTGCTTGTAGGAAGATTTTCACACTCTTTGGTACTAAGATAATTAGGCTCTGAGTCACAAGGGTTGTGATGCCTTCTGGTTCTGAGTCTGTTAGTTGAAAACTATACTGCGAGGTTGGTATTTTCCTTTGAGGGTTCACTTGTGAAAAGGACCTTTTGATTCCCTGGATGGGACTCTGAGTAGCCATTTGTTCAGAGCCCTCTGACTACTCAGATGTTGGTGGTGTATGTAGGTGGTGGTATTATTTTGTTCAGACAGCTGGAGCCCTGTCTGTTGGATTCTTTCTTGAATAGTCACTTCTTTCTACTTACCTGTCTGTTAATTAAAATAAGATTGTTGACTCCTTTAAAGCTGTCTTTCCTTTAGAAAAGCAGATCAAAGAACCTGTGTCAGTAGCCCACCCTGTGTGCTAGTGTGGTTGCTAATACAACCCTCTAAAATGAGGGGACTCTAGATTAGTTACCCCAGTTTACAGGTTATTCAGTAGGTCCACATTCACACAAAACGATGGTTTATGAGCCCCCACTGAAGTATTTACTTCCTACCTCACTCCCACCCCCACTTAGGCAAAGGACACAATTGATTGCAAGCAAAGGCATTTACTGAAATAGCAATAGTTGGTTGCTGTCCTTCCTTCTCTAAGAGGACCAAAATGACATCACTGTGCTAGAGTCTAGTTTCAGTGTGTCTGACTGTGGCTGATCAGACCAATACAAGCTCATAATGCTCTACCACAGATTGGGCACAAATAGTCCGTGTGAACATTTGGGGTGGAATCTCCACATTTGCATTCTGCGTTTCCTTTGAGCTGTTTCAATTCTGTTTTGCTCATAGAGCACAGCACCTTCTCTGATATGGGCACGCCATGCTGAGCAGTTCTGTGCCAGTGTCTCCCATGTCACACAGTCAATTCCAAAGTTCTTGAGAGTGTCCTTGTATCACTTTTTCTAACCACTATGTGAGCAGATAATAAAATAGTCTTTTTGGCAAGTGTACGTCATACATTTGAACATGACCAGCCCACTGGAGTTGTGCTCTCTGAAGCAGGGTTTGAATGCTTGGCAGTTTAATTGAGTAAGGACCACAGTGCCTTGGTACCTCATCCTGCCAGGTGATCTTCAGAATCTTCCTAAGACAATTCAGATGGAAGTGACTCAGTTTTCTGGCATGGCTTTGGTAGACTGTCCAGGTTTCCAACAAGGGGGTCAGCAAAACCGCTCTGCAGATCTTCAGTCTGGTAGTCAGTCTATTACCTCTTCTCTCCCAGACTTTCCTTCAGAGCCTCCCAAACACTGCAATAGAGCATTCCCTCATAAACCTATTGAAATAAAATGAAATGATATTTGTAAAGGGCTCATTCTCCCTGCTGATGTTGCATACACAGCATTAATTGGGAGAGTGCACATGCACAGGGACCACGAATGAGGGGCCAATTAGTGAGGGATATGTATAGAGGAGTAACTTGGGGGCAGCTAGGTGGCACAGTCAATAGAGAAGTGGCCCTAGATTCAGGAGGACCTGAGTTCAAATCCAGCCTCAGACACTTGACACTTACTAGCTGTGTGACCTTGGTTAAGTCACTTAACTCCAATTGCCTTGCCTTCCTTCCTCAAAAAAAAAAAGTAACTTGTGCTTCTGATGTTGCAGAACCCCAATGTCTTCATCTTGCTACTGTCACTTGACTTACTCCTCTGTGGGCAAAAGCATCTCTCTTGGACTTGTTGCTTTATTAAATTCTGGCAGTTTTACCATGGTCTTCTTTGGTCTCAACTGGTGGTTACTGCTATACAACTAGACTCTGCTGGTGTGTTGTTCTTCTGTCTGTTCTTTCTACACTGTTACATCCAAATAGTAGGTGAGATGGACCCAGAATTAAATAGGAGGGGAAAAACAGATTGGATTGCAATTCAGAAAATCCATAACATTTTCAATAACCCCAGGATTCTCCCTGTTTAGGTATAGAGTAAACCATGCTGACTCCATCTTGTGACTCAATTCTGAATCTTTCTCAGTTCCATTTCTATTCAGTTATGGGTCTTGTCCATTTTCTGTCTTGTGAGCAAACTTTGTTGCATGTTTGAACCTGGCCCTGCATGGCTGGAAAGTTGGACCACCTCTACCCACTGTTTAGAGGTCTTTAACTAAGGACTGCTGACCAGAAATCCAGTCAGATCCAAAGACTGATGCAAGGAGTTTTCTTGCAGATATACATCTCAAGCAACCCATGTCTTATCTGATAACTGGCTCTGTACTGGTCAATTGACTATTGTTTCCATGTTCCTTTGATTGAATACAGACCCTTGAGGGGAGTAGGACACCTCTTTTTCTGATTTCAGGGAATTGTACCTGTTTGTTCTCTCCTTCTCAATTTGGAAAGTCCCTAATCTTTTCTTCAGTTAGAAAACAGATGACTTAATTTCATATCTTGGTTGTTTTCTTTTAATTAATTGGTCTTATTTGATTTTTTTTATCAATAAAAATGTGTCTCCCCCCTATATTTGGGATCCAGTGCCAAAGCTGAGGAGGCCTGGTCCCAATTTGTTATGCAATTGGTACTCATTATTCAATAAATCTATATTCTAGGAACTCGAACCTTTGTTTCCTTAAGTCTTTTCATCTTTCACCCACCACACCTTCTAGGAAACCTCATCTTTTTTAATATTAATGTTTTCCCAGTGATGCTTTGTGGTTAGAGAACATGACCAGGCATTACCCTGAAGCCAGGTGTGAAATTCCACTGTTGAAGATTTTGTTGTGGCTTTGGCATGGTCTCCTTAACAAGATGTGAAATTCCCTTGACAAGGTTAACTTTGATAAAGCAAGAACCAGACTTGTCTTGGGTATCACTGAGTTAACACCATCTTGATGATGAAGTTCAGGGATGTTTTATTACCTAGTTATTTCCCAGCTAGTGAGGTTAACATTTGAGCTATATTTCAGCCTTGGCCTTCCAGGAAAAAAAAAAGGTGACTGGAAGACTTAGATAAAGGAGAGGCCCCGGAGAGAAAGACAAAGGAGAGAGATTCCTCAGGGCACATTTTCAAAACAATCTCTGCCTTCCTTCTCCCACCAGAACTCAGGCTCCTGTCTCTGGAACCCAGGGCTTTGATAGGCAAATATTCATCTTATCTTGCCTAAAAGGGGCCACTGATCCTCTCTACATTCCAGCCTTCCTCCACTTCCCACTGGAATTCAGATTCCCTAACCAAACAAACACCAAAGTCAAGGAACAACAGAACAGAGCCCATAATGTAGAGAAGCAAATTCAGACCTTACCCTTCATTGATAATCTAAGTTGTGGGGATGGTGCAGGTCTAATGAACAGAGGTTAATTTTTCAGAATATATTATAATTTTATTAACATATAAATCGACCTTAAAAATAAAATCAAAATAATGGAACATAGATGGATTTTTTAATAACATAAAATAACTGTAATAATATTAATATGTTGGGTGGTCTTGTTTTGGGCACAAAGTTTCTCAAAATATGGTGTCTTTGGCACTGCTACTCATAATTATTTTTCAACTACTTTTCTTTTTACTACTAATCTATTCCTCCCACAGCACTCCCTACCACCTCCACCCCCATGAACAAATTTGAAAAGCAATAACAATTTTTTTAAAAGCTCTCAATATTCAGCAAAATAAATGTCAACATTAGCCATGTCAGAAAATCTATATCTTTCTGCATTTTTTAAGTTCATCTTCTCTCTGGCAGAAGGTAAATGGCAAGTTCCATCTTCATTCTTTTGGTTTTCATTGTGTCAATCAGAATTCGAAAATCTTTCAAAACTGTTTTTTTCTCTAATGTTACCTTCACATAGATTGTTCTCCTTCTTCTGCTCATTTCTCTCTGACACAATCCATACTTCCTCTGAAACTGTCCATTTCTTCTTTTCTTTATTTCTTATAAGACAATAATATTCTATTTATATACTACAATTTGTTTAGTCATTCACCTTATTTTTCTAACTTTTGGCTATCACAAAGAGAGCTACTATAAATATTTTTGTCTATATAGGTCCTTTTCATAATTCTCTGAACTCTTGGACAAATATAGACCTTGTAATGGCATAGCAGGGTCAAAGGATATGTATGAACCCTTCTGTGTTTTGGTTCCCTATTTATTATTTTTAAAAAGTATAATCTGGATTTGTTAAAAAAAAAAAAAAAAGGGAGGGGCAATATGCAAAGAAGTGGGGCAAGAGTGAAACAAACCAGGAAAAAAATATGTACACTGACTATAACTAGATAAATAAAAAACAAAAAATTAAAACTGAACATTGTGTAATTACAATGATAAAACTTGTGCCCAGAAAAGAATAAAGAAAAATGTGCTTCCCTAACCATTTTGCAAATGTAGGAGACTATAGGTATCTAGCTGGTGCAGTGAATAGAGTGCTGGGCCTGGAGTCAGGAAGAACTGAGTTCAAATCCAGCCTCAGACATTTATAAGCTGTGTGACCCTGCGGAAGTCACTTATTCCTTATTTGCCTCAGTTCTTCATTTATAAAATGGAGACACACTGGAAAAGGAAATGGCCAAGGATTTCACTATCTCTGCCAAGAAGAGCCAATGGACAAAGTACATGGGATCATGTAGAGTGAGAAGTGACTGAACAACAACACAGGCATGGAAAACCCCTTTTACTTTCAGAGATGACCTTTTTTTCCCCTAATCTTTTTCCTTATTTTCTTTGTCACTAGGGATAGAAGAGGGGGGAGGAATATATTCAGAAATGATGTCGAAACAAAAAACATAGATGAAAGTTAGAAAAAAATGGATTGAGAAAAAAAAACAGGGCAAGAAGAATTATACTAAAAGGAATGTTTCAAGATGTGTACATGGAAAAGAAGAACAGTCAGGGACTTGAAATAAGTGTGGTGTTCTGGAAAGTGTGCTGGTCTTGGAGCCAGGAAAGAAATGGGTTCAGATCCTGGCTTTGACACTGACAGGCTGTATGATCCTGGCAAGTCATGGAACATCTCTGAGGCTTGGTTTCCCTAACTGCAAAATGTAGATAATACTTACATCATGTTCATGTTAAGGTTATTGTCACAAAAGCATTTTTTAAATCTTAAAGTACCATGTAGGGGCAACTAGGTGGCGCAGTGAATGGAGCACTGGCCCTAGAGTCAGGAGGACCTAAGTTCAAATATGACCTCAGACACTTAACACTTACTAGCTGTGTGTCCTTGGGTAAGTCACTTAACCCCAATTGCCTTGCTTTCTCCCCCCTCAAAATAAATGAATAAAGTACCATGTAAATATGGACTATTTTTAACAAGCAGAGCAAAGTGAAGGATAAATTTTTACTCATCACTTAGAAATGTGAAATACAGAGATCAAATCCATGTTGGGGAATATCATTCTGGCAGCTACCCAGTTTGATTATATCTGACTTTCTCAGGATGATGGTATTCAAGTTAATGCTTTCCCAAGAAAGAAGTCTGAAAAGCTGGCTATTCCAGGGCTGCATCACCTGATTAGCTGAGGAAATTTAAAAATGGATCTTCATTTACATTTAGACTTGCCAAGCTCAGAAAGGTCTGTTCAGAGGTTATGTTATACAGAAGGGAATGATGCCAAAGTGAAAGCTAAAAACCCTTCAGAGAAAAATAGGTGTAAATAGCAGCGTCCAGTCCCTGGCAATCGTCCCTTGCTATTTGTTCAAGCCATCTGGACACAAAATGACATCCCTAGGTAAGAGCCATAACCAAAATAGGTCACAGTGAATGAGAAGTAGGGGACCTTCATAGGGTTACAGACTCCTACGTGCCAAAGAGGACATGAATGCTAGTCTTGTCCATTTCTCCACCACCAAGCAAGAACATAATGAAATCTTCCCTAATATAAGAGAATCTGCTCTCTTTGCAAAGGATTTGAGAGTAGGTCTGCACTTCTGTCTTCAGCCACGTGCTGGGCTACTTCATTTGTCTAATGTCTGCTCTAAGGGAGCTAGGAGGCAAGAGTCAGGCTGACAAATGTGGCAAACACCACTTGTGAACAGAAACTATTAGTAAATTTACTACTGAGCCTGAAGAAATCACAGCAGCATTTCATATTCCTAGAATTGGGCCTCAGTTTCTTCATCTGTACAGTAAGGGGATTGGATTAGATGATCTCTATAGGACCTTCCAGTTCTTAATGAAGGAAGGAAATAAGTATTTTATTTATTTAAGTAAATAAATAAATAAAATAATAAGTATTTATTAAGTGCCTACTATGTATCAGGTACCGGGCTAAGTGCTTTTCATTTGATCCCGGCAACCTCCTTGTGAGGTAGGTGCTATTTATTATAACCCTCATTTATGAAGAAATGAAGAAACCAAGGCAGACAGAAGTTAAGTGACTCGTCCACTATCATACAACTAGAAATAGCTGAGACTGGATTTTCCTGCAGACTGTCCCCGTCATTTGCTTCTTTGAGTATTCATGTAATCCTTCAAGTCTGAGGGTCGTAAGAAGTCATAGAATTAGTCACTTTGCCTGCCGGTTGGCCCTTACCAAAGTCACCTCAGATAGAAGAGATCTTATCTCCCTTTATTCCATAGACTTGTATTTTGCAAATCTACATGATGTCATCAGCACAGTCTAGAAGCAGTCTAGCTTCCATCTGACAAGCTAGTGAGTAATTAAATGAGCCACATGATTTTCAGCCTAAGCAATTTTTTAAAATGAAGTTAATTTCTTTCTGTATTGTAATTATTTTAGCCTTCACCAAGCAGGCTTTTAAGGTGCACCGTTTGCTTCTCCTTCCATCCTGTTTCTGCCACCTGTTCCCTTTTGCTTACTTCTGCATTAGCTTGTAAATATTTGTGGGGAAGGCTCAGGGAAGATGCATGAATGGCTGCTCAAGATACATTTGTAATTGTGTGTATGCGTGAAATCATCCTGAAATTGCATTGGTAGAGGCTAGTCCAAAAATGAACTTTGAATAATATGAAGAACTTGCAAAAGAGATGAAAAACATTAAATATGAAATTTAATTGGCACAATTATCTTCCTGCAATTACATGGTCTTCAATTTCCACACTTGTTTTACAGTTCTGGCAGTTCTTTCTGAACAAAGAATAATTTGTTCTTTCGTATCAGGCTCTCTAAGGACCTATAAACAAATGCGATACCCTCACCTTAGGAAATACATCCATCACCGAGAGGTTTAGTGACTCACTGAAGGTCACATAACAATTAGGGAAAATATGAAGTGTGATTATGACTCATTTGATTGATTGTTTCACAAACATTACTAAAACTCAGAGCCATAACCAGTTATTTTTGTTCCTGGGACAAGTGGCATAAAGCATCTCCTCAGGTGATTGAGGTGGGGGGCAGCAGACAGAGACCCCAAGATATTAGCAAGTTCTAGGGTAGGGGGAAAACTCCAAATTGTTGTTTTGTAGCCTCCTGTTTTAAGTAGTTTTTCTTGTTAACCAAATTGCTGAAGGATTGTAAATACTCTTAATTTTATTTAAAATTTAGCACTCTGAGGCAAAACCCTAGTCCCTCCATCCTATTTTTGTATGTACTAAAGTTTATATATCCAAACAAACCTAGGATGTGGTGTGAGCAAAGACAGAGGTAGAAATTTTCTTTAACCCTTCTCAGGGCATTAAATAGTGGTGAATTTTGATCTTTTGAAGATAGATTTGTGTCACAATTTTTGATTTAAAAAAAAGAATGAAGACACAATAATAACGGTAGTCAATATGTATGAAGCATTTTAAGTTTTAAAAACATCATCTCCTTTGATTCTGACAACAACTCTGTGATATAGTTAACACTGATATTCTGTTAGAAAGATGGGTAAACTGAGGTACAGACAAATTAGGAGACTTTACTGTGACTATACATCTTGTGTTGGTCAGATGGGGAATTTGAATCCAGGAGTTTTCTCCTGATTACAGGACTACTCCTCTCTCCAACTATACTATGCTGCTGTTTTTTTAAAAAAAAAATCATGAATTGGACAAATATCAATGAACATTCCCATATATGAAGAACAAAAAAAGACAGTTGTATATGAAACTGGGAATCTCTACTACATCTTTGGGGTTTATTTAAGTATGTACCCCATTTAACATGGTAGCACCAACATTGCCTTATTGTTCTGTGTCCTCTTCTGAATTTCCTTGTACTCTCTTCTGTGTGTTTTAAAAACATTTAATTGATGTTCTTTTCTTTCATATTACTCTCACTACCTGCTAGTTGCCTCACTATAACTTCCCCCCCCCTTCAGTGCCTCTGCCGAAAGCCTTCCCTCTCTGTTTTTTAAACAATTTAAGCAAAACAAATTCACACATTGGTAGTATTGAAACACTTATGTCTCATCCTTAACCTATATGGCTTATCTCTCCTCTGTGCTGGGAGGTCATAAAATCATAATAGGATGCATTAGCAGTCTCCTGGAGTTGTGGCTGGTCATTGCATTAATTAAGAGTTCTTGTTCATAGAATTATGCCACTGTATGAATTATTCTGGTTCTGCTGACTTCATTCTGTATCAGTTCCTATAAATCCTCCTAGGTTTCTCTTAATCCATCCCTTTCATTATTTCCTATGGTTCAATAATATTCTATCACTTTCACATCCCATAACTTGGTGAGCCAGTCTCTAATTTATGAACTACTCTTCTACTGTCCATTTCTTTGCCATAATGAAAAGTACTGTTAATATTTTTTTTTTGAAATTTATGAGACCCTTAATATCTTTTCTCTCTTTGGGGTATATTCCTGATAGTGATATCACTGAGTCAAAGGGAAAGCAGAGTTTAGTGACTTAGTTTAAAATTGCTTTCTGGAATGGTGGGATCTATTCACACTTCCACCAATAGTACACTGATGTGCCTATCAACCTGCAGCCCCTCCAAAAGTGGTACTGTCATATTTTTGTCAGGTTCGCCAGCATGATGGCTGCAAAGTGGACCCTCTCAGGAGTTTGCTTTCTTAATCGGCTTAATCACTTATTATTAGTTACTTGGAGCATCTTCCCGTAGAGTTGTGAATAGCTTTCATTTTCTCTTTTGAGAATTGCTTATTCATATCATTTGACCATTTATTTATTTATGCGGCGCTTATAAGGAAATTGAATTTCTTGTGGGGCTCAGAAAGGATGACTCTGAAATGTGTGGCCCAAGGTGAGCCCCAGAAACGTTCTGAACATCAGCACATAGACATTTGTTAGCTGTGTGACTATTGGCAAATCACTTAATTTCTCTGACCCTCAGTTTCCTGGTTGGTAGAATGGGAATAATAATAGCAATTACCATATAGAGTTCTTGTCAAGTTCAAAAGAGATAATGTATGGAAAGCTACTTTGCTATTTTAAATTTTTAAAATATTTTTTTAACAATATTTTTTGGAGGAGAGGCAGGGCAATTGGGGTTAAGTGACTTGCCCAAGGTCACATGGCTAGTAACTGAGGTCAGATTTGAGTGTCTGAGGTCACATTTGAACTCAGATCCTCCTGACTCCAGGGCTGGTGCTTTATTCATTGTGCCACCTAGCTACCCCTACTTTGCTCTTTTAAAGATACGGTTATCATTACTTTGAAAGAGAACACTTAGGTACATAAATTTTAGTGTTGGAATCTTTATTAAAACCAACAAAAATATAATTATCATATTATCCCCATGCATGCACCTAAAATCTGGCCTATCACTTCCTCACCAGATTCTCTGTCAGCTAGGTGGGGCAGTGGATGGAGCACTGGGCTCAGAAATCAGGAAGATTTATGTTCCCGAGTTCAAATTTGGCCTCAGATACTATCTGTGTGACCAGCAAGTCACTTAACCCTGTTTGCCTCAGTTTCCTCATCTGTAAAATGAGCTGGAGAAGGAAATGGCAAAGCATTCCAGTATCTTTGCCAAGAAAACCCCAAATAGGGTCATGAGGAGTCAGACATGACTGAACAACAACCCAGTCTGTGCTCCCTACCTTATGAGCTTAGTAATGATTTTCTTTCATGCTTTCACCTTCATGGTGGGTTTTTTTTTTACCGTTTGCATTTTCACCTCTCTTGTCTTTTATCGACAATCACTTTTGTTTACTTTAGCTGATAGGCAGGTTTGATCATGAAATCAACATTAAGTGAGCTCATCTCACCAAAGGGAAAGCACGAGTGTGTAAAGATTGCTCCCTTTGTACCTTCTCATTATTAGCAACAGTTTGATGTTTACATTTAAAAAAAAAAATTTGCAAAGCAATTATTGTTCTGTCTATCCTGCTAGGCTCTTCCTGTGTGAGCCCATCCCCTGTGGTATTTTTTTCTTACCATCTCCAGGAAGGACTGATGTTCTGCAACCAGCCAAGCTGCTCTAGCCAAGCTCCAGCCAAATATTCATTTGGGTTCCATAAACCCAGAGGTGGGGGAAGTAGGAGCTGAGATGACTCAGCTGCTAAGCAGAGATCTCAGCCTATATGTCTTAGTATCACTGATCTAGAGAAAAAAGTGACCTCTGAGGTCGTCTAGGCCAATCTCTCTCATTTTACAGATGAGGAAACTCAGGACCGTTGAAGTCCTTGACTTGCTTAATATCATATAGGTAGTAGGTGTGTTAGGCTGTATTTGAACCTAGCTCCTCTGACTTTAGGAGCAATGCTCTTTCCATGATACCATCTTGCTTCCACCTATATAATTTCTCACACCTTGTAATAAGGCTTTGGTTATATGCCTATAGCGGTAAAGTAGGATCTTCTGGTCCCCTTGGCTCTCAAGGCTTTAGGGACCTTGATTCATAACTTGCAATGCTTCTTTTTTAAAAAATGTATTTATTTATTTTTAGTTTTCAACATTAATTTCCACAAGATTTTGAGTTACAATTTTTTCTCGCCATCTTTCTCCTACCCCCACCCCAAAATAGCAAGCCTACTGAATACCCCTTTCCCCAATCTGTTCTCTCTTATAACCTCCCCAATAACCCCCTCTAAATTACTAGTAGGGCAAGATGGATTTCTATACCCCAGTGCCTGTATATCTTTTTTCCCCGTTGCATGTAAAAAAAAAACCAAATTTTTTTTTAAACATTTGTTTTTAAAGTTTTGAGTTCCAGATTTTTTCCCTTCTTTCCTCCTCACCTGCCCCCACTGGTAAGATAAGCAATTCAATATAGGTTGTACATATGTAGTTATCCA
>CM053590.1:136817609-136835601 GCA_028646515.1 Pseudochirops corinnae
ATCATCTCCCCCTCTTATCCTCTACCCCCCCCCCCCATTTTCCTGTAGGATAAGATAACCAATTGAGTTGTATGTTATTCCTTCCTTAAGCCAGATCCAATGACAGTAAGGTTGTCCCATTCTCTTTCACCTTCCTGCTGTTCCCCTCCATTGTAACAGTTACTTGCAATGTTTCTTTAAGTAACAAACAAATGAGGCATCTAGGTGGTGTGGTGAATAGAGCATCAGCCATAGAGTCAGAAGGACCTGAGTTCAAATCCGGCCTCAGACACTTAACTGTATGACCTTGGGCAAAGCACTTAACCCCAACTGCCCTGCCTTCCTCTCTCCAAAAAGACAAAATAATAAATACAAACCAACAAAAAGTCTTTTTTTTTCTAAAAAATATAGCATTTTAAAAATGAAAAATAAATTTATATTTAAATTATTTACAAAAATATTTTAACCTTATAATCTGTAATTAAAGATTATGCTTCAAAGGACCTTAATCTCATTAAGGTAGATGCTCACAACAGGTCTCCTCATTCTATGTGATTCTTCTCTATATTCTTCTGTAAACTGCTGCATTGTTGTATCCCCATTGAATGGGTACCTTAGGTGGTGCAGTGGATAGAGGACCTGGAGTCAGGAAGATGAATCTTCCTGAGTTTAAATGTGACTTCTGACACTTACTAGCTGTGTGACCCTGAGCAAGTCACTTAACCCTGTTTGCCTCCATTTCCTCATCTGTAAAATGACCTGGCGAAGAAAATGGCAAACCTCTTTGTCCAGAAAACTACAAATGGAAACACCAAGAGTAGGACACAATTGAAAATGACTAACAACAACATCTCCATTGGATAAATACTTTTGTTGATTCAATATCTAGAACAGTGATTAGCACATAACAGGAACATAATAAATTCTAACTGATTGACAGATATGTTCCTCCACCAAGGATCCACCAAATGTGCTGAAGATCTGGACGTTTTCACATTTCATGAGTAACAGTGCAGTCCCAGGATAGTCTATCTGTTATTCCTTTAAATTCCCACATAGTCAACCTACTGTTTTGTCTTTAGTGATGAAACTTAAAATTAAAATATAAAAATGTTATTAATATTGTTCCTTTTGTTTTTTAAAGAGTATTACGACCATTCATAAAGTAATAAAAATTAAGCTGGATTTAGAAAATACAAAACAATCAATTATAAACCAAAAGAAACTATAATAAACATAACTTTATGCTTAACAAATAATAAAATAGACTGATATAAAAATAAAATGAATATTTAATATCCCTAAATTTTGCACATTTTTTGATATAAATATAATTTCATATTTAATATTTTGTAGGAAAAGAACAGCAGCCTGTTTACCACAGAAGCCCATCTTCCCTTTTTGGGGGACTCCAGGGGTCTATGGAGCAGAGTTTGAGGTATATTGTTAGATGGAACCTTAGTGTGTAGTCCCAAACTCTCATTTTACAAATGAGTATATGAAAAACCTTGCCTTCCACTTTGCTGAAAAGGTTGAGTCCATGAAGTGTGAGCACTTTTATTTATACTCTTCCTCACTTCATATTCAGTTGCAAATGAAAAATGCACTCTCTTTTCCAAAGCCAACCCTTCCACCATGTTCTCTCCTCTATCCCTTCCCTGTTTCCTGATAGCCTCCATTCCGACAATTATTCCCCACCCCTGCTAGACTTTTCAGTCTCTTTTCAATTTGCTCTCTTCTACCTTCCCTCACTCATTCATTTTTTAACAAGCATTTATTGTTAGTCAGTGAATAAACATTTATTAATCACTTACTATATGCCATACAGACTAGCTAGGTGATTCGGGTTCAAATTTGACCTCGGATACTTACTAGCTGTGTGACCCTAAGCAAGTCACTTAATCCTGTTTGCCTGAGTTTCCTTATCTGTAAAATGCTCTGGAGAAGGAAATGTCAAAGCACTCCAGGATCTTTTGCCAAGAAAACCCTAAATGGGGTCGTGAAGAGTCATATGTGACTGAAATGACTCAACAACAAGTGTCAGACATTGTTCTAAGTCCTAGAGATGCAGAGAAAGTGTGAGTGGAGAAAAGGGGATGTATACTAGAGATGTTGTGAAGGTAGAAAGAAGACTGGATATATGGGGTAAGTGGTTTTGAAGTATTTAGAATTAAACCAAAGTTGCAAATTTGAGGGACTAGGAAGAGGGTGTAGCTCTTGACAGTAAAAGAGAACTTCAAATCATTCCTGTGCTCATAAGCCTACTTTCTACCTTGGTTACCTTTTATTTACAGTATTAAGCCTTAAACTCTTTTATGTGACTTTCTTTTTGGGAAGGGCAATTGGGGTTAAGTGACTTGCCTAAGGTCACACAGCTAGTAAGTGTTAAGTATCTGAGGCCAGATTTGAACTTAGGTCCTCCTGACTCCAGTGCCTGTGCTCTTTTCACTGCACCACCTAGCCGCTTTTATGTGACTTTCAAAACCCTTTACACTCTTGCCCCAAATTTACTTAAGCACAAATTTTCCCCCATCATACTCAACATAAATTCTATATTTAACTAGGTTGGTCCACTTGTCATACCCTACCCCTACCCACCCCCACCCCCCATGCTTGCTTCCATTTCTTTGCCTTTAATTATACTGTTTCTACTGTCTGTAGTTCCATCTTCCCTATTTTGCTCACATTTCAAGGCACAACTCACTTTCATAAATACTTCTCTGATGACTCTAGCCTACATTCATCTCTTCTCTCACTGAATTCTTTTTTCACTTATTGTCTGTAAAATCCAATTAGCACCTTCTTACACACAGTACTGTTCTCTAATTATCTCACACCTCAAAATTTAGTGCTTTATTCTATCAGTATGTAATCCTAAATAGTTCTGTCTTCTTTCCTCATTGTTTATTGGATCTTATCTCTCCAACCTGCTTGTTAAATAGTTTGTAAGTTACCTGAGAGCTGAAAATATTTCCTGCCTGTGATACCTAGGACAGTGCTGGGTACAGAGATGGTTCTCAAAAACTCTTCAATTGGCTTGCCAAAGGGTCAAAGATCTCTTGCCTCTTGTTTTTCCTGGTCTTCGTTCTGGGAAACATCATTGTGCAAACACTGACCCTTGTGTGGCCTCTGGATCACAAATAGGGGAATAATGCTTATTAGAAGAATGGGGTTTTTTTTTTCTAAAGAGATAGAGAAAAGAATGTTGGAGCCACAGTAAAAATAATTGGATGCATTCGAATGACAATAATAATAGCTAATATTTATAAAGCTCTTACTGTGTGTCTGGCACAATGCTAAGTGCTTTACAATTACTGTCTCACTTGATCCTCACAGGATTATTAGCAATTTTTACAATATTATCAATGTCAATATTTACAAAGAAACCGGTTTCCAGGTGAAGCAATTGAAGGTTCTCCCTGGCCACTGTAGTCAGTGCTTGGTGCACCTTCTATGAAGGTGACCCGACTCTGAATTCTTAGGCTCCTTTTGCCTACCATGTCAAAAACATCCACCCTCCTTACCTCTTGCCCTCCCCCTCAGTTGAATTCTTGGTGGAATTCAAAAAGCTGTTCTAGATTCCCAGGAGCCACACTTAATGAGATAAATAGCGGAAAGAACAGAGGTCACGAGCCCCTGAATTACAGCTGGTTACTTTATTTTCCTTGGAAATAGTAATTCAATAAAAGCAAAAGGCTATTTACTATTCTATTCATCATGATAGGAAAGTAATTCTTTTGGAAACATACAGTGCTCTATAATATAAGGTTTGGGAGTAAATAAGTTTTACTGCACAACTAGCTGAAGATAAAACAAAACAAAAACCTGATGTGTTATCCGAAGTTTCAAAAAAATGAATCAGTCTAGAAGGGAAAAAGCTAAACCTACCGCTTTGTCCTAAAATTGTCTGATGGGATTACATTGCGCTTACAGGTAAAAAAAAAATAAGATTGATTCTGCGCAACCTCAGTAACTTCTCACACTCTAAGATGTTTAAGTAAAGATCAAGAGTTGGTGATGGCATTTTGCAGAGGTACCGGTCTCAGCCGCAGCACGTGAGGCGGAGCAGGCCACGTCAAGGGCATGAAGCCGCCGAGCTCTCCCCGTGGGCTCCCTGGAGGACCTGCAGGTGATTGGCTCGCAAGAGCTGATTACGTCTACTATCCGCTCCGGTCCCCAGCGATTAAATTGGCCGACCATATCTACCGCACGTGCTCCCTCTCTCCAGCCCGCGCTGGAGGGAGCTGTTGGCGGCCCCCATGGCGAACGCACCGAACTCTGCCCGCCGAGTCCCGGCCTTGCTGCTGCTCCTCATTGGGCTCTCGGGCTGCTCAGCGGAACCCTGCACTGATCCTGTGATTACTCCTTCCTACTACACCACCTCTGATGCAGTCATTTCCACGGAGACTGTTTTCATAGTTGAGATCTCTCTGATGTGCAAGAATGGGGCACAGAATGTGTCCCTCTACGCTGATGTTAACGGAAAGCAGTTTCCAGTGACCTGTGGCCAGGATATTGGACGTTATCAGGTATCCTGGAGCTTGGAACATAAAAATGCCCATTCTGGAACTTATGAAGTCAAGTTCTTTGAAGAAAAATCCTACAGTCTTTTGAGAAAGGCCCAGGGAAGGCGTGAAGACGCCTCAGCCATTAGACCCTTGTTCACAGTCAGTGTGGATCACCCAGGTGTCTGGAATGGGCCTTGGGTCTCCACCGAAGTACTTGCTGCCATGATCGGCATGGGGGTCTATTCCATGGCCTTCAGTGCCAAAAGCAACATTCAGGCCTGACTCAATACACATTGAGCTTCTGTGCAGAAGGTTTTCTTCATGCAAAATAAAAGAGTTTGTCATGAAAAAAAAGAGAGTTGGTGATGTCTGAATATTTAGGTATTAAAGGTAAACCACATTCAGGACCAAAAAGAAAGGAAGAAAAAAGAAACGAATCCGAGTCTCTATTATGCAAACATGTAATCCAAATATTTGCCCAGTGGTTTAAGAACCTCCTTTGGGAATGTGGGGATGTTAAACAACAGGAAGAACTTCCTGGATATTTGTGGTTTGCATTTCTCTAATAATTAGTGAGCATTCTTTCATGTAGTTATTGATAGTCTGTATTTCTTCTGTTGTAAGTTGCCTGTTTATTCCTTTTGACAGCCTATCTATTGGAGAATGGTTCTAGTTCATATACATTTGTATATCAATTCCTTATATATTAGGACTTTATTAAAGATATTTCTTGCAATAATTTTTCTCCAGAATGGCTGAACAAGTTATGGTATATGAATGTAATGGAATACTATTATACTATAAGAAAAAAAGAGCAGACAGATTTCAGAAAAGCCTGGAAGGACTTGCATGAACTGATGCTGAGTGAAGTGAGCAGAACCAGGGAACATTTTACACAGTAACAGCAACATTGTGCAATGATTGATTTGACTCTTCTTAGCAATACAGTGATGGAAGACAATTCCAAAAGACTCGCCATGGAAAATGCTATCCACATCCAGAGAAAGAACTATGGAGTCTGGATGTAGATTGGAGCATAGTATTTTGACTTTTTTTTTTTTTGTACTTTGTGGCTATTTGTCCCTTTTGTTTTATTTCTTCTTTCACAACATGATTATATGGAAATGTTTACATGATTGCACATGCCATCTTGGGGAGGGGGAGTAGGAAGGAGGGAAGGAGAGAAAAATTTTACAACTCAAAATCTTATTAAAATGAATGTTGAAAAATATCTACATGCAATTGGAAAAAATAAAATTATACATGTGAATTCATGCAAAACAAATTTCTGTATTAATCCTATTGCAAAAAAAAAGCAAAAAAAAACAAAATGAAAAGATTACAATTCAATTTGTAATCAGAGATCATTGGTTCTCCCTCTGTTGGTGGATAGCATTTTTCCTAATGTGGTAGATATTGATGGATTATAATCCACATAAAAACTCTCTGGAGGGGGGAGTCCTCAATAAAAGGGCAAAAGGATGCAATAACCATAGTTTAGGAAAAGCCAGGACCATGGAGCAAGGAGTGAGTGAAACTTACTACTCCTTGGCTCTAGCTTTGCTTTGGTCAAGAAGCTTGGCATGGTACATAAGCTTCTCTGTTTGGACTGAGAATTGGGGTAACCTTCCACTTCTGCCTTTTCACTGCTGCCACATTGGGAATCAAGAGATTCAGGGGTGAGGGGGGAAGGTTGCTTTAGAACACTGTCTGCCTCCTTTTCTCCCACCAAAACCTGACTCCATACTGTGTACATAGTTCCATCACCTCTGCATTTCTCTCTAACAGCAATCCTTTCTCTGTGCCCCCTAACCCTCCTTTTAAAGGTTATGTCTAAGGGTGTAACTCAGGTGTCAATTTCGTCATCCATGGAGGTTCAGCTAGGTATTAAGCAACCTTCAACTTCATTAACAAGGTGGAGCTGACTCACGATACTCAGGATGACCTTGTAAAGAGCTGATCCTGTCAAAGAAATTTCACAACTTGTTTTGTTTTGTTTTGGGTTTTTTTTTGTCTTTTTGGAGGGGGGAAGGCAGGGCAGTTGAGGTTAAGTGACTTGCCCAAGGTCACACAACTAGTAAGTGTTGAGTGTCTGAAGTCAGATTTGAACTCAGGTCCTCCTGACTCCAGGGCTGGTGCTCTATTCACTGTGCCATCTAGCCGCCCCAATTTCACAACTTGTTAAGGCGGTGTCATCAATGTAGTGGGTAACTTTTGAATCTTCTATAGAGGGGTCTCACAGTTCAGTCCAGGGCAGTGTTTGCACAAGTCTTCCATATCTAAAGAATCACTATAGATTGTGAGCTTTTTATTACAACATGAGCTGCTTGAGGGCAACGACTACATTTTGCCTGTTTTTTTTATCCCCCAGCCTGGCACATACTAGGCACTTAATAAATGTTTATTGACTCACTGATAGTAGTAATGAAAAGATGAGATTTTGTGTCAAGGAACAGCTTTGGAGTGCTGAAAGTGTAGAATTTTTCAAATGCGATCCTGTCTGCTCTTTTCCACTTAATTCTGAGCCTATCCTATAACTGGGGAGATAGTATGATATAGTACGAACTGGAATCAGAGGACCTAGGGTTAAATCCTATACGTGGTACCTAACCTGGGGCAAGTCACTTAACCTCAATCTCCTCATCTGTGAAATGAAAGGGTTACAACAGATAGCATTTGAGACACCTTCCAACTCTAGATCAGTGATCCTATAACTTTCAGGTGAAAGTGGTATGTTGTGGGACAGCTAAGTGGTATAGTGAATAGACTGCTGGGATTAGAGACAATAAGACTCATCTTCCTGAATTCAAATCCGATTTCAGGCAATTACTAGCTGTGTGACCCTAGCCAAGTCACTTAACCCTGCTTGCTGCAGTTTCTTTATCTGTAAAATGAGCTGGAGAAGGAAATAGCAAGCCACTCCAGTATCTCTGCTAAGAAAACCTCCAATGGTGTCACAAAGAGTGGGACATTACTGGACAAGTGGTAGGTTGTATTGTCTCTCTCATTGGAAGGCTGTAAACAAAGACTGGATAACCACTTTTCATGTATGTTGTGGAAGTGATTGTTTTAGGGATGGGTTCGTTTAGATGATCCATAAGCTTCCTTCCAACTCTGAAATTTTTTGATTCTGTGAGTCACTGTTTCTCTGCAATGCATCCTGAAGATTGCAGATACCATCCCACTCAATAGGATCACAGATCCATTTGAGAATTGAATACTGGGTATATTTTTTGTACCTTTTGTGTGGATATTGTTTCCTTCACCCAAAAAATGTAAGCTCTTTGAGATCAGGGATTGTTGCTTTTTTTTTGTCTTTTTATTCCCAGCACTAAGTGCAGTGTATCAGAATACATAATAATTAGTCAACTAATCAACAAGCATTTACTAAGCTTTACACCAATCATAGGACAAAGGTAAAGGAATCAAGGTTAGTAAACCTCAAGTGAACTTGCTGTTGTTTGGGTCAAGACTGTGAAGAGAGAAAAGGAAAACAAGGTGAGAGTCGGTGGACTCAAAGAAGAGAGTGAATTGGAATGAGTAGAAATCACAGTGAGAGCAGAAACTAGGTTTTGAAGGAATAAAGTAGAAGGAAAGATGAATTGATAGGAGGTGATGATCAGAAAGGACTTTCAGAGTTCTGGATTGTGGAGGTAGTATGGTCAGGCTAAGAGGATAGAGATAGTGATTGCACCTGGGATTCTATTGGAATAGAGAACTTCCAGATGAGGAAACCTGCTCTACCATTCAGGTTGACACCTTGTATGCAATTTACAGTGTCAGAGAGTTGCCTGGAGCACTGAGAGGTTGGTTAAATGGGTTGCCCAGTGCTGCATTGTTACCATGTGTTAGAAACAAGACTTGAACCTAGGTCTGCTAGCACCACCTTGCTCACCCTTTGCCAAACTGCCTCTCCCTTTTATATACATACATCTTGAATTCTAGACTATCATACCACTTTTCTAGAGGGAAAGAAGTACCTCTTCTCAGTATTCCTCATCAGGGTCAGACTAGACAGTCCTTGTCCTCAAATCCCAACTGAGTGTTCATTTCATTTCATTTCTTTTTTAATTTTTATTTGTATACTTTTAGATGACTACATTCAGTTTCACAGTCCCTTTAGATCCAAATTTTCTCTCCCTTCCTCTCCTCCCCCTTCTCCCCCCATGGAAGGATGCAATCAGATATAGGTTCTACAAATACCTACACATTAAACATTAGTTAAGTTGTAAAGAATTATAACCAATGGAGTGAACAATGAGAAAGAAGGAATGAAACAAAACAAAAACACAAAAGAGAGAGAGCAAATAGTGTAATTCAATCTGCATTCAGACTCTGCAGTTCTTTCTCTGGATGTGGATATCTCTTTCGATCATGAGTCTTTTGGAGTTGTCTTCTAACCTTGCATTGTGGAGAGGAGCCCAGTCTATCAAAGTTAGTCATCCCAGATACGATGTGTCTGTAATTGTGTACAAAGTTCTACTGGTTCTGCTCTCTGAGTGTTCATTTCAATAACCTTCCCTGAGGGTTGAGGTAAAGTGCCAATCTACTAGGCATAACTAATTCTTATTATTCTGTGGCCCCCTTCCAGGGTATGGTGCCATTTACAGCATCTGTACCTCTGAAAGTATTGAAACAAGATGAAGAAAAAAGGGAAAGATCGTGTTAGTGCATTGCTTAGTTCTAAGCATTGGGTGGTGTCTTAGGGAACTAATCAAGGTTTGAGGCTGTGGACAAAGAGAATGAGAAATAAAATGTTTCCCATGCAAACTGATGGGGAACAAGATGCCATGAGACTTTCTACTTTGGATCGAAGATAATCCTACTAAACAATGAATGCCTGAAGAAAGAATGAAATTATAATTTCAATGGTGAATCATCAGGACAAAACACCTTTGATCATGATATGAACAAATATGGCAGTTCCTGACTTTAAACATCAGTGTTTTAGTGCCTAGCACATTGTAGGCATTTCATAAATGTGTATTGATCAACTGAAAACACCTGAATTATAAAAAAGCCATTCATATAAAGGGTTGCTAATGCTTCTGTGCTCCCCAACCTTTCCCAAACCCCATTCCTCTTTTCCACACATCCTCCATACTTCTCATCAGAGTCCTGTCTGCCAGTGCCCTGGGAACTATAGTGGGAAAAACCCCAGAACTTTTTAGAGAATATCATACTTGGGAAATGAAAAGAGACTGTGAAAAGCAAACTGGCTTTGTGGAGCTGACCCTAGTTTCTCAGGCTGAACTCTCTGGACTCCCCAAGAGTATCTTCCTCAACTCTGGTTGAATTTTTTTTTCTTTACTTTGGATTGCTCACAACTCCTCCATATAAAGATTCTTCTGGGTTAATGAGTATGCCCTTCTAAAAGTAGGAATCCCTTTGAGAGGGTTAAAAGGTTACCAAGCATTCGCTTCTTGGTTTGAATTAGTTCTGTGTGATTGCTTTGCTCCCAACAACTAGCTGAGATTTAATGTATTGAATGGAAAGGGAAAACTTGATGGAGAAGCCCTAGAAGTGGGTTAGGTCATTTGGGATGGAGTGATTGGAGCACTTTGAGGTAGGGGGAAGGCGCAGCTTGAGGAGTGTGCTGCAGTGGGGGCTTGCAGCACAAGCATAAAAGATCTAGGATCACATGGTCAATGATAGGGTGCGAAATGGAGTTTAAGTAACTTTGGATCCAAGTAAATCCGTCTTGGTTTTAAGAAATTACAGGACTGCTGTAGTTTAATAGGAAGCAAAATATATAACAATGAATATCTGTGAAAAATTCCCTGCACCCTGTATCCTGTGTGAACAGATGTTTGTTAAATATAATTACTTCCTCGTACTGTATGTCACTGATATTATTTTAATTATCTGCGCTATATATCAGTTACATCTTTTTAAAGCAAATGTTTCTTAATTGAGTTTTTCTGTACTCCCATATATTTTTGCACCCCCATGTATTCTCATTGCTATAGCCAAGCAGAATAATAAAATCGTTCCTTTTGATTTTGTTGCTTTTCTGTATAAAAGAATCCCCATGGTAAAATCTAATTGAGTTTGTACACAGATTTATCTTTTGGTGTGTATCCCTTGCATTGTAAGTTAAAAGAAAAAGTTTGTTGACCAGTGACTGTCTTTTTCTTTCCCTTTCTCCTCTGCCCATCTCCTGCAGTGTATGGCCTTCTTTTCCTGCAATCCTAAACCCCAGATACTGTACTTTAGTTTCGTTATGTGTTAAATAGAATCACATGATCTAGTTTAGGAATTTAACCATCATTTGCAAAAATATGTTTCTATTAGGAAGTGTATTCAAGAGTTTCAAATAACATATTTCCAACCTTACCTCCAAGACATCACTCAGGTCCATCTACTTCTTTAGTAACAGCCAGCACTGTGATTTAGGCCTTCATCACCTCTTGCCTGGATTATGACAATTACCTCCTAATTTTCCTAATTTGTCTCCCTGCTTCAAATAATATATTCTCTCTCTCTCTCTCTCTCTCTCTCTCTCTCTCTCTCTCTCTCTCTCTCTCTCTCTCTCTCTCTCTCTCTCTCTCTCTCTCTCTCTCTCTCTCTCTCTCTCTCTCTCTCCCCCTCCCCTCTCTAACTCGTTTTCTGTACAGCTGCTAAAGTGCAAGGACAGGTCTAAGATGTCATTCTTTTTCTCCGTAAACTCCACAGGGACTCCCTATTACCTTTAGAATTCAATGTAAACCCTTCAATTTAGCATAAAACCCTGCACATTGTGGCCTCAACCAACCTTAACATACTCCTCATTCTAGCCAAATTGGCCATTTTGCTATTTCCTCAAATCTCCTTCACACAGGCCTTCCCTCCTTGGCCTGGAATGTGCTTCTTTATCTCCATCTTTTAGTATTCCTGGTTCTCTCCAAAGTTCAGCTTGAATGCCATTTTCTACATAAAGTCTTCCCTCATCTCCCCAGATGCTAGTACCTCCTCCATCAAAGAATCACCTTATATCTTTTATAATTACACATGTAAATGTTTCCTCCAAAAAAAGAATGTAAGCTCCTTGAAGGCAAGGACGTTTTCATGTTTGTCTTTGTATCTAATATCTTGCTGATTGGTTGACATCATCCTTTCATCAGCTCAGGGAGTGGTTGTATTCTTATTTTGTCGTGGTTTTCAGTCTTTCAAAGAAATATACCACTCCTTTTCCCCATCAAGCTGGTCTCCTCCATCATGCCAACAGAAACCTCTTCATCCTGGGAGATCTCTTCAGCCTTGGAACTCACACCTTAGACATACCCTTAGCCCCTGAAGTCCTTCCTCCTCTGACTGGCTGACTCCTCCCAGAACCTCCATTTAAGTAGGGCTCCAAGCTAGCCAGATCTTCATTTGTCCTCCCAACTTCTCCATCATATGCCCCCTTTTCCTTCCCCCTTTTCAGCTTTCTTATATGTGTTGTCCTCCCCATTAGAATTGTAAGTTCCTTGAAGACAGGAACCATCTTTTTTGGGGGGCTTGTATTTGTATTTCCAGAGCTTAGCCCAGTGTCTGGTTCATATTAAGTCCTTAATACATGCTTGTTGATTGAGTGGCCATTTCTAGTTTACATGGATCCTGGCGAGTGGCTACCACATTTTCAGGAACCATAAATTAATCAATCAATAAACATTTATTAAGTATTTACTATGTACCAGGTGCTAAATACTGAGCACTCTCCAGCTGTCAGGGATTCAGCTAGCCTTCTCCACATTTCTATGGTGCTTTAGTGGTTTGCAAAATGCTGTATAACCTGGCATAACCTGGCTTATGTGTCTCGTACTTCATCTGTCTGCACAGATCAACTGGACATCATTTCCATGGCTGAGACAACCATGATGCCAGAGGAGATTGAGTTGGAGATGGCAAAAATTCAGCGTCTTCGGGAAGTCTTAGTCAGACGGGAATCAGAACTCAGGTTTATGTAAGTACCAAAGAAAGCAGTGCAGGGGACCCAGCCAATTAGAAATGGTATGAATGATACAAAGAGAGATGGAGGCACTGATAATGGGGGTGGGGGACACATATTTATGGATGCTTAGTGGTTTGAATTTCTTTAAAATGAAGAGGGCCTATTGGGCAGATTGTATGCTCAGCAGTACCTAGGAATGATGGATGGACTTTCCAGGGAAATTACCATTTTTCGTTTGGAACCTGGCAGGGTGAAACGCAAGCTGGCAAAACCAATCTGGGTCGTGCACAGTATTGCTTTCTCCTTAGGATCACTTTATCCTAGAATAAGTTGAACAGCCCTTATAGGTTAAAAAATAAAAACAAAACCAAAAAAAACCACTCCATTTTATTTTCATAGGGACAGAAGAGCTATATCTTTAACTGTGCTCCAAAAGACTAAAAGGAAAACCTTCATGCCTATAAGCAAGGGGAGATTTGCACTGGTCTTTTTTTTTTTTTTTTTAGCTTTCTCTGATAGGTTAGAAAAAGTGAAAGTAATTACAGATGAATCTCTCTGGATTAAGTATACATATCCACTCTCTGTCTGTCTATATATTTATCTGTCTAGCTGTTTTTCTCTTTCTATTTTTTTGGAGGATCTCTGCCTGCCTACCTGTTTATCTTTCTATCTGTCTGTCTCTCTGCTTGCCTGCTTGCTGGTCTGTCTTTCTGTCTGTCTGCCTGCATTTCTGTTCTATTTATCTGATTTTCTCTGTCTGTCTTTCTGTCATTTTACCTGTCTCTGTGTGTCTCTTTATGTGTCTCTCTGTGTCTCTCTCTGTTTCTGTCTCTCTGTGTGTGCATGTGTGTGTTTCTGTCTCTCTCTCTCTCTGTCTGTCTTTCTGTGTTTCTGTCTCTGTCTGTCTGTCTCTCTGCTTGCCTGCCTGCTGATCTGTCTTTCTATCTGCCTACATTTCTGTTCTATTTATCTGATTTTCTCTCTGTCTTTCTGTCATTTTACCTGTCTCTCTCTGTCTCTGTGTCTTTCTCTGTCTCTGTCTCTGTGTGTGTGCATGTCTCTGTCTCTCTCTGTCTCTATCGCTGCCTCTGTCTCTCTGTCTTTTGGTGTCTCTGTTTCTGTCTGTCTCTCTCCATCTATAATCTCTCTCTCCCTCCCTCTCTCTCTCTCTGTCTCTCTCTCTGTCTCTCTCTCTCTCCCTATCTGTATCTATTCAGCCTCCTCAAAAGTCCTCCTCTGATGCCATATCATGGCACTCAGTGACTTTGGATTCATGAAGCCTATGCCAGTGAAGCAGAAACTCTGCCAGGTTCTACCCAAGCTGAAGAGATTTCAGGTCCAGGCCAAGAGATGACTCACGTGCCTGTTGCATGAGGACCCATCTATCTCATTCAATTAAACACAAAAACCAAGTATTAAGAGCCTCTGGTGTGCTAAATATGGAGAGAGTTATCATCACCAAAAAGCTAACTACTAGGGGATGAGTTTGGTGGGGGGATGAAGAGGAAGACAACACCTCATGAAGATGCTTTAGGAAGAGTTGGAGAGATTGTAACCTGGGTCAGTGGAAGGAATACCCACATAGACAGAATTGCAATGCCTTAAGGGTTGAAGTATAGGGATTTCAACCAGAGAATTTAGACTTAGTCTTTGTATTAACTTAGCCTTTAGAGGCAAAGGCAGCAGAGGATGACAGTAATGGAAATACCAACAACTCCTGCCCAATCAGCCCTGCTGTTAATAACTAAAATGAAATTTTTTTTTAGCAAATCAACTGCTAAATGATCATATTAACACCTTTCAGCCCATGGAGACCTTAGTGAGTCAGATGAATGCTTCATGGTTAAGGATGTTATCAGGCTTCAAGTATGGTCCTCTAAGAATTTACTCAGTGACATGAGAAGGTGTCACATGCCTCCTGCTCCCTACCTATCCTTAGAATTATTCTCCCAGAGATCTCCTTCCCTAACCTACTCTTTCTTCCTCTTTGCTAGCTTTGTTCTTCCTTCTCCTGTTGCTTCTCCATCATCTCTTAACAAAGATGATGAAAAGGCTTGGGAGGGACATCAAAACCATTCCCAGACATTCCTCATAGAATCACCTAGCTTCCTTCAAGAGTATAGCTACAATACCTTCTCCTATTTTATTTCGTTTTATTTTTTTATTATTCATCTGTTTATTATGGAAAACTAGTATTCCAGTGTTGGGGCCATCCAGGAGCTGGGGGAATATAGATATTGCCTTTGACTTTCTCACCTGGATTTTAGGGCAAACTGGGTAAGTCTGGTCAGCAGAAACCAAAGTATCACTAACAGGGATTGTTTCTAGTGTTGTTATGTGTATCACTTTGCCCAGTGCCTTATGATAAATGGGAAATGGACATTGAAAGGGTCCTGCTAGGCCAGACCTTGGGTTTGGTGCCTCTCTGTATGATGTACCTATTAGACAAGTTCTCTCAGCTCACAGTGATGAGACTCCTAACCAGGCGATACCAAACCTGATGTAGTCTCCATAGACCAAGTTCTTACCTCAGCAGATGGCAAGTACCTGTTTATAAATATATATTCCTGCAGCAAGTATGCGTGGGTGCGCCCCTAGTTACATATGTTTTCTTAAAACACAAATCTGACAACATCAACTCTCTGCTAAAAAGTCATTAATGATTCCCTATTGCCTCTAGGATAAAATATAAAATTCTCAGCCTGGCATTGAAAGCCCTCCCATAATCTGGTACACTCCTTCCTCTTCCTCACATACTAAACTGATGCAGTCATACTTGCCCCAGCATAGAACATTCTTTCTCTCTTATTCCCCGCCCCCACCTCATGTTTGAAATGGATTCGTATCTCACCCCTCACCTCATAGAATCCCTCTAGCTTCCTTCAAGATCATAGCTCAGGTAACATTTTTTTAAAAACCATTCACCTGTTTATTATAGAAACCTCTAGTATTCCAGTGTTGAGGCGAGCCAGAGGCTGGGAGAATCCACCCCAGGGGGCCATTCGTACTCACCCTTCCAAAAAAAGAAAGCTTATCCTTTCCTCCCTAGGGAGAGAAGAAAGGCAAAACAGATAGACAGGAAAAAGGGTCAGCAAAATGTCTTTCAACAGTTTGAAGAGAAGGCAGAGTCTGGGAGGCCCCTATGGATTGTTCATCTTCATTCTCCTTGGAGGAAAACAAGAGATGACTGACAAGTAGATCTTACATACTCGTCAATGCAATGCAATGGAACAACGTGAACTCTTTATCCTGGGTAGGAGGAAAGGAATGATGATGGACTCCTTTTGCTCCTCTCCTGTATCATACCTTTCCTGATCCCCAGTTGAAGTGCATTTTACCTCTTGAAATTCTTTTGCAGGGGTGGCTAGGTGGCACAGTGAATAGAGCACCGACCTTGGAGTCAGGAGGACATGAGGTCAAATCCAGCCTCAGACACTTAACACTTACTAGCCATGTGACCTTGGGCAAGTCACTCAACTCCAATTGCCCTGCCTTCCCCCCTCCAAAAAGGAAAAAAAAAAAGAAATTCGTTTGCATTCCTTTATATTTACTTCTCTGTATACATGCATCTTTCCATTTTGGTTGAAAGCTCTTTGACGACAGCAATCATTTCATGGTTGTTTTTGTATCCCCCCTTGCCTAGCATTTAATGTTTGCTGAGTTGAATCATGTGCATGAATGATTCTAGGTCTGAGTCTAACATGCTTAATAATAATAATAACAGCTAGTATTTATATAAGTGTGTTAAAGTTTGCAAAGCATTTTACAAATATTATCTCCTTCTGTTCTCGAAGCAGCCCTGTTTAGTAGGTACTATTATGATCCCTATTTTAGAGAAACTGAGGCAGAGAGAAGGCAAATGATTTGTCCAGTGTCTAGGGCTAGATTTGAGCTCAGGTCTTCCTGATGGTAGGCATTCATCCCCAAGAATGCTTTTCTTATGAATAATCGATCTAGATTTCCACTTGACAATTCAATCCAACAGCCATTGATTAAGTAACTGTTACATGTCAGGTCAACTGAGAAACAGCTTCCCAAAGATTCCCATCTTACAGCTTGCCCCTTTAGTAAACTTCACCTGACCGCCTTCAGCAAGTTAATAAACCTCTTAGAAATCTGAATTTTCCTCTGTTGCAGGGAATACTGCCTAGGAATGCCCTGAAATTTGGAGCTTTTTCCTTCTTGCCTCTATGTGCTGTTCCTGTTGCCTAGTCCTCTCTTTCTCCAGTGCTACCTAACTACAGGGGAGAACTTCCCTGATAAAGTCAATAACTTGAGACTCATTCTCTTGCCCTTAATTCCAGTGCTGAATCACATCATTAGCTTTTAATAACTCCATTTGCTAGTTCCTGGATGCCTGCCTTTGCTTCTTTGTGTCACACGGACACTACACATCCTGCTGTTTATCTTGGTTTCAGATAATTAAATATCTGCATCCATGAAAGGTTGAGGGGAGAATTTGTTTTATCTTTATTTTACACCCATTTGCCAAATTTTAATAAAAGAGCATATAGGACAGTGTCTCAGCTTGCTTTGGGCAGTAGCAGGTTTTAATCAGCAACAGCCAGAACTCTTGCAAAGAAAGCATTGGAAGGAAAATAGAATCATTAGAAACTGGGGAAGATCACTGTGGAGGTGAGTTCTGATGTCTTATTTTCCCCTGGATAGTAGTAAAGACATCTCTGGACCATTAGCTAATGTTCACAGACCCCAAAGTTTGGCCAAAAGGTAAGAAAAAGGGCTTGTGATTTTTCTGTCAGGATCCAGAGCTGTGGGTTGTGGCTAGAGATGTGGGACTGGAGGACTAAGATGAGTCATAGAACAAGCATGGCCCACTTGATTGTGCCTGAGTTGGCATCAAGAGTAGGATAGGGACTGTCATTGTTCAGTTGTGTCTCATTCTTTGTGATCCCATTTGGGTTTCCTTGGTAGAGATACTGGAATGGTTTGCCATTTCCTACTCCAGGTCATTTTATAGATGAGAAAACTGAGGCAAACAAGGTTAAGTGACTTGCCCAGGGTCACATAGCTAATGAGTATCTGAGGCTGGCTTCAAACTCAGGTCTTCCTGATTCCAGACCTGGTGCGCTATCCACTGAACCACCTAGTTTCCAGATAGAGAAGGAGAACCCAGATGAAGAAACTCCCTCTACTAATGTAGGTTGGCACCTTCTATGCTGCTTCTAATACTGGTTGCTCTAGAATACTGATAGGATAAATGATTTGCCCAGAGTCACAAAGTCAGTGTGTGTGAGAGGCAGGATGTGAATACCTTTGTAGGCTTCATGGCCTCAGCAAGTACCTTGCCCTGTCCAAGCATCAGTTTCCTTATCTATAAAATGGGCATGATAATGGCATCTCCCTCACAGGGTTGTTGGGAGGATTAAATGAGGTAACACATAAAGTATCTTGCAAACTTTTTTTTCTTTTTTTTCTTTTTTAAATTTTTTATTTTAGTTTAGTTTACATCATTCATTTCCACGAATTTTTGAGTTACAAATTTTCTCCCCATCTTTCCCCTACCCACCACCCCAAAACAGCCATCCCAGTGTATCCACCCTCCCCCAATCTATTCTCTCCTATGTCTTCCCCC
>CM053590.1:136836101-136857795 GCA_028646515.1 Pseudochirops corinnae
TGATTGTGGAACTGAATCTTGTAAATTAAAAGTAAATGAACAAATAAAAAAAAAAAAGAAAAAAAAAAAAGAAAAATCCCACTGCAAATCCAGCCTCAGACACTTAATACTTACTAGCCGTGTAACCTTGGGCAAGTCACTTAACCCCAATTGCCCTGCCTTTCCCCTCCAAAAAGAAAAAAAAAGAAAAATCCCATTGGCAACTGAATGGAGGATGAAGATGGAGAAGAAAAAGTTGAGGTAGAAAGACCAGTTGGCAAGTGTGGGATCAAAGGAAGGAATTTTGTTTCTACAGGATTAATGCTCCTCCCAGTTTGGAGTGAGAACAGAATGTAAATCTGGGGTGACTGGTTTTAATCTGAGAGCAGAACCAGGTTTCTGATTAGGTAAAAGGCCAGAAACTTGTACGCATGCTTAACGAGCTGTTTGAGGGGGAACCTATCAGGGAGAACATGAAGTGGTTCAGGAGGCTGCATCTAGCCAGTGGAGAGCAAGGCGGGGAATTTGAGTTGGGAACAGCAGAAAAAGGCTGGCATTTCTCTGAGCAAGCGTGCTCTCCATTTGGGAGGTACCCATTCAGTAGGAATGTAGAATAAATGCAAAATAAATACAATGAGAACTTTCTTGGCTTCATAGCGAGTATTATTTTTTCCAAGAGAGAGAGCACCTTTCTCACAGAAAGTTATTGCAGTAATCCAGGTGAGGTGTGAGGAGGAACTGAACCAAGTTTGTGGCTAGTTGTTAAGAGAGAAGGGAACACAGAGGAGAAATGTTGGGAAAGTAGGAACCATAAGATTTGGCAACACATCATACGTGTAGGGGTGAGTGAGCATGAGGAGGGGAAGGTGAACCTGACTGACTAGGAGGGGCTTGGTGCCCTCCATAGCAATAAAGAAGTTTGGAAGCAGGAGAGTTTTGTAGGGAAAACAACGAGTTTTGCTTTGGATAGATTGTGTTTAAGATGTCTCTAGGACACCCAATTCAAGATGTCCAAAAGACAATTAGTTCAATAGAAGATCTGGCTTATTTTTCCCACTCTTTCATCATAACTTTGTGATCATAGATAAGTCATAATTTCTTTGCACCATTTCCAAAATGTGGATAATAAGAATACTGCTAGAAAGATAAAGTTTTCTGAGATTCCTTAATGAAAATTGCCAGGATAGGGTAGGAAAGCAGGGAAGGGGAGATAGTAGAATTTGACCTAAATGCCCTATAGGTATCTTAAACTTGACATGTCCAAAACAGCTTATTCTTTCTCCCCAAAACTCTCATTCTGTAGACTTCCTTGTTACTGTTGAGGGTACCCCCGTCCTTCCAATCACCTATGCTTATAACGTCACTGGCAAGCTCTACTCCTCAGACTCACTCCACATATCTTATCATATGTAATTGTTACTTTTAAAGTGACATTATGAAATTCCTGACTATATGGATTATAAATAGATGCTTTTGCCTAACAACAGGCAGTGAAACCTCCCAGGTCATTAAAACATTTAGTCAGTCAGCATAGTCCTTCATCCTTAAAGGACTGGTAATTACAAACTGTCAGGTCAACTCTCCATAGACTCATTGGGCCTCTTAGGCCGGTTAGAACTCACTAGGAGCTCTTCTCCCTTCTAATCTTGGGCATAATTACAGTTGGTTTGGCTGGATTGGGAAGGAGCTCTAACTGTAGTTAGACACAGTGGCAATAAACAGCCCTTAGTTCATTAAACAAGAGTTCTTGCCTTCTCCTGTGCCCTTCCATTCTGTCTGTGTCTCCTTTTGTTCATACATATTTTTTAACTATCTTGGGGAGGGAAAGGTCAGAGTTCCTTCTGACTCACAGCACTGATATATTTAACCAGAACCGAAGTAAATGAGAGAGACCCGAGAATCCTAGCAATGTTAATCAACCATATCGTTCGTCGAGTTCCAGAATTAGAGCTGGAAGGAGCCTCCGAGATCACATAATCCAATCCCATAAAACTGTGATTCTTAGCAAAGGGGTTCAGTAACGCTGGCACTACGAGCAGTGGGGAAGTGTCGGCGAATTGCCCAGGGTTGAGAGCCAATAAGAACTAACAATAATAGTAATAATAGTATTTATATAGTGTCGTAAGGTTTGCAAAGCATTTTACACATGTTACTTCACTGATCTTCCCAACAACCGTTGTGAGTGAGGCCAATGTTATTTTTATCCTCATGATAAAGGTGAGGAAACTGAGACTAGAAGAGATTAGGTGATTTAGCAGAGGGCCTAGTACATAAAGGGTACTTAATAAATGCTCCTGATTGATTGATTTACCCAGGGTCACACAGCTAGTGAGTGATTAAGACAGGGCTTGAACTGGTCAGGTCCTGTGCTCCACCTAGTTGCCTCGAGGATGGATACTCTAATGGTGACCAACAAATTGAAACTACTGTTCTTTTTTTTTTTTAGAGGGAAGGTAGGGCAATTGGGGTTAAGTGAGTTGCCCAAGGTCACACGGCTAGGTTTGTGTGTGTGTGTGTGTGTGTGTGTGTGTGTTGTGTCTGAGGCAGGATTTGAACTCAGGTCCTCCTGACTCCAGGGCCAGTGCTCTATTCATTTCACCACCTACCCACCCCTAAAACTACTATTCTAATAACTGAACCATATGGATACCATTTTTTTTTGAGGAGGTGTGGAGTCTGGACCTGTGATCATCTCAATGTACATAACTCTAGGTATGGAAAAACCTATCATCCACGTAGGCTAGTGTTGAGTTGTTTCAGGCATGTCCAATTCTCCATGACTTTGGGGGTTTTCCTGGCAAAGACACTGGAGTGGTTTGCTATTTCCTTCTCCAGCTCATTTTACAGATGAGGAACTGAGGCAAACAGGGTTAAATGACTTGCCCAGGGTCACACAGCGAGGGAGTATCTGAGGTCAGATTTGAATGCATGAAGATGAGTCTTCCTGATTCCCATCCCAGTGCTCTATCCACTGAGCCCCTACCTGCCCAAGGTAGACTGGTGACTCAACGGCAATTTAAAACTGCCTGGATCCCTGAGAAGTTACATGAATGTTCCTGAGGGTTGTCACAGAGCTAGTGTGTGTCTGAGTCAGTTCCTGAATCCAAGTCTTACTGATTTCAAGACCAAGCATTCTGGCAACCACATCACCATTCTGCCAATATTTCCACCATGAAAAAAATCAGGAGTGCCATGGCATAGTGGATGGAGTGCTGGTCTCAGAGCTAAGAAGATGTGGATTCAAGAGCTACCTCTGATTCCTACGAGCTGTGTTCTCCTGAGCAGATTGCTTAACCTCTCAATGGTTCAGTCAACTCACTAAGACTAAATTAGTAGAAGGATCTTCTTCACTAAGAGATCTCTACACCAAATGCAATCACAGGGCTAGAGCAAAACAAAAAAATAAAAGGAGGTGGCAAAATGAATTTTCGGCTAATTGGAAGGGCAGCACTTGAGTTCTCCCTAGAGAGATAACTGTATAATTAAGGGAGCTGGTTTCATTGTCCACCCAAAGACAATAAGAATCAGCTCTTTCGTGGGGTCATCTCCTCTAGCAATGCTCATGAAGGTGAGTATAAGCTAAGAAATAAAAAAGGCCTCAGACACTTAACACTTACTAGCCATGTGACCTTAGGCAAGTCACTTAACCCCAGCGGTCCCCTCAAAAAAGCAAAGAAACAAAAAACAAATGAACAAAAGAAATAAAAAAGGAACAAATTGCTTCCTCGTCCCCTTTAACAAAGAAACAAGCTTGCTGTTACTTTTCCTCCTTCTGGAACCATGACATAAGCCAGCCAGTGATGAGTAAACACAAAGTTTTGGTGGTGGTGGTGTTTTTTCCATTTAACTTGATTTATCAAATGCCTGGATTATTGAAAAAATCCAGGAGAGGAGAAGTGATATGAGTGGTGGTGGTAGATAGAGCATGTTGGACATAGAAGATGAGTTGAGATCTGGCCTCAGACACTGTAGTGTGACTTGTAGACAAATCATGGTACCCCTCTATGCCTCAGTTTTCTCATTGGCGGGGTTTGGATTCAATGGCCTTCAAAGGCTGCCTTCTAGCTCTAAATCTATCATCCAATGAGCCTTGAAACACAACCTGCGAGCCAAGAAGAGCCTCATTTAAGGCTGAGGCCGCTAGTATAAATAATGCCTTTTTTCTCACCATACGTGAAATGGCATCGTCTCGCTCGGATTGAGTCATGAAGATAAGCTAAGCTCCCCATCTTCAATGAGTTTTGATAAGATTAACTCAGCATGTGAAATGCACAGGAACAACAGGGCAGCATCTGCAGGCAGGGTGATAGCTTAATTCTTTCTCCAGCCTGAAGCCCCTCTGGCCTTCCCAGATCGAAAGCTGTCTGCTCCTCTCATGGCAAGCTGGCGTGATCAGTCAGCCAGGGCCCTGGTGAGCAGCTTCCTGAGCCATTAGCGGTTTCCTCATTGTTCACGGAGCTGAGCTCCCCTTTAACAAAGAAACCAGCCTGCTGTTTCTTTTTCCCCTTCTTTGGAACCATGACATAAACCAGCCAGTGATGAGTAAACACAAAGTTTTGGTGGTGTTTTTTTTCCCTGATTTATCAAATGCCTGGATTATTGAAATAGCTCCCTATTGGTCCCCCAGCTTGTGGTTTGTTCCTTCTCTATACGCATTCATCTTCTACATAGCCACCAAAATTATCTTTTTAAGACACAGGATTGTCTGGGGCCATCCCCCCTGATGAAGAGGTTGGCATTCAGTGGCTTCCTGCAGCCCCTGGGATGAAGTGAAAACCTCTGGCATTTAAGGCCCTCTACAATCTGGCTGCAATTTACCTTCTCAGACTTGTATCAATCATTGCCCTCCTCTATCCAACCAAAATGGACTTTCAACTGCTCTCTGGATCTGACCTTGCATTTCTCACCTTTGTATATTTATAGTAATAGGTAAAGCCAGTTTAAAAAAAAAACTCAGTGAGATACCCATTTAGTAAACTTGATGAGAGAGTATTTTAATGACCCTCTTACGCTGGCTGCTCCCCCATCAGGGGTTTTGCCTGGGAATTGACAACAGGCAGTGAAGGGAGATGTCACTGTGACATTTAGCCTAACCAGGGATAGAGAAAATGGAGGCCAGGACTGACACGCTGTGGCTCCTTGCTGGAGTTGGATGCCCCCAGTCCACTCCCTCTGGACCATGAGTCTGGGTTGTTTCATAGGCATTTCTTTGCTCTCACAAGGGAGAGCGGCAGGGTGAAAACGAACAAGGGGGATTTCCAGGGTGGAAGATACAAAAGATACGGAAAAAATTTCAGGCCTTATTACTGCCCAGAAAAGGCAACTGAAAAAAACCCAAACGTTAATAACCCTTGACCTCCATTTGAGTGTTTGGATTTATTTGCCTAATCCCAGAATCCACTGCTTCCTCATCTCAGGATCTCAGAATACAGAATATCTGTCTTTCTTCAAGGTTCAGCTGAGTCCCAGCTCTCATCTTCCATGAAGCCTTCCTTGATTCCTAACAATTGTTAGGGCAATTGGGGTTAAGTGCCTAGCAATTGTTAGTGTGCTCCCTTCTCTCTCTCTCTCTCTCCCTCGATCCCTCCCTCCCTCTCTCTTTCTGTCTCTCCCTCTCCCTCTCTCCCTCCCTCTCTCCCTCCCTCTCTCTCCCTCTACCTCTCTCTCTCTTTCTCTCTCTTTTCTCTCTCTCTCTCTCTCTCTCTCTCTCTCTCTCTCTCTCTCTCTCTCTCCCTCCCTCTCTCTCTCCCTCTCCCTCTCTTTCTTTCTCTTTCTCCCTCTCTCTTCCTCTCTTTTTCCTTTCTCTCTCTCTCTTTCTCTCTTTGTCTCTGTGTGTCTCTTTCTCCTTTAATTACCTTGTATTTGTTTATCTATGTACATTTTATATTTCCTACCCCTTACCACCACCCCTTCCACCTCATCCCCCCACCCCACTCCCCTATCCCCTACCCTTGCCAATGTAAGTACTTTAGGAGCATTATTTTCGGTTTTTCTATCTCCAGTGTTTTCATAAAGTTTTGCATTTACAGAGGGTCCCAAAAGTTTTCATAATGTTTTAAGCCTTAAGACTTTTGGGGCACTCTATATAACAGGCATTTAATAAATACCTGATGAATTGAATTATTATAAATTGAATTGAAAAGGCTCTTCACATCTCCTTATGGTTCAGCAATCTTGTGTCTAATGGGACTTGTGGGTGACCAGTGGTCCCAGGTGGCTCGGGGGACAGGGCTGGACTTGGAATAAGGAAGAATTTGTTTCATGCACTTACTCTCTGAGTGACCTTGAGCAAGTAAATTAACCTCTACTTCAATTTTCTCATCTGCAAAATGGGGATCCTAATAATACCTACTTCCCAGGACTGTTATGAGGACAAAATGAGATAAGCACTTATTTGTAAAGAACTTTGTAAATCTTAAAGGACTAAATAATTAGTAAAAATAAATATAAATAAGATTTAAATGAAGAAATATTATATAAGTAACAGATGACAAATAAATGTAATAGATAAGAAAATAAATTTTATTTATCATTTCTGTTATTACAGTTATTGACACTAACAACAACACCAGTAATAATTACAGCGTGCTGCCTCTGAAAGAAAAATGAGGTTTTCTCTTTGGCACATCAGGGGGACGAGGCAAAGGGTGTGGTTAGTAGGACCAAACCCAGATCTCCAGACTGAGTGGGGAGCAATACAGAGAAAAAGTCTGTCCTGGGACAGGGGCCTCTGCCTGGCCTTCAGTTAATAACGTTCCCCTAGGGATGGTGGTGAAATATGAGGGATGAAGGACTGAGGGTTATTTGGAGACAATCAGAAAAACTACATGGTCCTTAGCAGTCCCTGCCTCCTTTGTTTTTTAACCTTTGTTTCATGGATTGTTGTGGCCCACCAACTGGTGATGAGTCTTCCTCTACTTGGTTAGACTGGTCCTGAGAAAACCAACACAGAAAATTGCTGAGACTGAACCTGAAACCCTTCTAGCACAATATACCTGCCAGAGTATGTTCTACGGGCATGGCCTTCAGCAACCTAGGATAACCTTCATGTCACTGTAAAGTCTTGAAGTAGGGACTTGTAGGTAGACATGGACAAGATGTTCACAGGATAAGCAAGCGTGGATGGGTAGAGATCTGCTTAGTTGGAGGGAGTAGTTGTATGGAGGAGATCAAAAGAGGAGACCAAAGTTCCTTTGAAGTAGAAGGAGTTTGGAATCATGGGAGCATGAAAGTGGGCTCAAGAATTCCCTAGCTGACAGGTGAGTGGGTTGGGTTTGAAAGTGGGAGCAGGGAGTTGGGAGCAATTATAGAGAAATAGTGACAAGTCAGGGGAACTGGAGACAAATGAGGGCCAAAGTGCTGAGGCAGCTTAGAATAGAAACAGTATTAATGGGTAAATGTGAAATTGTGCTGCTTCTCGATCAGATGTTCAATTGGAACTCGCTGACTCTCCACTGATGGATGGTGTTCCCAATGGTGAATCTCTGTGATAGAATTTTAAATTCCCCATCATCACTTATACATTCTTCAGGGAATGGTTTTGTGATGCTGAAATCCCTAGCTTAATTCTATTAGTGTGTGGCTGATAATTAGTGGAGTGGAGGGGGTTCCTCTCTCCCAAAAGTGTTTCCCCCAGGAATTGTTAGGGACTTATCCCCTTGAGGGCGATGATAAACTCGAAGGCTGGGATGGTTTCATATTTTTCCTTCATATCCGCACTGCCTAGCGCAGCCAAGTAGGTCCTTAACCAAAGTTTGAGGCCCTAAATTAATGTTGAATTAAATAGAATGGAATCCACACATTTGTAACTACCTTCCTTGGGGACAAAGGATTACAGATTTAGAACTTGGAAGTCATCTAGTTCAACTTTCTCATTTTAGTGAGAAAACGGAGGCTCACATTGGGAAGTAACTTACCCAAGGTCACAGAGGTGGTGGCAAGTAGCAAGACTCAAACCCAGGTCCTGAGATTCCACATCTGGGACTCTTTCCATGTTGTTTGTTAGATTTGACTGACATATGCTTGGAAACACATAGTATTGGAGTGGAGCAGAAAGAGGAAGAAGAAGAGGAAGAGGAGGAGACTTTGGGAAATTTGGCCATAACATCTGCTAGGGAAGGACCCCAACCTTCTGAAGAAGAACTGCCTCCTCCCTTTGCCACAAGGGGAGGTACTTACTTCAATGTATATAAGGGGAGCTTGACCACTAGAGGCAGGGTCTAGCTTCCTTTTTTTTTTTTTTTTTTTTTTGGAGGGGGGAAGGTAAGGCAATTGGGCTTAAGTGACTTGCCCAAAGTCACACAGCTAGTATGTGTGTCAAATATCTGAGGTCATATTTGAACTCAGGTCCTCCTGACTCCAGGGCTGGTGCTCTATTCACTGCACCACCCAGCCACCTTGTCTAGCTTACTTTTTTGAGGAATTAAGAGAGAGTCCTGGAAAAAGCACTGGATTCAAGAGTTGGGTTTGAGTTCTGGCTCCCTCCATTTTAGTCATGTGATTGTGATCTTAAGCTAATTTTTCTCGAGCCTCAGTATCCTCATAGGGAAAATGCTCGCATGATCTTACTCTTTGTGCCTTTCCTCTTTGAGTTATTTCCTGTTTATCCTGTAGATAGCTTGTTGGTGCAAATTTGTTTACTCATTGCCTCCCCTGCTAGACTGTAAACTCCTTGAGGGCAGTTTCTTGTCTTTTGTCTTTTGTCTCTCTTCACATCTTGGGTGCTTTGCAGTGCCTGGCATATAGTATGCACTTAATCAATGCTTATTGATGAATTACTTCCCATAGAGGTTGTCTTGACCTGTGGGAAATTTTTTGTAGGTCACAAGTGCTAAGGGAATGACACTTCTTCTTCTCTTCCTTCTTCTTTCTTTTCCTTCTCCCCCTCCTCCTCTTCCTCATCTGTCTTCCTCTTCTTCCTCCTCTTCTTCTCCTCTTCCTTCTTTCCCTTCCCTTCCTCCTTTTCCTTCTCCTCCTGCCTTTCTTCCTCCTCCTCCTTTTTCTTTGCTTTTTCAACATCCCTGCACTCCAGGACATGACACATTTGCTATATTCTCTGCTAGGACAGAGCAGCTTCATTCAGCTGGGATGCCAGACCGTGCAAACCGTTCACAGGTCAATTACTGGACTTACTCAACATCCACATAAATAAGTCAAAATCCACAGAGTTGGGGAACCTCCCCTCCCCAGCTCTTTCACTGGACTGGACACTGGTTTACCTCTTTACAAACTTGATGATAGTACATTAAATACCTGGAAAAGTGTCCGAGGGCAGGAGGACAATAATTGTCACCTGATTTGACCTGGTTGAGGTCTGGTAATTTTCCTGAGCATCATCGGTGTTGACTGTGCAGAGCTGGTTTTGTCAGCCCAACACCTCATGAGTCACTGAGCCAAGAGGGGCCTTAGGTCTCCCTCCCAGGACTAGCTGTCACTTTTGACCAAGGGAAGGAGGGGGAGAGAGACACAGGCAGAGACACGGACAGACAAGAGGGGCCTTAGGTCTTCCTCCCAGGACTAGCTGTCACTTTTGACCAAGGGAAGGAGGGGGAGAGAGACACAGGCAGAGACACGGACAGACAAACAGAGACAGAGAGAGAAGGAGGGAAGGAGGGAAAGACAGACACACAGAGAGAGATAGAAAGAGAAAAAGGAAGAGAGAGAGAGAGGGAGGGAGGGAGAGAGAGACAGACAGAGAGAGAGAGAGAGAGAGAGAGAGAGAAACCTCAACATTCCTACCCAGGAAAGAGAATGAGAAGAGATAGATATTGCAGAAACCAGCAGATCTCATTCCACAAACACCTGGAGAGCACCAGAAGGCCAGCCTCACTTTTCATCTTGTAGTGCCACATTCCCAGCTGCAGTTCCAGAGAAGAACTTTGTCATTGATACGACTCTGGGCTAGGAATCAGGACAGTTGGGTTCTACCCTTCCCACACCAGACTTATTCTTTGGACAAACCTCTTGGCCTCTCCCCCATCTCTGGATTAGGAATTCTATGTTTTTTAGAGGAAATCAATCAGATAAGAATAATTTTTTATATGCTTACTGCCCAGTAGGGCAGTTAGGTGACACTATGGAATAGAATGCCAGGCCTGAAGTTAGCAACGCCTAAGTTCAAATCCAGCCTCAGACACTTACTAGCTGTGTGACCCTGGGCAGATCACTGTTTGCCTCAGTTTCCTCATCTGTAAAATGAGCTGGAGAAGAAAATGGCAAACCACTCTAGTATCTTTGCCAAGAAAACCCAAAAAGGGTGACAAATCAGACATGACTGAAAAATCACTAAACAGCAACATTCGTCAAGTACAGTGCTAAACACTGGGGATTCAAAGAAAGGAAAAACAGTCTGCCCTCAAGGAGCTTATGTTCTAATGTGAGGAAGAGCACTATGTTGGGCACCTGGAAACATGTTCCAGTCCTACTTCTCCCTCTAGTTAGCTATATTTTAGTCAAGTCAATACTTCTCTGGGCCCTAATTTCTTCTTCTGTAAAATTATGGGATTGGACTACTTGACCTCTAACACCCCTTCCAATGTTCCCTAGTGATTCCTGCATCAACTTCAACTTCCATTGCTCAACATTCTAAGTTACACTTATTTCCGACGGTCTTAGGAACCAAGACACCGCTCCTCTATCCGTCTCCAGGCGAGTCCACCCACATGCAGATATGCCCACATATGAGTATTAAAGGTTGTGGCATTAAAAAGGTTGAGAACCACTGAAGTAGATCACTCTATTCTCTAATGTACACCCTCTCTTTCAATTAAACCAGTCAGGCTCATTACTAATCCTTTACCCCACGACTCATACTCCATTTCTACATCTTTTCCTTTGCTCCTGCCTTTTCCTTCCACTTAGAACGCTGTTTTCTGATCCTCTGTGTCACTCCAAAGTAGACTCATCTTTCTAGGCCAATTTCAAATTTCAGTTCCTCCACGAAGCCTTCTTCAACCATTCCAGTCCAAAAGACAATCACCCTTCTCTGAACTACTCTTGAACATACAGGTTGCTCACATGTCTTGTCATTCAATCATTCTCTTTGTTCCTTGTGTCAGGAACTAGATTTTCCCCAACTAGACTGCATGACAGGAAATTCTTTTGTGTCTTCTACAATGCCAACAATACTGGATATATAGTAGGTATCCAGCTGTACTTGGCCAAAAAACATTCATTGATTGATTGATTCCAAGCACAGAGCTGTGCTTCTTTCTGGATTTAAATCAATGAATATTTATTAGGTATCCTTGAGAAAAATGCTCATTTTCACAGGATGCTGCGAGGAATTTTTTCTAAGCTCTTAGCCCTTCTGGTCAGCTTTCTAGGATACTCTAGCTGGGAGCCAAGGAGATAAAGAGGTAAAAAACATAAGAGGTCATGCAGTTCACCTGTAGCTTTTAATAGCAGCCAATGGTAGAATTAGTTAAGGGGAGTTCTTTGGGCAAATGACTCCTCTTGTCCAATTTATCCCTACCTGTCCTGGCTTTCTCAGGTGGCTTTGGAATAGAAATATTCATTAGCATAGGAGACAGAAGTAGTCCCTGAGGTAAAGGGGCATATGGTCTACAAAAGGAACTAGCATTTCTGGAGCCAGGTGACACCAAAAAGATCCTTCAGGTCAAGAGTTCTTAACCTTTTTCTGTGTCATGGACCCCTTTGGCAAACTGGGTAAGCCTATGGAACCCTCCTCAAAATTATTGAGGGAAATGCTAAATTTCAGTTACAGGTTAGTGAAAATAAAGATGTTAAACTTTTACCATCTAAGTTCATGGACCCTCTGAGATCTATCTATGGACCCTTTGGAAAGTCTATAGATACCAGGTTAAGGACCTCTACTCTAGATCATTTCAGACCCACTAATGTAATTGGTTGGACACTGAAAGAAAAGTTTGAGAAATCATGCCATGGGCTTGTAAACTCCTTGAGGGAACTGAGTCTGTCTTACTCAACACCTAAATAGGGCCTTGCACAGAGTAGGCATTGAATAAAAAGCCTGCCAAAGAATGCAGATCAAAGTAAGTTTGTTAATTACAGAGCAGGCACTCCAGAGAGTACAATGGAAGTGAGACCATGGAGGCATAGACTTTAGAGAGACAGGAGGAAGGAAGCAGATAGATGGGAATGAGGAATAAGGTTTATACATAGCTGCTGGGGGTTCTGAATCACTATGATAAAGAGAGTATAAAGAAGTGGAAGCTTGCTAACCATTGAGGAATGAGTCCAGGCAGAATGTCTGTGGTTGGAGAGAGGTCCACTGAGGGAGGCAGGAGATCATACTCTTTAAAGTTCCTTTCCTGAGAACCTACCTGATAATGTGTCCTATAGGAGGGTCACCTCAGGGCAGACAGGAGCAGGAGAAGGTATGGCCAGGTGACCTCTGGTCAGGAGTCAGGAGATGGCATTGGGAGGTAAATCTGATTCAATCTATCCTTGGAGCACTGGAAAAAATCCTAGAAGCAAAGACCAGACTCTGGATTAAGGCAGGGCTTTCTGTGAAGGGCCTGGAGGGACGATGTTGGTGGAGGGGAGGTTGTAAATGTATCTCAGGATGACGAGGACTTGAAAACTTATAGATCATCCTAGAAAGGTCCTGGAAGGATGACAGAATCATGAAACAGGTAGATAGGTTTTCAACTGATGCAGGGCTCAAGGGCTCCTTGGGATAACAGACTTTGATTTAGCAACAGACAATAGCAGTCTAAAAACAGATTTAATCTTAACCTTAGGGTGTTTTCCTTGGCTTTTTAAAAAAGGTATCCACAGCTGGGAGTGGTCCCGCATAACCCCAGGTATAACTAAAGAGTCATCCTGCCCTTTTTAGGGAGAGACTTTCCAGTCATTGCACCTTAGCAGACGGGAGCCTGGAGTTAGGAACTCATCTTCCTGAGTTCAAATACAGCCTCAGATACTTACTAGTTGTGTGATCCTAGGCAAGTCACTTAACCCTGTTTGCCTCAGTTTCCTCATCTGTAAAAAAAAAAGAGATGAACCCCAGAACTAGAAGTTAAGTTCAACAACCAGTTGAGATAACATAACTCCCAATATAGACAAGGGAGTCAGCAAAGAGCACAGAAATACCTCCCACCAGAAAGCAGCATGACCTCACCAGAGAACATAAGCAGCCCTGCAGTTCTGGAGTGGTCCTGTCATGATCATGGGTGTGCCTTGGCCATGCAAAAACCTCTATATGTGTGCCCTCCATGTCTCCCTCCATGTTCTCTGAATATGTGCCTTCTTTGACTGGTAATGTAATAACCTGTGGGAGAATAGATATCATGTGCATATATGAGGAATCTTTCATTATTTTTTTTTTGCTATTTTGTCTGTTTAAATACCTTTTCTTTGAACTAATGTGTGTTCTGGTTGACAAATGAAAGCGAACACATCCATGGGGGCTCATGAGCTAGAGTTTTAAGTGGCTACTAACCCATTGGGTGATTTAAATGTGGGTTCACTTTTCTGGGGGCCCAAGAGTAAGAAGTTGATGGTGCCTCTGTATTTTGCTATGGGCAGACTATCTCTGAAGCATTATATTTATTTCTAGGAGTGATATTTTAGGAGGATGTTGACAAGACTGGAGTACATCTGGAGAAGGACAATCAGATTGGCAAAGGGATTTGAAAATAGGCTTTAAGATCTGTTCAAGGAAATAAGATTATTTAGCCTGGAGGAGGGAAAAAGCCTTAGACAGGGAATGACATCTTCTTCATGTGGAAAAAGAATTAGATTTGTTTTGCTTGGTCCCAGAGGGCAGACTTAGAAGCAATGGTTGCAGGTTACAGGGGGGCAGATTTCAGTTCCATGTAAGAGAAACTACGAACCATTAAAAATGCCCCAAAGTGGAAGGCGCAATCTTGAAAGATAGTGAGCTCCTCATCACAGGGGGCACAAAGACCACTTGTTATATAATAATATAAATGTTGTATAGGAATATGATAATATATAAAATATTATAACATATTATAATGTTATATAGGAAATTTCTCTTCAGGTATGGGTAGACTAAATGCACTCTGAGTTCTTTCAACCCTGATATCCTAGAACAAGCCTAGGTAAGGAAGAGGAGATGAAAATCTGACCCATGGATAGAGATAGCTCAGCATCTTTCTTCTTCATTTGACAGACAAGGAAATTGAGAGCAAGGAAACAACTTGCCAGGAACTGTCAATAAGCTAGGTAGTGGCAGAAATAGTCCTGGACTCTGATCTCTTGTGACATGGGAAGAAGAGAAGTATGATGGCCATAAATGATGCTTCAACAACCTGGGTTTTCCTTAGAAGAAAAGTGTCATTGTTCATGGATGTGTTATTCAAATCTATTAGCTATAACTGCACTGACTCATTAGTCCCAAGCATGTTACTGTGAGATAGCTGTACATGCATCACATACACATATTTGTGCCCTCTATACATGCCTTAGTGAGTCCTTAGTGTTACTTCTGCTAAAGGGAACATTTAAAATTAGTGAAGTTGGCAAAAGGGCAGCTAGGTGGTTCAGTAGATAAGAGTGCCGGGCCTGGAGTTAGGAACTCATCTTCCTGAGTTCAAATACAGCCTCAGATACTTACTAGTTGTGTGATCCTAGGCAAGTCACTTAACCCTGTTTGCCTCAGTTTCCTCATCTGTAAAACAAACTGGAAAAGGAAATGGCAAACCTCTCTGGTATCTCTGCCAAGAAAATGGTTGCAAAGAGTCAGGAAGAACTTAAAAACAATTTAACTGAACAAGTTGGCAAAGGACAAAGAAACAGTACCAAGCCTGTTGCCACCTGGCCGTAGGATATCCCAACATACTCCAGGGCTTAAGACTGTTAGTTCCCTTCCTCCATTCCAGCATAAGAAAATCAAATCGGCAACAGAGATGGTTACAAGAAAGGATATAACATTCTTCTTTAGGAGTTCTTAACCAATTTTGGATCACACCCCTTTGGCGTGAAGCCTATGGACATTTTCTTAGAATAATATTTTTAAATAATACAGGAAATGCTCATTTTTAGTCACAGGTTAGTGAATGTCATTTTTTCCCATCCAAGTTCATGGACTCCCTGAAATTTATGCATAGACCAGGGTCTGTGGACCCTACTTTAAGAACCCCTGATCTACTGTCTCTACTATCCAGTGGCCAGCAAACTCTCTCTCTCTTCTCAGAATCCCTCGGATTCAAGAGTAGAAGACTGCCTAGGGAGGATTTTCTATTTAATCCTGAGCTAATAGCCATAGGAGAGCTCCACTGAATAGCTATCTTACTCCATACCATTTCTTTTTATTTTCTTCTGAAAATAAAAATTTCTTTTGAAAAATTCCCCTATCCCCTAAGAATTCTAAAGCACACATTAAATATAAAAAAAAATAAATCAGCTCCCCCTGGCATTTTGAGAAAACCTGCCCTTTTCTTCAAGTCTGCCTTTGTCTCTGCAGGCCTTACATTAGGTTGTAGCTTAAGTCCCTGGTGCATAAAGACTGTTGTTTTGGATTAAATTTTGTAAAGAACCTCATATTAGTCTGACAGTCCCTCCTCACCTCTCCCCACTGAACGTAGATAAAATGATGTATTTGTCCCACCTGGCCCAGCATGAAAGACCAATGCTTGTAATAACACAAGCTGGGTTTCGTTTTGTTTTGTTTTGTTTCTCTTCCTTAATCAATCAGGGTCTTAGAAATAAATGGTAAATCTCTCAGGACTAGAGCCCTGGAAGCTTTAGGATTGCAACATAAGTACCAGATGTCAGTCACACTGAGGAGAATCACTAACTTAAAAACAGCGTATTGGTTGGAGGCCCATAGAGGAAGGATAGTATATAGTAGCAAGCTCGTTACCACCTGGAGTCAGGAGACCAGCTGTAACTCTAGCTAATGAGCAGGAACAAGTCATTTTAACCTTTTTGAGCCTCAGTTTCCAGTCCTGAATGTAGCACCATTTTTGTCTTTTGTTCTTTAAGGGCCCATTCAAACTTGTGTGTTTGAGCCTCCATTTACATTAAATCTGCCTCTGACCAATCCATCTGGCACTTACTTTCAAAGTAGATAAAGAAGAAGGAGAATTAAGGGTCTCTAGTAACTCCTTGAGAGCAGAGGCTGTCTTTTGCCTTTCCTCTTATCCCCAGAACTTAGCACAGTGCCTGACCATTAATAGGTGCTTGATGTTTATCAGCTGACTGCCTAGCCACAGGCAGCCATCTCTAACCAGTCGTCTCTCAGGAATATTGGGCTCCGCTCTCAACTCTGAGGTACTAGAATCAAAGGGGAAGAGAGAGGGATAGAGATATTCTCGATCACCTAAGGTGTCTTTCCCTGGAATTCTGCCTTGGGTTGGGAATCATAATGGGGTGGCTTGGATCTTCTCCATGTGGTCTCTATACATCAGTTACAACTCAGCATTGCTCTCCTGTCCTCTGGTTGCTCTAGTGGTCTGACTTAGAAGTGTTTCAGTAGGGAAAAAAAAAAGAAAAATGAAAGATTTCTCTGGGTCCCTGAAATAGTCAAGTCAACAAGTATTTTTTTTAAGTTTTTACTATGTGCCAGGCATTGTGCTGAGCACCGGCCATACTTGTTGCTTATTGTTTGTCTTTTTGTTTTCGAAGAGTGCCATGACATAAGGAAGGTGATGCCATGACTTGCAAGTTAGTTGGATTTAAGTGAGAGAGGGCTGTGCAAAGCCGTCGGCCTCACTTTCTCCTCCAGGACCATCCGGGTCCAGTGGCAAAGTATAGATCAGGACGATTTGGAGATGGCCCAGACTGGGAATGCAAATGCACCCAGACAGGACAGTCCCTCCCCTTAAGGGGCTAACATTCTGATAGGGAAAGACAACACATAAAAGAAAGTTGAAAACTGAGTGGACAAGGTGGAGATGGTTCAGGGTAATTGATTCAGGGCCATATTGTAGAGAAAGTATAGAGAATCAATAATGCAGCCTGGGTGAAGATGTGTTTGACCTGGACATCCTCCTTAAAAGGTGATTCTCAGAGAAAACATCTAGTCAGAGGGAACCGCTGCAGGGGTGGAGGTTTATTTCCAATGTGAGAAGTAGTCCAGGGTGGAGGGAGCTTCCAAGGTGGAGAGGTTTCTGTGGCATAGTTTTTTTAATGTGTTTTTTTGGAGAGGGGAAGGTAAGGCAGTTGGGGTTAAGTGACTTGCCCAAGGTCACACAGCTAGTAAGAGTGTCAAGTGTTTGAGGTCACATTTGAACTCAGTCCTCCTGATTCCAGGGCTGATTCTCTATTCACTGTGCCACCTAGCTGGCCCTTGTGCCATAGCTTTTTTTACAAGTCCTGTAGAGAATCAGGAACGCCATCTAGAGAGGAATGAAGACATGATTGGCTTGGGCATCCTTCTTAAATTGAAAATTCTGGGAGGAACCATAGCTGTAGCTTGACCCAGTACTCAAAACAGCCTCACTGAAAAACAAACAAAAGAAATCTAAAAACTAAAAATAGAATCCCAGATCAGCCCCCACAAACATAATATCCACTACATGGTTCTTTTAGGAGTCTATCATCTTTTCAAAGTTACAGCTCCAAGCCCCTTGAATCTCCTCTAGATCAATCCATCAGATACAAGTTCAAAACAGAAAACATTTCATGAAACAGAATGCAAAGTAAATAACAAGGAATGGGATGGAGTATTCCGCATTCCCAGCACTTATCCTTGGATGGCTGCCTTCCCAAATCTCTGGACATATCTACTCTCCCGTTCTTGCTTCTCCCCCTGCCAGTTGCAAGCCTGCTTTTCATTCACACCAGAGACTTCCATCCTCTTTCTAAATTAAGCATGCTTAGGTATAAGGCAGAATGTCTAGATGTGATAGTGATGAAAGAAGAAGAAGGAGGAGGAAATGGACACAAGCAAAATACTTTTTTTAATACATCAAAGAGTGGAAAAGGATACATGCACAAGATAGTTTTGTTACTACCCTGTTAGATTAAATATGCACTTTAAAAACAAACTAGATAAATTAAATTCATTTTCATTTATAATTCCATTTTCTCTTCTCCTTTGTATATTGAAATGTTTGTGTTTATTGACGTTTATTATAAAAAAAGAAAATTTATATTAAAAATAAACAGGGCATACTGAGCTTGTGCACCGTCTTCTAGAAAATGTAGTTTAGAGACTCCCCCCAACCAGTGAAGCTCTCTCCAAAGCATTTTTGGAACGTGACCCCATGGATTGTTACTCTCTATATAAAAGGTTGTTTTTTGTTGTTGTTTTTTTAAACCAACTATACCCAAGGTTTGTTGTGAGTGGATACTAAGTCCAAATGACGCTTGCTATAGTATGTGACCTTGGGTATTTCACTGTGACCTTCTTTAAACTCCTTTTCCTTTTACTGAAAGATGAGGGGAACCTCTGCTTTACACATTTCCTAGGATTTCTGTGAGAACCCAATGAGATCATATAAAAGTTCTCTATTCGTGTAAAACTAGTGTCCTCCCTGGAGATATTACCTTGCATTTCTGTCACAGCTATACTTTATATCTATTTGTATAGAGATACTTTGTATCTGTCATCATGAATTTTCTTTGCAGGACACTATAAGCCTGATAGGTTTTTGCTTCTGGGTCCCCAGAACCTGATATTGCCTTTTTCTTATTCAGTCATTTGAGTTATGTCCAACTCTTTGAGACCTCGTTTGGGTTTTTTTTGGCAAAGATACTGGAGTGGTTTGCCATTTCTTTTTCCAGCTCATTTTACAGATGAGGGAACTGAAGCAAACAGGGTTAAGTGACTTGCCCAGGGTCACACAGTGACTCAGGCCAGATTTGAACTCTGGAAAATGAATCTTCTGGACTCCAGGCCAGGCACTCAATCCACTGTGCTGCCTAGCTGCCCAATATGTCAGGCACCTAATAAATGCTTATTGAATGAATGATATGATGAAGTGGAAAAGATTTTAATTTTTATTGGGGATGGACTAAAGAATAGTTAGAATTGTGGGGTTCTCAAAAAGGAGAGGGACTGGACTTGTGATTTCATTGCCATGGAACTCCCTCTACCATTGCACCTTCTCTATAACTTAGAATCTTAGAGCATTTCTTTGAGCACAGAGAGAGGTCCAATGACTTACCCAAGCTAACACAACTAGTATGTATCAGAAACAGGATTTGAATCCAGCTCTTCTAAAGTTTAAGTCTGGCTTTATTCCACAACATTCTGCCTCCCAAGCTTTCAAAATGGGTTGCAATTTAAAGCTGCTTAGACTAAAGATTAGTCACCTATCATCACTGTCTCTCTCCTTCTTGCCCCTCTGCCCCTAATTTCCTTCCCTCTCCCTTTTCTTGTCTGACTACTACTTTCTTTCTCCTATGAAAAATTATAAAGCAGCATTCTCAGTCAATGCCAGCACTTTAGGCTGATCTCCCTTGTCTCTGAAGAAAAGGGCAGGAGTTGGTTTTCAGAGCACACAAGGGAGGCACTAATGAAAATGCAGCTAATGAGGAATCTGTGGGAGATATTTGCATCCATCTGGCTTGGCACAACAAGCCCGAGGGGTAGCAGGCACCTGCTAGGATTCCCCACACACACACATACACCTTTCTTTTCCTAAAATAATGTCTCACGTGGCTCGGTAACAAACACCTCGTTAGTTGGGGATGAAGTGATCCACGCAGGACCCTGGGATTAGAGAGAGAAATTCCCTTGTAGCAAAGAGCACATCATCGTGGTGGTTTGGGGGTGGAGGGAGATTTTGACAAAGCTTCAGAGGGGAATAACCCAATTCTGCTTTTGAGGTGTGATTTCTTTTTTTCTCTCTCTTCTGTTTGTACAGGATGGATGACATCCAACTGTGCAAGGACATCATGGACCTTAAACAAGAACTGCAGAATTTAGTCGCCATTCCAGGTAATGGTTCAGATGGTTCAGAAATGCTTGGGGGACCAAGAGCCTGTTCCTCCCTCACAGATTCACTATACCTGGAAGATTGGGTCATTTTCCCCATCTTCCTGTCTACACCTTTACCTTTCCTTGTGTCGCCAGGGATTGGCAAAATGCCTGGCACGCACACTTAGTGTCAATACTCATTGCCTGACTGACCTGAAGTTTGTTGTTGTAAATTTAGGCCCTCTTGGTGAACCCATTTGGGAGTTTTCTTGGCAAAGATTCTGAAGTGGTTTATCATTTCCTTCTCCAGCTCATTTTACAAATGAGGAAACTGAGGCAAATGGGGTTAAGTGCCTTGCCCAGAGTCACACAGTTAGTAAATCTCTGAGGCCAGATTTGAACTCAGGAAGATGCACCTTTCTGATTCTAAGCCACTTAGTGCTGTCTGCTGTGGCATCAAGCTGCCTTGCGGTATGTACCAGTAATATATTACTAGCTCACAGATGTTTTCTCACTGTCACTGTCTGTAGACTTTTCCACACAGCCCTTCTGACACTGTTTTGTCTACTTCTGTCTACTTTGCTCTCCCTTGCCCTGCAGGAAATAAACTCATGAAGTTATAGACTTATTGTGCTGTCAAAACTTAAGAGATTATCTAATCATACGGTCCAGTGGAAAGAGCTGACATATGGCATTCCAAAAACGATACACCTTGTATAACAGGTCTGCCAAACACATTGTGTCTATTATTCCATTTAAGTATACAACAACCCTTCAAGGTAGGGCCAACAGGCATAATTATCCCCATTTTGCAGATTAAAAAACTGAAGTTCACTAATCTATTTATGCAATGCCATCCCAATTAAATTACTGAAAGGTTATCTTACTGAGTCAGAAAAAGTAATAACAGGGTACAATTGGAAAAGCAAAGGGTCAGGAACTTCAAGGAAACCAGGGGGAAAAGATGTGAAGAAACTAGATTCAGTAGTATCAGCCTTTTTTTCACCAAGGGGGTGGAGCCAAGATGGCGGCATAGCAGCAACAACATATCGCAGCTCTCATATAGCCACCCCAAAATACCCATAAAATATGACTCTAAACTAAACCTAGAACTCCAAAACGCACACAAAGATACTTCCCACTAAAGTCAGCCCGGCTACGAGGAACCATATCAGCACTGCGAACCGAAACCAGCCTGGCCTGAAGCCCTGGCTGAGCCCCGGGGGCGGCTGGGCGGGAGGAGACGAGGAGCCTACGATTTAGAGGCAGCTGCGAGCAGCGTTCAGAATTAGGTCAGTGGGACTTGCGAATCAGGGGAGAAAAGCAATCTGGCTGAAAGGCCTCTAGGGCTGGAAAGCGAAAGGCAGAGGTTCTGTACCCATCTCTGCGTTGCAGCTTCCGCGCCTGTGGCCTACAGGAGTCTTCATTATTCAGTGAGCCCGAAGTAAGTAGGAAAGGGACCCAACACCTTCCTGAGAGCTACGGCAGCCGGGAGGACCCCAGCGATTTGGGACAGAGCTTTCCCTTCTGGAAGCAGAGCTCCACAGAGATTTAAAAAAAAAAATCACGGACTGACCAACCATGAGTAAGAATAAGCATAAGAAGCAAAGTAAGAACAGCAACCAAACCCTAGATTCCTTCTTTGGGGAAAAGAAAGATCATGGGAGAGAGAGGGCGAAGGAGAGTGCAGCCAGAGCACCCCCACCAGGGGCCTCCAATAAACATGAAGAATGCCTTAAAGCTAGAGATGAGCTGAAGAAGGATTTTGAAAACCAAATAAGAGAAGTGGAAGAAAAACTGGGAAGAGAAATGGGAATGTTGCAAGAAAATAATGAAAAAAGAGTCAGCAATATGACTGAAGAAATCAACACCCTAAAAAATAGATTAACTCAAATG
>CM053590.1:136858295-136885518 GCA_028646515.1 Pseudochirops corinnae
TGACGAGGGAAGAAGAGAAAGAATCTAGAATCTAAAGTTCTATAATCAAATGTTATAAATCTATATCTATATCTATATCTACATATCTATATGCAATTATTATTATTATTAACTTCATCCAACTGGAACTTGAAATACACAAGCACTGTGGTTGGGAGAGCCATCCTGCCCTACCGAAAAGTCAGAGGGGTGAGGGGGGAAGACGTAGGAGAGAATAGACTAGAGGAGGGGGGATACACTGGGATGGCTGTTTTGGGGCGGTGGGTAGGGGAAAGATGGGGAGAAAATATGTAACTCAAAATCTTGTGGAAATGAATGATTCAAACTAAAATAAAATAAAAAAATAAAAAAAGTAGTATCAGACCTTAAACCATAGGTGAGAGCAGTAAAGTATAAAATGGATAATTTTGATTATTTTAAATTAAAATTTTCCTGTATAAATAAAACCCATGTAGCCAAAAATAGAGGGAATGCAGAAAACTGGGGAAATTCTCATAGACAATCTCCCAGATAGAATATGATTGGGTTGGGGTACTGTTATGGTGCAGGAAATGTTCAGCTGTTGGATTTAGAAAAATATGGAAAGACTTGGGTTTATGAAGGAAGATGCTTCAGAGAAACAGATAACAAGTGGAAATAAGCATAATACGATTTTACATATACACCTTTGAATGTATATAGGTATATGTTTATGGATGTCATTATATATACGTATGTGTACATATATATACATAAATGTGTATTTATAAATATAAATATATTTATATATTAATTGTAGCCTTCTGAGGGGGGAGGGAAAAAATAAAGTAGAAAGTACACAGCAGAGTACAAAAGAAAACATACAAGGAAGCAAAGAAAAGAGAAACAGCTTTGAAAATAAAGTGTAGTATTCCTTATATAGGTTTTCTTGAAGTGGAAATTTGTGGGGAGCCAAATAGGCCTGATCCAGGAATCAGACAGAGACCTTAGTATTATACCCTAATTCCTCTCGAGATGATGCGGCTTGCAAAGGCTGGCTCCCCCGAAGGAACCTCGGGGGTGCACTTGAAAGGACTTCTGTCTGATATCCTGACATCAAAACCTTTCCCCCCAAACTTCAGGCACCAAAAAGGACATGTTCCTTATCATATTATGCTAAAGAGTGTTGTAAGTCAAAATATTTGATTCTCAGGGATCCAGCTTCTATACAGATATCTTTGAGACTAGTTTCTATGCAAATGTCTTTGAGATTGTGGCGTGCTCTCAAGGAGCATCCTTTGTCCTGTAAGATACATTTTGATAAAAGACAATTGACCTTCCCCATGACTTCCTGGGTCCTTGATAACAAGCCTTGTCCATTCCAAGCTACTTCCCTGGTATGGCAGACTATTCTATTAGTAATAATATTCCAGGATATGATTGAGATAAGGATACTTGAATCTTTGTCATTTGGATCTTTAAAAACTTTGTTCTAAGCATCAATAAATGGAGTTCATGGTTCTTCCTTGAACTACCCACATTGTCTGGCTACTTTTCTCTCTCTCTTTCTCTCTCTCTCATATTTCCACTCACACCTGAGGCTGGTACTCGGGTGGCGCCCTACAGAAATTTATTGTTTTATATTGAATTCCCTCCTGTTCTGCTGGGTATATGGCAATTTTTTTTCTTATTTTGTATTTAAGTTTAAAATAAATTTTAAAACTTAAAAAAAGAAAAAAGTATTTTAAAAAAATCACCCAGGCTCCCTGAGGTTAAGTGGCTTGCTCATGGTCACACAGATACTGTCAGGGGTGGTTTTTGAACCCCTACATCTAGGTTTCTTCCCGTCTCCAAGTCCAGGGCTGTATCTGCTACACCAATCTCCCTCTCAACCACTGGATTTAAAGTCAAAAGACCTGGGTTCAAATCTCAGCTCTGCTAACATACTCCTACTCTGTGCCTTTAAACAAATCACTTGACCTTTCTAAACCTCAATTTCCTCATCTATAAAATGAGAGGACTGGGTTAGGAGGTTACTTTGGTCTCTTCATCCTATGATCCTTGTGTGACCCTTCCTTTAATTTACAAATGAAGAAGCTGAACCCCAGTGAAGGAAAACGCCTTTCTCAAGATCACACAGTTTGTAATGGTGGATGCAGAATTATAGCCAAGCCTCTTGATTCCCAGTCCAATGTTCTTTCCACTACAAAACAACATCCTCAATTAAAGATGGGAAACCAGAAGGAGAAGCCAAGTGATTCACCATGATCCCACTGTAAAGCTTGTTTGAGGGCTGGTTCTCCTACAGTCATGGCTCCTTGGTCTAGAGACCTGTCAATGCCAATTTTTTTTTTCTCAGCCCAAAGTCTTCCCTGAATAAACCGCAGCACGAAATAGGCATGAGAGACTCCCTCCTCCTTATCTTTACTCCGCCTCCTCACTTTCTCACCAAGAGTTCTCCCTTTCTATTTTCAGAGCTGTACCAGGTCCTAGATGAATTTAGCTGAGGTTAGAGAAAAATCAGAACTCTTGGCAATGTGTCAATAAAAGCATTAAGTTAAAAATACACCAAACCACCAAGAAAATTATGTTTTCCAAGGCAGGGACAAAGCAGAGCCCACCTGCTCCTCAGCTGCTGATGTGAAGATGCTGCTGACCAGAGCCACTTAAGACCCTCCTGCTGGCTTAGGTTCTCCTCCTGCTCAGTTCTACCTTATGCAAGATACCTTTCCCGATTCGCTCAGGTGCTAGTGCCCTCTCCCCCAAACTACCTTCTATTTTCCTTTGAATACATTTGCATTCATTCACTTCATGTTTATGCTATGCATTTTTCAGTTTGCGCATGTAGTCTTTCCCTGCATTAGAATATTAATTCATCGACAGTTGGGATTGTTTCATCTTTCTCTTTTGTGCTTGTATCAGCAATTCCTAGCACCAAATCTGGTAATAAATGTTTGTCAATTCATTGATTGATTGATGGGCCACAGACTGAAAAAAAAAGGGCACATAAAACCCAACCCCAGCCTTAGTTGTTCTTCTAAGCCTGTGCCTGAATCCCTTCACTGAGGAACGTGGCATTTTTTACCCATCATCATCACCCCTGGAGGTTCATGGTGTTCCCATCCCTTCCTTTTAGGAATCTCTTCTTAGGTGTCTTTGCATTATCTTGGTCATTCCTTGATCCCTTTTCTCACGTTTAGCCTTTTATTTTTGGTACTGGGGTTTAGACTGTCTGCCTACAGGACAGAGATGGGGGTCTAGTTCACCTGTCTGTATTGGACTTAGGTAAGTCTGTGATTCCAAACAGGTCCATAGTATGTAAGCTTAGCAATCCTGCTCCTCTCCTTCTTCATCCAAAGTGAATTATCTCTCTCATTCTAGGCAGCTATGTGGTGAGGTGGATAGAGTGCTGGGCCTGGAGTCAGGAAGACCTGAGTTTGAATCCAGATTCATATATTTACTAGCTGTGTCACTTAGTCTCTGTGAGCCTCAGTTTCCTCAGTGGCAAAATAGGCATAATAATAGCATTTAGCTCTCTGGGTTTTTATTAGGATCAAATGAGATAGAATTCATAAAATATTAGCAGGCATAGTAGATAGAGTATTGTGTCTAGACACAGGATGACACGAGCTAAAATCCAACCTCAGAGACACTTACTAGCTGTGTGACCCTGGGCAAGTCACTTAAACCTGTTTGCCTCAATTTCACATCTGTAAAATGAGCTGGAGGAGATAGCAAACCACTCCTGTATCTTTGCCAAGAAAACCCGAAATAGGATCACAAAGAAGCAGATACAACTGAAATAATTGAACAACAACACTGTGCCTGGCAAATGAAAGGCCATCCTCACTCCTCGTATTTTCGATCTCTTCTTTCTATGGGGACCATTCCTCTGATGAAACAATGCTTGTACAAAAATGCATTTCAGTTGCATATGTGTTCTACAATTACTCCCTCCTTGTTAAGTTCTAGAGTAGGAAACCACAAACCAGCTCTAGATCCCAAATTAGCCCTGGGGAACACTTTCAGAAAGGCTTTCTGACCCACCAGCATCATGTCACCAACCATTTCTGTTGTGTCTCACTGAATGGAGGAAGAGGAGGAGAGAAAGTGAGACAGAGACAGAGAGACAGAAACAGAGAGAGATGGAGAGAGAAAGAGAGAGAGAGAGAAGAGAGAGAGAGAGAGAGAGAGAGAGAGAGAGAGAAATCCAACTTGTCTCCAGAAGAAAAGGAACGAAAGGGATGTTAGGAATGGTGAAAGACACAAAATAAAATAACCAAGGGGAAAAACTGAGAAAAATGGAGGCAATGAGAGCTAGCAATTTTGTTCATAGTTTATTATAAGTCCTTACATAGTGTTTCACAAATAACAAAATATATTTACACATTACTTCACCTAGGTCCTAGGACAATGGACAGGGAGAAGAGGAGACTTACTAAATGGTATTCTGACTGTTCTCCATGCCTGTCTCTCCCTCCTCAATCTCCTATTTCTATCCTTCCCTGGATTCCTTCAGGTCCCAGCCAAAATTCCACCTTCTACAGGAAGCCTTCCCAATCCTTCTTAATTTGAATACCTTCTCTGTGTTGTCTATTTCCTATTTATCTTGTATATAGTGTCTATCCATAGTTGTTCGTATGTTATCTTCCCCATTATACCGGGAGCTCCTTGAGGGCAGGGGCTATCTTTCACTTTTCTTTGTATTTCCAGTGCTTAGCACAATGCCTGGGACATAGTAGGTGCTTAATAAATGCTTATTGACTGACAGGCTGACTGCTAGGCATAGTGAATAGCTTCCTGGGTTTGGATTCTGGAAGAATTCTGACATTTACTAGGTAGGTGGCCTTGGGTGAGTCATATAGTCTCACTGAGGCTTAGTTCCTTCATCTGTAAAATGGAAATAATAATGCCTGTATGACCTGACTCATTAGGTTGCTGTGATACTCTGATGAAATTATATTTATAAAGAGCTTTGCCAACTATAAAGCGCCCTCTCTCTCTCTTTCTCTCTCTCTCTCTCTTTCTCTCTCTCTCTCTCTTTCTCTCTCTCTCTCTCTTTCTCTCTCTCTCTCTCTTTCTCTCTCTCTCTCTCTCACTTCCTCCCTCTCTCTCTGTCTCTCTCTCGCTTTCTTTCTCCTGGGATCTACTCTAGCATCCCTATGGGGTATCTCCAACTAGATATACATCACAAATCCAGCATGCCCAAAAGGAAATTCATTATCTCTTCCCCAAAACCAATCCTTCTCCCTAACTTTCTCATTTTTGCCCAGGTCACCACCATTCTTCCAGTCATGCAGGTTCACAACCTTGGAGTCACCATTATCACTTTTGACTTTTCCTCCCTCTCCTCCACGTCCAAACAGTTTCCAAGTCCTGTTGATTCTTCCTCTGTGAAATATTTGCCCCCTCTTCTCCACTGACATTCCCCTAGTTGAGGCCCTCATCACCTTTCACCTGAACTACTGGAATTACCTTCTATGATCTCCCCGCTTCATGGCTCCCCCCACTCCAATCCATTTTCTACACAGCTACCAAAGTGAATTTTCTACAGTACAGGACTGACCGTGCTCCTCACATGCCCCCATAGCTCCCTTTTGCCTCTAGGATGAAGTACAGGCTCCTCCATTTGGCACTTAGAACCCTTTACAACCAGGCTACCTCCAGCTTGCTTCCCGTGATCGTTATATATCACTCTCTTTCCCACACTATACAGGCTGGCCAAACTAGTATTCATAAAATTATTAATTTTACCATTATAGTAGTCTTTTTACCATTTTTTGGAATATAATTTTACCATTATATTCATATGCCATAATTCATCTAGCTATTTTTCAACTCATGTGCACCTACTTTGTTCCCAGTTCTTTGCTACAACAAAAAGGTTACTATCAATATTTTTTGTATATATGGGGGCCCCTTTCTTCTGTCTTTGGCCTCTTTGGGATATACGCCTAGTCGTGTTGTCCCTGAGTCAAAGTGTATACATATAGTGAGTATATTTCCAAACTTATTTCCAGAATGATTAGCATAGTAAGAATGAATAAATGCATCTTGATCTACTGAAAGTACCATATAAATGCCAGCTGTTGATATTATTATTATTATTTTAAGCACCAGACAAATTCCTAGGTTCAGTACAGAAGATAAGACACCATCAATACCTGAGTCCTTAAGGAAAAGACTGAGAAAAGGAAGACAGGGGAGCATCATCAACCTTAAGCACCTAGGAATGTGTGAGAAAAGGGTCAGACCCCGCAATGCAAAGGTGCAGCTCTTCATTCTTCCATTCATTCACTCAATAAGCATTTATTAAGTGCCCACTATGTACCAGGGACTGTGACCTTTGTGTCAACACCTAGAGACATGTGTGCAATTTTCTGTCCCTGCCTATAGAAACATGATTTCTTCATAGTCTTTTGGGGGGTTTCTAAATAAAATACATTTATCAGCCTACAAATACTGGCATCACTTTATCTGATAGCTGGAGGAGTTCAAGAAATGCCATTAGGCTGCATCTCGATTTGAACATTGGCAACAGTATCTGTTTCATCTGTTGTTGTTTGTCCTTCTTCCCAAAGAGGACCATGACATCAGGAAGGTGATGTCATGACTTGCAAGTGAATTGGATTTACGTGAAGAAGGACTGTGCAAAGTCACCAACCTGGGTCCAGAGGCATGGCCCTGGATACAGTGGGGGACCTTGGTCTTTTTAAGCTAAGGTCTTTCCCAGGTCTCAGTTTGTCTGAGACAATGCCTATTCAGTGATTAAGGCTAGGTAAGAAATGAGACAAAGAATGACCTCTTTTACCTATTAAAAAAAAATCAATCTGGGAGGCGAAGACCCTCAGGATTTCTGGCCAAAACAGAAACAACTGCTGTTTACACTCACTCTGAATCATCAGAGGCCAAACAATGACCAAATGAGGTGTGGGCTGGGACCTATTGTTGGCCAGTCTAGAAGAGCCAGAGTGATTTGGGTTTAAGGCCAGTTGGGCAGTGTAGTTCATTCCTTCCTTCCTTCCTCCATCCATCCCTCATTTCTCTCCTTCCCTTCTCTCTTCTCCCTCTTCCCTCTCTCCTCCTTCTGTCCACATAGGGAATCATACCTTACCTGTGAGTGCTCTGCCCACAGGAATATAAATTTGGATTGCTGAAACCTGGCAAGATATCTTGGGGTTTGGGGGCTAGATTTCTTTTTTAAGGACCATGCCTTAAACCAAAATCACTCCAGCATGGCTTGCTTGCTGGGCTTTAGCTCTGGAAAACAGTCCTAATATCTTGACTTTTGCCACTGGACCCAGATGGCTCTGGAGGAGAGAGTGAGGCTGGTGACTTTGCACAGCTCTGCCTCACTTAAGTCCACTTCACTTGCAAGCCATGACATCACCTTTCCAATGTCATGGTCCTCTTTGAGAATTAAGGATAAACAACAGTCAACAATCTGGGACCCAACTGGCCAGTTCCAGTTGGGCAATGCAGCGTCTTCCTTCCTTCCTAAGTCTGGAGATAAAGTGTGCTGCCTGACACTCTCCTTTAATCAATATTGCTTTTTGTTTTGACAGCCAATTCATGTTTTAGCTGTATCTCCTTCACCAAAAGAAAAGAAGTTCAGCAAAAACCATTTGCCATATTTACTGTCTGACAGTAAATGCAGTATTCTGCCCCCTAAACTCCCACGTCTACAATGAAGGAAAGGAAGTGCACTTTCTTGATTCTTCTCCAAGGCCCAGTGTGACCATTACAATTATACGGTGTTCCATGGTCAGTTCCCTCTGAAAAACTAAAGTGACCCTTTAGTTCATTTTCTGAATCTTTTTCTTTATTTTCAGAAAAAGAAAAAACTAAACTGCAAAAGCAGAGAGAGGATGAATTGATCCAGAAGATCCATAAATTGGTGCAAAAGAGAGACTTCCTGGTAGATGATGCTGAAGTGGAGAGATTACGGTGAGAGTGACCAATAGTCCCATGTCAGGTCTCTAGAGCAGTCAAAATTTGGGGCAAGTTTAGACATCCTTGGATCTAGGAACACTGTTGATACTGCTGTCCTGACCATTCCCATCCTCAGGATCTCCAGGGACATCATATAACCTGCCCACCCAATATTGGAACCCTTGCTAAAAAATCATTAAAGAGGGCTCTAAAGAATCATCTTTTCAGAATTGATATGCTGGAGCCAACCTGCATTAATCATTCCCTTTTAGTATCATGTAGGCGAGTTTGAGGCACGGAACAGGTGTCTCTCCCCAGATCCACCAATTAATGGCTAGAATGGAAACAGCCCTCAGATAGTTTGACCTTCCCTAAGTCATCTGGTGCTTAATATATTTCTGGTGAGACTTGGTCCTGATAGCACCTTGGGGAAAAAGGAACATGACTAATAAATGGAAAAGCATTTGTTGAGCAACCAGTACATACTAAGCACTGTGCTAGGTGCTGGGGGTACAAATGCAAAAGTGAGACTGTCCCTGCTTCCATTCTATTAATGGGAGACAGCATATCCAAGGGACTGATAGTCAGGGAAGAGGGTTTGGTTCCGCAATCCTAGGAATGATGGGTGGAGCCGTAGGAAGGCCATTATCATGCCTGTTGCAGAAAAAATGGCAATTTTTATTTTATTAGAGTATTAGGGTAAAAGGTGGAAAGTGGGGGGGGGGGGGAATACATACATGTTGGTGGAACAGATGGCAAAATGTCTAAACTGGATGGAAGCAGGAGCCAGAGTCCTAGGCAGGCTAGATATAGTGAGGGTAGGTGAAATTTGTACTCATTTACAATCAAGACATCTTGGTCCCAAGGTAAAGTTCCCAAACTGCGTAGATTAACTCTCCTTTTGAGGAGTAGCATGATCTTTAGAAGACTGAAGTGGAGTGTCCTTTTCTAGAAGGGGAGAATGGGCCAGATGGTTGGACTGATGGGTATATGTCTGGGAAGAGGAGATGATGATGGAATAAATGGGGCAGAGGATTCCTTAAGCTCAGAGGGACTGGAGGAACAGTAGTACTTTAGGCAGTTGGATGGTCAGGTGTACCCAGTTCTTATCTGATATGCCAGTGAGTGTAGCAGTAAGGACTTCATCAAAAAGGGATGATTGCCTTCAGAGGTCAGAAGTTAGAGACCAGGAAACCACACTCGCCCCAACTCTGAGTGCAGTTGAGTTTGGCCCATTTCATCAAGGTCTGGGGAGAGGGGGTCCCAAAAACCTTGGTGTGATGCCCTGAGCCCTAGTCAGATTTCTACCCAGACACAGGAAGAGCTATGGCATTCCTTGGGTCACACCTTAACATCCCTTCCCCACTGTACTTTATTCTCTTCCTTTTTTTATTACAGCTTTTAGGACTCTTTAGTGCTTTTGTAGTTCATAGGCTTTTCTCTCCTTTCTTCATGTCTGACCTATCAGGGAACAAGAAGAAGACAAGGAAATGGCAGAATTTCTGAGAATCAAGTTAAAACCTCTAGAAAAAGTAACCAGATCTCCAGCCAGTGAGTGTCTTGGTCTCTATTTTTTCCCACACGAAGGGGGTTGGGAATGAATTAGATGCTCAGAATTTAGGTCAGAGTATATTCAGTGAAAAAAGTGAAATGCTTTCTAGGAAATCCACGAGATGGCAACATCTATCCTTGTCTACTCATTGTTTAGGGGAAAGAACCCTGGACCTGGTGTCACAGGACCTGAGTTTGAATCCCATTCCTATCACCTTGGGCAATTAGTCAGGCAATAAACATTAATTAAGAATCTGCTAGGTCACTGGCACTGGGCTAACCACTGGTGATATAAAGAAAGATAAAAGACAGTCCCCCACCTTCCTGAGGAACTCAGTCTAATGAGGGGAGACAACTTGAAACAACCAATGTACAAACTAGATATATACAAGAGATGATCAACAGAAGGAAGGCACTAGAATTAAGGGGGATTGGGACAAACCTGTAGAAGATGGAATTTTAGCTAGGACATGAAGTAAGCCAGGGAAGCCAGGAGGCAGAATTGAGGAAGGAGAGCACTCCAGGCATGGGAGACAGCCAGTGAGATGCCTGGAGTTGGGAGATGGATTATTTCGTTTCAGGTTACAATACGGAGGCCAGTTCCACTAGATTACAAAGTATGTGGGAGAGGAGGTATAATGTATAAGAAGACTAGAAAGGTGGTTTTAGGGGTCTCGGGAGGTTATGAAGGATTTTGCACATCAGAGGATTTTGCACTTAATCCTGGAGGTGATAGGGAGCCACTGGAGTTTATTAAGTAAGGGTGTGACATGGTCAGACCTGCAATTTAGGATCACATTGACCAAGGAGGGACTAGAGTGGGGAAAGACTTGTATCAGTGAGACCAGAGTGCAGGAAAGTCTTTTTATTTCCCTGGGTCTGTTTCCTCACCTGGCATAGGACTAGTGGTCCTTTCCAGATTTAGTTCTATGACCCAATGGTTTTCATACATGGAGATGTGCATTCACGTAGGCAGAGATGTGGGGTTTGAGGCTGAGGGCTGAAGGAGCGAGTCTCTCCTGCTAGAGTAGGGTAGGGTACAACGAAGACTACAATCCCTCCTCTCCCTAAGCAGACCCTAGGAATACATAGCACAAATTCCACCATCGCCCAATATCCATGGCAGAACGAGTCTTGGCCTGAACAACCTTCCCCAATTTGGTACAAAGCAAGGATCAGCAGAATCGTAATAATAGCTCACATTTACACAGAGACTTAGGATTTGTAAAATATTCTATATACACTTAGCCCCAAAAGAACCCTATGAGACAGATGCTATCATTATCCCCATTTAACTGTTGAGAAAAGTGAAGTTTGGAAAGGTTAAATGTTTTACCCAGGGCCATACAGTTATAGTGAGTATCCTAGGGAGGACTCAAACTCAGATTATCCTGGAGACACGGCCAGCACTCTATCCAGGAAGACAGAAAAGAAGCATTTACATAACACCTCCTATGGGCAATGTGCTTAACATTAACAACTTATCTCATTTGATCCTCATAACACCACTCGGAGTTAGGTAGTATTAAGCATCCCCATTTTACAGTTGACAAGACTGAGGCAAGCAGAGGTTGATTTTAGCTAGTAAGTTTCTGAGGCAGGATTTGAACTCAAGTCTTCCTGCCCCCAGGTCCAGCTCTCTAGCCACTGCACCACCTAGAGATACACTGTCTCCCCTGTAGTGCCCACAAGACTATACCATCTCCAAACAAAAGGGAGAAGCTTATTGTTATCAGATCAAAAAGAGAAAGAGGAGGGGGGAGAACCCTGATGTCTGTCTCATGGCTGAAACCCCAACCCGGGAAAGACCCTTGGATCCTTGGAGAAGGTAGCTACTTCCTCCTGCGGGCACCCTCATGGCTGGGAACTATTAAACATTCTTGATGATGTTGTTTGAAAGTGATGGGAAAGGAAAAGAAATAAGTGATGTGCCAAAGAAACTGCTGTTAAATTAATAAAAAGTCAGGTTAATCTGAGCTCTACAACCTCATGCAACCGTGGTAAGTGTGTGTGTGTGTGTGTGTGTGTGTGTTTGTGTGTGTGTGTGTGTGTGAGTGTGAAGGGGAAGTAGGGGGGTAGAAAGAGGCAGAAAGAGGAGAGATGTCATTAATTGATGCTAATGACTCATATTTCTATAGCACTTTCCAAATTAAGAATAAGTATGTATTATGATCCCCAATTTTTACATAGGAAGAAAATTGAATCTCTAAGAGATTAAGTAAAGTCGGTTAATTGGAGCCCATGTCACATAAGGAAGATTCCTGTTCTCCCTATTTATAAGCCCAGTGTACCTTCTCCTCTGTCCTCAGAGCTAGGTGTAACACAAAGTGTTGGACCCAGAGTTGGGAAGACCCGAGTTTAAATCCTACCTCCTCAGAAACTTGCTAGCTGGATGCCCATGAGCAAAGTCTTTAGTTAACCTCTCTGACCATCAGTTTCTTCATCTGTAAAATCACAGCAAGAGTACTTACCTCACAGGGTTGTTAGAAGAGTGGAGATCATGTATGCCCTCTGCAAACTTTAAAAGTCAGCATATGTAAATTGCATTTAAAATAAAATGTACACCAGTCAGGCAAAGCACCTGCTGTGTACCAGGCACAGTGCTAACAGCTAGGGACACAAAGAAAGGCAAAAGCATTCCCGGCTCTCAAGGAGCTCACAGTCTAACGGAGACGAACATGCAAACAACCAAGTACGCCAGTGATTTTTTTTTTTTTACTAATATATAGTTCTTGTTGCAGAATGTCCTTCATCATCTCCCCTCTTGATTCAGTCCAAGTCACTATGTAGATGGGCCAGATAGATAAAATGGAGAAGCTTTAAAAAAAAAAAGTGAAATTGATTACGTTCTTGCTGCTTCAGCAGGGAGCTGGGCAGGTGGGAGATAGGGGACCTTTAGTATGTTCCGCCACCACATCCCGTGTTCATTCATCTCCCACCACAGGTTCTCCGGCAGAGAAGAAGGCAGAACCCCCACCTACTAAGCCGACAGTGGCCAAGACCGGGATTGCACTCATTAAGGATTGTTGTGGGGCCACTCAATGCAACGTCATGTAGCCCCTGGAGGGCCCTCCTTCCACCTTGGGGCCACCCCACCCTCTTATCTTCATAGCCCCCATTTCACTGGGGCTAAAACAAAACAAAAAAACTTTATGAGGCAGAAGGGATCAAAGGCAACCCCAATTCTGCCACTAGGGCCATGGGCGTGGTGGGGCCCAGCCGTCATGTACAGAGTGTAGCAATAGGGAGTCCCTCACTGTTGCATGGCCCTCCCCATGCGCATGCTGAATACAGGAGTTATGTATAGCAGTTTATCCAACCATTGGGAAAGAGCTGTCTTTTTAAAAAGAAAAGTATATATACATATAGATATATACATATATATATAATCCCATTGTGCAAACAAGCTGGGAGAGGGGCATGTTCCCCAAGTGTGTACAATTGTGATTTTTAACAATTTAGCACTTTATAGGACTAGTCCCATGCCCCTTATCTCGTTGAAACTGCCCCTCCTCCTGTTTCCCACCTTGCCCTTACTTGAGGGGCTCTGCCAGTGTACCAGATGACAGGAGTTACAAGAAGCCAGCACCGTTTCTTCAATCCTATAGTAGTGGGAGCCCCAGACTGTGGACTTCTTGGGTCAGTGAAGAAAGGGACAAGAGGGCGCAGCCCCTGCCATTGCTGGCCATTTGGCATCTTCCCCAGCTGTTGTTTGAGTGCTGTTGTGGCCATTCCCTGCTCTCATATGATGTGTGTGAGCCTGGGTCAGCCTTCCCAGCCTAAGTCTCTCACTAGAGCTCAGGTCCCCCTTCTTACATTTCCCATGAAGGCCATTCTTTGTAGGTACCACCTTATGTGTGTTTGGCCTCAGTCAGAATAGTCAAGCCATGGGGAACAGCTTGTGTGATGAGGACACAGAATAAAGAACTGAGAGGGGCCCTCTACACTTGCCACCAAGGCGAGGGTCACCAAAAGGGTCACCAAAGAAGCTGCCATGAGTGTGACTGCTTCAACAGCCAGATTTGACTTCTTGAGGGACATGAGAGAGCCAATGGATGCGAGAGTCAGCGTAACCCAACGTCTGTGTTCCACTGTGCAGTGGCTTATTTTAATCAGTCTGCCAATTCAACCCATGTAAATCGCTATGTACACTTGCTGTAGCCAGCAGGGCGCGGTTTGTGCAACATCTCTATGTTTGTGTGGCCTAAATAGTTATGTGACTCAAGATTTGCTGATGTGCAATCATCCATCTGGAAAAAAAATAATAAAAATGCAAACAAATGAGCATATATCACTTTTAAAAGGCTTCTCCTGCCTGCTAAGACCAGCACCCAGGAGCCTGAGGTCAAGAAGCTCCCTTCTCTGCCACCACTTACGGTGTAAGCTTTAGGACTCATCCAAGTTAGTTATGAGTGTAAACTAAGGCCAACAAAAATGCCTTTCAGTCCAGGTGGTCTAAGTTTGGGAAACCCAACCTGGGTAAAATAGAGCAGATGGCTGCTGTTCCCCACACCTCCACCCAGGCTCCAGAGGGCCTAGCTGTTCTCCCTCCCCACAGAGAATGTGGGAGTCAAAATCCCAATGCCAAGCCCATTACAAAGCAATCACTCACTGCTCCAACCAGCAAATGTAGATTGAAGTCTTCATAAAAATGCCACCTCACATATGTCTGCCTGGCCCTGAGCTAAACCCAACTCATACTCTTGCCACACTTATTGATTTTTTTCTTATTTATTCTAGCATTTCACACAAAGGAGGGAGAAAAGTAATTATCCAAGCAGGTCCTGGAACACCGGTAATTCTGCACAGATCTAAAAAGCCTTGCTCGGAATGTCATACACCCACAGTCAACCCCACAAATACAGAAAACAGCTTCAGCAAAGAGGTTATCCTTTAAAAAAAATGTTCTTGAATAGGATTGTAAAATCAGAGCAAATCTCCGGTCCCTTCAGCCCAGGATTCCCTTTCAGATGGCACTAAGGAACACTTTGTGAGAAAGAATGGCCATTATTCTCTGGTACGTTATCTTCACAGGTTAAGGGTGTGTCTGCGACAAACTTAGTTTCTCTGCAAACAGCATGCTAAGGGCTGATGATCTGTGTGACATAGTACATTCACCTGTCACAGCCAGTAGACCTCTGGGGTAAAGCTAGCCTTTAGCTGCCCACAAACCTGCATTTCTGGCCAAGTGGGAGTAAAGTGGGCAGCAGGGCTATGTTTGGCTATTAATGCTGAAATGAAGAGAAACACTGAATTTCAGGAGTGTGGGGGCATCTGGCAGAACCTAGAAAAGATTGGGAAGATCCAAATAGATAATAAGCCTAGCCCACATTCACATAGCTAGCTATAAGGATAACAAGGAGAGACCAAGAAGGCCCAGATAAAAACACAAGGGAAAGGAAATTTAAGGGAGCTTCAGTCAAAAAATGGATAAAGCTTTCTGAGAGTGAATCACTGCTGGTAACAGGATCAGGTGGCTTTCTCACTTTGGACTGGATCTGCCAATGTCAGGGTCCTGCCTAATTTAAAATGTTAAAAGTCATAGTTCATCAAACATGAATCCAATATGAGCTCCCAGGGCAAGTTTGTGTTGGCCAGGCTTGATTCCTGCTCTGCTGAAATGTGTCCCATTGGGGTCCTTTTCCAAGACAGTCCAATATATAGAGATAAAATTTCAAGGAAAAAAAAAGTGAAGGAGAAGTGAGGGGAGAAATGAGCACCAGAACCATGGAAATAAGTTCTCAGTACTCTCCTGCTGTTTGTCAGTGGTCCTGTGATCTGACACAGGCCTGCCCATGAGAAAAGAGTACAGAAGATGACGTCAAGGTCATAGCCCTCGCTGATGCTATCAATGACGGTTATCACCGCCCAATCCTTTGGCATATTCTGGTATATATTTTAAGCCATTTGCAGTGCAGAGCAGTAAGCTTAAGCATACATAACATAGGGACATGCAAAGACACACAGAAAAAGTCACCTAGGTAACTAAACTCCTCAGAGTTGTACATCTCTGCCATGGAGGGGTCTTTGTATGTTACCTTTCTGTTCCCTATAGGTTAACTGCCCAGCCTTTTTATGTGCAGTAACATTTTTTTAACTTGTTCTAGAGAACAAGGACCCTAAAAGATATATCCTAATCACAACCTCCAACACTACAGAGTAAAGTTAGACCAAGAACCCACTCTATTCTGCAAGGGAATTTGCTAATACTTGGTCTCTAGTGCTGCCCACAACTCCTTCACATGGGTGTTGAGGGAGTCAGGGGACCCCTCAGCCAAACTGACTGTTATTCTGACTTCCCCTTCCCCTCCAGCCAGAAGCAGCTCATTTGTTTCTGGCTGGTGGGCAATTCAAGATGACAGTTTGGTCGAGAGATTTCTTCCAGTTCCAGAGATAAACTAAAGATTCTTTTTTGTTTATTTAATGTTTCCTACTAAAGTGTTCTTCCCAGACACCAGAGCAGGCTATAATTGATTGGAGGTGACTCATGGCAAGTCAGGGGTACTGCAGAGCCTTAGATAAATTTGCTCTTATTAATCAGCCACCCCTCTACCTGGAGGCGTGGGATCCTCTATATCATATTCACTGCAGGGCCTTAGGAATCTTCTCCAAGTCTAATTCGCCCTAAGCAGAGGATGGCAGTATCTGTTTTCTTACAACAGAATAAATATATCAGCCAAAGCGGTAGAGCTCATCTCTAAGGGAGCCAATTTATGATGCCAATTTCAAGGTTGGACATCACTTGGTTTGGTTTGGTAAGGGGGAACTGGTGATGGAGCAAAATCTCTATCAATAGTACTGGCTGCAGGTAGTACAACTAAGTGCTGTTCCTGGCCGGCACCCCCAGGGCTGGGAGCATTTGGGGTTTTAATTTTCTATAGGTTTATCTTATAACCTCAACCTTTTGTGAATGCCCAAGGCATAAAGACATTTCAGAAAGCAAGTTGATATCTGGACGTATTTATCACAGAAGCATGAAAGAGAAGGGAACAAGCTGAAGTCAGCACTCTGAAATCCCAAACTGTTCTATGTTACTATGTGGTTGGTAACCACCTAATATAGATATGGTTGGTTCAAATGTGGCATAGATGGATACCATCTGGAATCTAGTCGACCAAGAATCCATGGGAGAACACAATGCTTTTGTGACGAAGAAGAGGGCTATACCTACCCTTCCAGGAGTCTACTGGAATGGAATAAGCAGGATCCAGGACTTCCAAAGCAAGACAGTCTCTCCTATGGGAATTAAGGGTACACTGGGTGTTGTATTCCCCATGTCTGCAGATCCAGGGAGATCTCCTGTCTGCCACCCAGATGTCCATATCTGTCTCAACCACCTCTTTCAAACTCCTCTGAAGTATCTGCCCCATACCCCGCACCCTGGCTCAGAGGAGTCCCTCAGTCACATCTTCCTCTGGGGATATAGTACAGCATCACCATGCTACACTGTGGCTCAGAAATACTTCCTGAAGCTTGGGCAGAAGTGGGCTTATACTTAAGTCCTGCTTTGTTCAAGGCACTATGCCAGGTATGGGGTGAGGGAAAGGCAAATGAAAAACACTCCTTTCCATCAAGCACTTCACATTCTAATGGGAGAAAGCTAGGCCATGAACCTAAAAGATCTATTTAATTCTTTTTTCCTACCACCTCAGACCTCTCTTAATTTGGTTTATTGAAGAGTTGTTTGTGGAACTCAGGAGATTGCTGAAGGCAGATGATTGTGTGGGCCTGCCTTAGCCTACAAAGAACAGTAAGAGGGCTGAGTAGAAGATGGAGGCTATGGAAATGCCTGCATTGCTGTCTAGCCTAAACCTACTGAGAAAGGGAGGAGGCTAGGCCATGAGGTGTAATTTGAAGAGAACTGGTTCTGGAAATGAGGGAACCTGGGTTCAAATCTTGCCTCTTGACATTTACTATTCATATGGCCGTGGGTAAGTCATTTTGCTCCCCCAGCCTTGGTTTCTTCATTTGTAAAATGAGAGGGTTAGACTAGATGGTCTCTAAAGAATCTTTTAGCTTAAGATCTATAATCTTATCATCTTAAACCATTGAAGGGTAAGAAATGATAATTTTCCAGCACTGACAACCAGAATACTCTGAACTCTTTCTTTTAGATATAAACCACCAGGGGCTCTGGTTTTATCATGGCCAGCATTTCTGCTCAGGTAGCTCTCTCCTCCCATCCTCATATGCTTTGTTCACACAGAAGGTCTCAGTTCTCTCACTTGGCTTTACTTCTCCCCTGGAGTTCAGCTGGCCCAGCTCTTTCCACACCTTTCCAATTGCCAGTTAGGCAATAATTCAGAAAAAAGGTGACAGACAAAAGGGGTAAATTATCAACACTATAACATTAAATACTGCTGGAAGATTTTCTTCTCCAGAAATCCTCTGCCCCAGAATATGCTCCAAACCCTGATACTCAACAGAGAAACTATATTTTTGTTTAAAAAAAAAAAAAAAGCCTGGAAGTTTAAGGGGCTAGAAACACAGACCTTCATGCATACATGTATAGGAGTTAAGACCAGAGGTTCTCAACCTGTGGGTTATGTTCAATTTATAACAATGAAAATACATCCTGCATATCAGATATTTACATTACGATTCATAACAGTAGCAAAATTACAGTTATGAAGTAGCAATGAAAATAATTTTATGGTTGGGGGTCACCACAACATGAGGAACTATATTAAAGGGTTGCAGCATTAGGAAGGTTGAGAACCACTGAGTTAGGCTCATCAAAAAAGGAAGCTCACTTCATGGAACTGCATCTGCCAATCTCCATAAGAAGGAAGTAGTCTGTCCTACGTAAGGAATAGAGGGGAGAAAGGAGATAGAATAGATAATCCCCCTGGTACCACGTTACAGTTGCTTTCTTTGAATTTCAGAAGTCCAATTTCTTCAGTTTCTCCTTGTATCAATCTTCCTTATCCCTACTCATACAACCAACATTCTAGTTCAGGGTTTCATCACTTTTTACTTGGACTACTGTAACAATTTCCTAATTGGTCTCTGTTTCAAATTTCTCCCCTCTCAAATCCACTCTTCAAACAGCTAGCAAAATGACTTTGTTTACACAAAGGTCTGTCTGACCATGCTATTCTCTTGCTGAATAAACTAGAGCAACTATTTCCTAGATGTAATATTCAAAAATCAAATATAAAATACAAAAAAAAATTGAATACAAAACTCTCTGTTTAGCACTTAAAGCCCTTCACAAGCTCATCCCAATCTACCTTTACAGGCTTGGTATGTTAGTCCCCTTCATGCACTCTACAATTCAGTCCACAGTCCTTATTACTCTTCACATATATCACTGATCTCTCATCACCTTTGCTCTGTTTAGAAGACCTATAGTACCTTCTCACCTCCACCTCTTAGAATTCCTAGTTTCCTTCAAATGAAACTTTTCCTGACCCTCCCAACCACTATAATACCTGGAAAATGTTTTTTCCCCCAAATTGCTTTGTATTTATTTTGTGCACACACATATACATGCATACATACTGCACACACACATTCCATCCCTTCTACAGAAGGTAAGCTTGAAAGCAGGGACTTTTTTTTTAATAAATAGTATTTTTTTCCCAATTACATATACAGTCTTCAACATTCATTTTTATAAAATTTTGTTCTTATGATTTTTATTTTTATTTATATTTTTATATTTTTCTGTAAGATTTTTGTTGTTTATAAGATTGAGTTCCAAATTTTTCTCCCTCCCCAAGGCAACAAGCAATCTGATATAGGTTATACATATGCAATCATGTCAAATATATTTTCACATAAGTCATGTTGTGAAAGAACAAACAAAATAAAAGGAAAAAGCCACACACACACAAACACACACACACAAAACCAAAAAAAAGTGAAAATACTAGGCTCTGATCTGCATTCAGACTCCGTAGTTCTTTCTCTCAATGTGGATAGCATTTTGAAGGCAGGGACTACCTTGTGTATTCTGTATTATTTCTGTAGTCCTTAAGAACTAGCACAATGCCAGGACCACAGTAGGTGCTTGATAAATGACTGCTTAAAATAAATGATCTATTGATTCATTTCAACAAATATTTATTAAGCACTTAACTTTGTGCTGGGCACTGGAATATGAAACTAATCACCATCAATACAAGAAAACTGTACATTACTTCTCCTCAAGGAGAATAATTATATTCTACCTGCCACTTCCTCATCTTTGGGATTCTAAGACTAGGCTTGGGGTCTGGACTCTAGGCCTGGAGTCAGGAAAACCTGAGTTCAAATGCCGCCTCAGACACCAAGTGTGTGACCCTGGGCTAGTCACTTAATGCAGTTTGCCTCAGTTTCCTCATATCTAAAATGAGCTAGAGAAGGAAATGGCAAACCACTCCAGTATCTTTGCCAAGAAAATCCCAAACGGGGTCATGAAGAGTAAGACAAGACTGAACAACAAAAGCCAGAGATCTGGTTACCAGAGGCCTGCTTCCCTACCATTTCATTGCTATTTTATAATTCATTCTACTTGATGACACCAAAAGCCACGAAAAGAAAAGAAAATAAAAACAGATCCATCTTACCCAGAGAGTCGTTCTTAAGAAGGCTGAGTCGCACAGAAACTATCAAAGTACTTCAAAGCAATTTTTTGCCTGGTTTTCTCCCCTCTGATCTTATCAGAGGATTTTCTTTTCCCAGGCTCAATTTTCCCCTCCCTGGCTATGGCATGATATTGGAAATTCAACAAGACTTAGAACTGAATACTGCCTCAGACGTTTCCTAGCTGTGCTGATCCTGGGCTCAATCTACATCTCAATTTTCTCATCTGGAAAATAGGGATAATGATTATACCTATCTCACAAGGTTGTTGTGAGGCTCAAATGAGATAATGCATGGAAAATGCTTTGAAAACCTAAATGAGAGCTACAGTGGGAATCATCATCAAATACCCAGTCATGGAAGAGTCAGATGTTGTGTGATGAAATAAAATGATGCTGACTCTGCAGGAAGGTTACCTGGGTTCCAGACCCTGGCTCTGACACCAGCCATGTGGCCTTGGGCACCTTAGCCTCCTCATTTACAAGATGGACATGATACTTGCATGACCTATTTATACCACAGACTTGTTCTGAGAAAGGTTCTTAAGTGTGCGCTATTTATTACACTGATTCAAACACCAGAATTCTTCAGTTCCAAGCTCTTGACTCCCACAGTCATAAGCACTGTACTGTGGAGATGCCCGAGAGCAGTGCTGGAGGAGGCTGGCTATTGTAAACATTCCCACCACTGCCACAACATGTGAAGGACTGCACTTTCCAGAAGAAACAACTCCTGAAGTGTCCTCTCCAGCTAAGCTTATCCTGAGAAGAGCTTAGGAGGTACAGTGTGCTACAGAAAGCACATGCCTGGAGGTTGGCTCTCGCTGTCAGCTCTGTAAGCTTGATGCCTCAGTGTACCACACTTTCCACTAGAATTCCAATTTTGAATAGGTCAAGACATCACCAAATTCTGATCCTAAGTCAAACTTCCCCATACTAAGGAATAACATCTTAGCTATTAAAGTTGTAACTTGCTTAATTAACTCTGTAGTTCTTAACCTTTTTTTGTGCCATGGTAGTCTTTGTATTTCTCTTCAGAATCATGTTTTTAAATGCATAAAATGAATTACATAGTATTACAAAGAACATCAATTATACTGAAATATAGTTAACACAATTATTTTTTAAAAAAAAACAAATGGTCCAGAGCAGGGGAACAAAAATGGTATGGTTTGGGAAGGATTCTGTTCCTGCCCTCTTTCCAAAGGAGGAGAGAAGAGCACATGTTCAGGCCAGAGTTTTTCCTCTACAATGATCCTTGCTAGTTTTAGAGGGGTAGACCTAATACTGGAATATCCAGGGCTCCAAGACGATTTCCAGATTTCTACCTTCCCCTGTCCCTTGTTCTGGGAATTTTAGCCTCTACAACTTGCTTCTGTCTATAGCAAAGATCCTTAGCCTGCAGTCCATGAACTTGTTTTTAAAAAATATTTTGTTAATTTTTTTTATATGATTGGCTTCTTTTGTAATCCTATGTGTTTTATTTATACATTTGAAACATCACTATGAGAAGGAATCTACAGGCTTCATCAGACTTCCAGAGGGTTTTGTGGCACAAGAAATGACCCACATTAGAGGCAAGTTTACATAGGAGAAAAGAGGACTGAATGTGGAGTCAAAGGTTTTGAATCTTGGCCTTGACAATTACCACTCACATGAATATCTTTTTCTGTCCCTGTCCATAACAGAATTTTGGGGTCTCAGGGAAATTTCACAAGAGTCAAACAAGTCAGTAATGCTTAAAACAAAAGGTCTTTATTTCTAAATATTTTAACTCACATAAAGAAAAGCTAGAGCCCTAAGATAAATTAAGAAGGAAGGAGAGAGACAATTAAGGATGTTAACTTGAGTCACCAGAACTTTAAGAAAAATGCCCTTCAGGAAACTGCAAGCAGAGGAATGGGGTCAATGGTCCTATGTGAGGCTGGCTACACCCAGGTTCTGTTAGGCTTTTATTACATCACATGGGTTTTTTTTCCTTCCTTTCTTCTTTTTTAATCAACTCTATCCCAGGATCTTATTGATGCAGGTAAGGGGCTATGAGTTTTAGGCAGAGGGTAATGCAGGTTCTCATACTTCGGCATGCCTCATTAGTTTCCAGTCTCTAATATCACAGACAGGGAAACACTAGGAGATTGGTTGCCAAAGCCCCAAATGCCCAAGCATGGAGCTGAGAATTTTCCATAAAAGGGAAGAAGAGCCAGTATAGAGTGGAAGCATCCTATTACAAGAAAGGGTAGATCCCAATAAAAAATAGAGCGGTTGTTTTCTGTTTTGCTTTGTTTTTTTGTTAGCTGATCGCAATGACCCTAGACAAATTATTCCCCTCCCTGGGCTTGTTTTCCATTTGTAAAATGAAGGGGCTAGATTAAGTGTTCTAAGGTCCCTTCTACTTTAAATCCCACAGTGATCAAAAAAATTAACCGTTAGCTTCAGATTGTTTCAGATTATGTTAGCAACACACAAAGTTATTTTATAACTCAAATTGAACTGAATCCATCCAACAATCATTTATTAAGTACCTACCACATACCTACCACATACAAGGCACTGGGGATACAAAGACAAAAAGCACTCAAGGAGCTAACACTGGTGGTGGTTGGGTTACAATATTTACATAAATGCAATAGAATTTGAGGAGAAAGAGCACTGACAGCCAGGAAAATCAGAAAAGCTTTCTTGTAGGACCTAACACTTAAGCTGGCCCTTGCAAGAAGTTATGAGGCAGAAGGTGGAAAAGGAATACATTCCAAGCATCAGTTATAGCACCTGAGAAGCACAGAGACTGGAGACAGAATAGCAGGAACAATTTGAATGGAGCAGAAAATGTGTGAAGAGAAAGTAACATGAAGCCTTGGAAAGGTAAGCTGGTATTGAATTGTGGAGGCCTTTACATGGGGAACTAAGGAATTTGCAATTTCATGTGGATGATGGGTGATGTTTTGGCTTGTGCATAAGTTGGATTTAAGTGAAGTACAGTTGCACAAAGTTGTCAGCCTCACTCTTTCTTCCAGAGTCCAGTGGCAAGACAAAAGTCAGGATGACTGGTGATGGCCCAGAATGGAGTGGAATAACCTCAGTCTTCAATGTGTAACCAAGCTCTAAGTGCCTCACATCCCCTGTTTCTGCCCCCTTCAAGGCCCATTGGAACAAAATGTTCTCATCCACCCATTCTACCAGAGGAAGTCTTCACACACTTGTGGTAGGCACACCCCTAACTCATGATGGGTTTGAGGCCTGCTGAAATGGTTTACTAGAGTGTGGCTGCTGCACATGCTACAACTTCTTGGAGCCACAGTTGAGAGCTGGGTGAGAGATGTACACCACAGGTAGAAGAGAAGCCCTGAAAAGGGCTTGGTAATCCCTCACATCAGAGGTGCTAGTCCTCTCTGAACAACCATACATTTCATGTAGAGCAAGAGGGAGCCACAAGACATTCTTGAACATAAAGTTATTTTGGCAGCTGTGTGGAGGATGGATTAGAAGAGACAGAGAAATACAGCATTTATTAAGCATTATGGGCCAGGCATAGCGCTGAGTTCTGGGGATACAAACATAAGCAAACAAGGTATTCCCTGCCTTCAAAGAATTTATACCCTAATGAGAGACATCAACCCATAAAGAGGAGTTGGAAGAGGGTTCACACTGGTCAGCAGAGTGTGGAAATGATGAGGAAACAGCATGGAGGCCTGGTTCCAGGAAAGATCAAACAAAAACTCACCCATAAGACCCAGGGGCAAAGTTCAAGAAGGGAAAGATTTGAGGCAGATTAATTAATTAGATTATGGAAATAGTCCAGGTGAGAGGGAATGAGCTACAGTAGTAGACAAGCAAATGGAGAGGAGGTGACAGGTACTCAAACTATTGTGGAGGTGAAATTGTTAAAACGTGACAAGACTGCATATAGGACATGGGAAAGAAAGAAATCTGGGTGACTGGAAGAATAATGGCGTCTAGAATAGAGAGGGAGGTGTTTTGGACACATCTGAATTTGAGATATGGGACACTGGGGTGGAGATATCTAGTGGGCTTTTGGTAATGCAGGTCTGAAGCTCAGGAGAAAGATTAAAGCTGAATTCAGATGTATTAGCAAATAAAGAAATACTAACTTTCAGAGCAGTTCCAACCATGCCTTATTAAGTTTAGTATCCATTTTTTTCCATCTTTTAAAAAAAATATCACTTATCTTTCCCAATGAATTCCACCAAATTCTCTCTCCTGTAAAGCCATCCCCTATAATAAAGAATAAAAAGGGGAGAGGTACTCAGCAGAACAAATCCACCTTTCTGTGTACATATATGTCTCTGTGTGTGTATACATATACACACATACATGTAGTCTTCCTTATAGTCTCCCATTGCTGCAAAGAAAGAAGAGAGGTAAAGTTGGCATTCATTATCACAGACTGCTCTAAAGTATGCCAAAAGCCCTCAGATTTACTTCTCAAATAAGTCACCTACCCTCAAATAAAATAACCCTCCTTTCATAATCAGGGTTCACTATTCAAGAAAAATTATGTATTCATGTTCTCTGGGGTATATGAGAACCTATGAGAGAACCAAGAAAACTACAAACTGTAAGTAATGCAAGCTCCTTGAGGTGAGGAGCCACTTTTTTTTAGTATCCCCAGTTATCTAGCATGCACTTAATAAAAGTTTGTATAATTAAATTCACCATCACCACCACCACCACCACCCTGCCTCTTCCTGCCACCTCCCACTCAACCTGTCCCCACACTCCCTTACACCACACACACCTTGAAGGAGTCTAAAGAAGATTGTGAAAAGACTGGAGGCACCCATGATGAAGAAGGAAAGACTTAGAGAGGATACAACAGTTTTACCTATTTGGCTCCAAAAGGCAGTGCTAGGAGGAATAGGTGGAAACAGCAGAGACCAATTTAAGGAAAAACTTAGTAATAATTAGTGCTATCCAAAAATGGTATGCATTCTCAGGAGGTGGTGGATCCCAACTTTACTGAAGTCTTCAAACTGGATGACCACTAGTTGGAAATACTGTGGAACAATTTCCTGATCATGTATGAGTTGGGCCAGATGACCTCTGAGGTCCCTGCTAGCTCTGATTCTTGAATGTGACACCTATAATAAGAATAACAAAAGAACTCCAGAATCTTGTAATCACATTTAACAACTCAAAATCAAACAAAACCAAAATGTGGATATTTATCATAGTCAGACCTAAAGTCAATCTAATAGTTCTCTTGTCCCTGTATTGCCCAGAGTAAGTATAATGCTGTGAGTCTTCCCCATGGCCAATATTCAACCATTCCAAAACACAGCATTCTGATCTAGTGAAAGTTACCTCTCCAATAATTTCACACCACTTTGAATACCTCTTGTGCAGTTATCATATCCTAATTGGTATTGCGTTTATCATCTTATCTATATCAGATTGTAACCACCTTGAGGGGAAAGGGTCAAGTCCTTTCATCTTCATAATTTCTTCAAGTCACCAGCATAATATATTACATACAGTAAATGCTTAATAAACATTTGTTATTTAATAGACCAAAAGAGGCAATTGTGATGCTTTAGGGGAAATGAGATGATTCATTTTTCACCCTATTATGATTCAAGCAACTGTAGAGAATAATTTTCATAAGCCTGATGCTAAACTCCAATTATTCAGATTAAGAGAGAGAGAGGACATAGTTAATTGGAAGGGTCATATAAGATAGCCTAGATTCTAGAGGGCAGAGCCAAGATGGCAGAATAAAAGCAGGAACTTACTTGAGCTCATTCCCAATTACCTCCAATACCTGTAAAAAATGACTCTAAACAAATTTTAGAGCTACAGAACCCACAAAATGACAGAGTAAAATATGTCTCCAGCTGAGGAGAGCCTGGCAGGCCAACAGGAAGGGTCGATCACACCTAGCTAGGAGGTGAGCGCAGTCCCTGTGGGCCATACCATTACAGACTGGTAACACAGACCAGGCCAGAGCACACTTCAGGGGACTGAATCACTGGCAGCTGTGGTGGTTTCCAGAATTCTCAACCCATAAACAACAAAGAGAAAGTAAAAGATCAATGAGAAAAGTCTGTGGGACCTGGGTGAGAGAAGAACCGTCTGGCCTTGCCCCTGGGGCAGCAGAGGTGGTTGTGGCAGCTATAGCAGCGGCTGCTTCCAGGGCTCCAGGCCCACAGATGATGAGTGGCTGACTAGAGGACAAATGCAGGAACCTCTTTGCTGGCAATGAGGCAGGATTCTCTTGCTTTGGCTTGCTTAGATCTGGGTCACGGTCTTGGGGGCGATCCTGGAGTGAGGAGTGCTGGTGTAGCAGAGTTTGTTGAGGCTGTGGAGAAGCAGTCCTCCTCACAGTTCTGAGGCAGGTGCCTAGAAGAAGCTCTGACAACAGCTGCACAAAACCCCAGAATTTTGGGACACAGCACTCTCCACCCTGGAAGCAGAATTCTACTGTGGCAAATAGCTCAAAAGTCATGTAATTGGCTGGCAAGATGAGCAAACAGAGGAGGAGGAAAGAAGGGGAGAGAGAGAGAGAGAGAGAGAGAGAGAGAGAGAGAGAGAGAGAGAGAAAGAAAGAAAGAAAGAAAGAAAGAAAATCAAGTAAGAGAAGTAGAGGAAAAATTGGGAAGAGAAATGAGAACGATGCAAGAAAATCATAAAAAAACAAGTCAACAGCTTCCTAAAGGAGACCCCAAAAAGTACTGAAGAAAATAACACCTTAAAAAATAGACTAACTCAAATGGCAAAAGAGGTCCAAAACGCCAATGAGAAGAATGCCTTTAAAAGCAGAATTGGCCAGATGGAAATGGAAGTTCAAAAGCTCACTGAAGAAAATAATTCCTTCAAAATTAGCTTGGTGCAAATAGAAGCTAATGACTTTATGAGAAATCAAAAAATTATAAAACAGATTCAAAAGAATGAAAAAGTAGAAGGCGTTTTCTTTTGGGGATCTTTTTCAGGAGGTGATCGGTGAATTCTTTCAAGTTCTATTTTGGTCTCTGGTTCTAGAATATCCGGGCAATTCTCCCTGAGAATTTCTTGAAAGATGCTTCCTAAGTTCTGTTTTTGATCATGGCTTTCTGATAGTCCAATAATTTTTAAGTTCTCTCTCCTGGATCTGTTTTCCGGGTCAGTGGTTTTTTCAAGGAGATATTTCACATTGTCCTCTATTTTTTCATTTGTTTGGATCTGTTTGATAATATCTTGATTTCTCATGAAGTCATTTG
>CM053590.1:136886018-136924708 GCA_028646515.1 Pseudochirops corinnae
TTCTTACTTTGCTTCTTATGCTTATTCTTACTTATGGTTGTTCAGACCGTGATTTTTTTTTTAAATCTCTGTGGGGCTCTGCTTCCAGAAGGGAAAGCTCTGTCCCAAATCGCTGGGGTCCTCCCGGCTGCCGTAGCTCTCAGGAAGATGCTGGGACTCTTCCTATTTACTTCCGCCTGACTGGATAATGAAGACTCCAAGACCGAGGCCCAAGACCGCGATCCGGATCCAGGCCGCTCAATGCAAGAGCACTGGCCTCAGAATAATCGCTTAGTCCCCCTGCTGTCTGCAGGCCGCAGGCGGGAAGCTACAATGTGGAGGCGGGCGCAAAACCTCTGCCTTTCGCTTTTCCGCTCTGGAGGCCTTTCGGCCAGACTGCTTTTCTACCCCTTTTGCACTTCCCACTTAGCTAATTCTGAACGCTGCACGCAGCTGCTGCTAATCTGCTCACCAGAGAGGCTCCTCCACTCCTCCCGTCTAGCCGCCCCCGGGGCACAGCTGCAGCTTCAGGCCAGGCTGGTTTCGGTTCGCAGTGCTGATATGGTTCCTCGTAGCCAAGCTGACTTTAGTGGGAAGTATCTTTGTGTGCGTTTTGGAGTTCTAGGATTTGGTTTAGAATCCTATTTTATGGGTATTTTTGGGTGGCTTTGTGAGAGCTGCGATATGTTGCTGCTGCTACGCCACCATCTTGGCTCCGCCCCCCCAAAAAAGTAGAAGGCAATGTGAAATATCTCACTGGAAAAACCACTGACCTGGAAAATAGATCCAGGAGAGAAAATTTAAAAATTATTGGACTACCTGAAAGCCACAAACGAAACAAGAGCCTAGCCATCATCTTTCAAAAAATTATCAAGGAAAACTGTCCTGATATTCTAGAACCAGAGAGCAAAATAGAAATTGAAAGAATTCACCAAACGCCTCTTTAAAAAGAAGATCTAGTTATAGCAAACCAGACTGACTTTAGGACAAGTCAAGTAATGTATTCTCTTGCTATTTTTTTTAGATTTGCTTCCACTGATTTATCAAATGAGGTTCAGATGCACTTTTAAAAAGTGCTAAGACATAATGTCTGCACTACACATTTCAAACTCTTGATTCTGTCTATAAATATACTTGTTACTCTCTAAAGAACACAGTGACAGAATAATTCTGAAAAAATGCTTGGATGAAAGATGTTTCAAGTAACATTAAAGGACCTGTGGTTTTGCTGGATGGGAATACCATTCTATAAACTGAGAGCTTTGGAGAGTTGCCAAAGTCCAGAGAGCACAACAGAGTCAAGGTCAGAGGAAGAATTTTAACCCAGGTTGCTCTATCCATTATACAACACTGTCTTATGACATAGCACAAAATGAATTCTTCTGGAAAGGTAATTCTAGGAATGATTCCAGTTTTATCAATTAAAGGTTGGCTGAGTATGAGAAAGGGTTTGTGGTTACTAACTTTTCTAAGTCAAACAATAGAAACAGTCAGAAACTTTAAGACTCCTGACTGAGTGTAGAGCTACACTCATGACTGACCAAGTTGCTAAATTATGTGTTCTCCTTACTTAATGTCAATCAAGAAAGTCAGTTCATACATTTTGTACACAATAACTACTAGGTAAATTGTAAATACAATTTTCCCAAAGAACAGGTGGGGTATAGGGTGTTCAAAATGCAAAGAGACAACAGAAGATAGAGACGACAGTTTAAAATCCCAACATAACACTCATATGAAATACCACCAAAATGTTATGCTTGCTTGTAAATTTTATTGACAACTGTTTGGTCCCAACACACAAAACAGCACTTTGAACCACAAAAAGTGTTCAAACAAAGTAGACAGTTAAGAAAACATTTCTTCTCCTCTACCCAATCCAAAACAAACAGTGGAGGATGAGAGAGGGAGTTTTGGTGACTTTTTTTTAAACAGACAAATCTAAATTGGTAAATCTTTCCAACCAGAAATAATTTAATTGTCCTAATTCTTATAGATCATTTAATCACATCATTTAATTAAGCCTTTGGATTAAAAAAATATATTGCAATTGGATTGGCCACTTTATAATACATCATGAACACAACTTCCCACCTAATGAATTTTCTTACTTTCAAACAGCGATTTATTAGAATTACATATGGGCCTAGGCCCACCTGGCTGACCTCCATAAATAATATAACTGCCACATTCATAAGATATTGCAGGATTGCAGATTCTTCTTCCCTTATGATTGCCTCAAAAACCTTTTCTTTTGGACTGTTTCTGGTGACTTGTAATTATACCTTTCATGTTCTTTAAGTCCATAATATTTTGCATATTTTTAAAACAAAAGTACCAATGTGAAAATTCTGCCTTATGAAATCTTTGTGTAATTAACTGATGTTTTTGATCAATAAACTGATGAAAAGTTTAAAAGCATCTTTAAAAAAAAGTTATGTTTGCATTTTTTTCTCATCGTACTATGTCTGTAGAGGAAATATGCCTACAGAAGGAGTCACACTGTGCCATTATACTCAGAAAAATTTCCAGTGAATCTCCATCTGAATCATGGCCACATAACAAATACTAAGAATCTCTGGTTTCTTTCTTTTTAAACAAAACCTAACTTGTAAAATTATCTCTGTAGTAACTATTCTATGGCATTTTCCCAAATGCTGGCAATGAAATCTGAGCCCATTTTCTGGCTTTCTAGTACATTACAAAAATATTAACCTCAAAAAAGAAATCACTTAACTAGTGGAAGACATCGTGTGACAGGTTCTTTCTGTTTTATGAGCACTTCCATCTGTCTCTTTGCCCAACAAATACAATCCATTGTAAACGTTGGGTTTACCCAGAAGGTGTAAGAGTCCATCTGCCAATGGACATTTCAGCCAACTCTAAAGTAAGGCCATTCCACTAGTGCAGTGCTACTTCAAAGGCTGGCTTTTCCAAATGCCAAGATCAAACACCACAAACAACTGAACACGCTGTCAACACTAGAAGTAACCATCAGAATAAAAACAGTTAAAAGACGATATGCCAACATACACACAAAGCTTCCCAGTTACCAAAACTTGCTTTAAAAGTACAAAAGCAAGGTTAAGCAGATCAACCTTGGCCTTCCCCTGCATAGATAGAATCACTGTGTCTCTTTCCAGTGGAAATAGTATTGATACCTCTCAGGTTAAAGCGCTTCTCATAACCTGCTCTGATTCATAATTTATGCATTTAATGCATAGTTTAGAAAAATCAGACTCTTTCCCACCAATACCACCTCTAGACACACAAAATGTGTGTGTTGTAACTCAAACATTGACTTTAAACTCAAGACACTAAGACCATCTCCTTTTCCTTAACCTAATCCATGTCAAACTGGAAAATAACATAAAAGGGAAGCTTAAAACATCCTCATCTTCCAAGAAAGCTCCAAAATGGAACTGAAAGTGACAAAAAACATTTAAAATAAATTTTGTCACAAAGCCACATCTGTCATTTCCAGACATAGTAAAATGAAAAATAAGGTAGATTTACAAGTCACACAGAAACAATTACCATTCATACCCTTAGCTACAAATACATTCAAAACTCCTTGTTTACCCATTCCATTCTAGTGCATAAACACTTGTTTACTTAACAGGCTTTTGAAAGACAGATCATGCATTTTATTAATACTGTCTGAAAACAACATCAGTAAGCAGTGGTCTAACGAATATCTTATGCTACATGTAAGATTACACCACTGATGAAGTTTAATGGAAATAAAACCCAAATCTTTCTACTTGAGTTCTTACCTCTTTCTTTTTACCGAACAGCATGTTATTTCATTATAATTAAGAAAATTTGGTAAAATACCTAAAGGATTCTTATTGAATGAGTGCTGGGAAATTTTTTTAAATAATTAAAAAAACTCTTCAGCCAAAAGTTGTGTTCAAGGTAAAAGGAACAAAAATATTTTCAAATCCATCTTAATTGAAATTAAATGGCTCATAGGGGTTTTCATTAAAACATAAAAGGGTGTGCAAATAGCTTTGAACCTATTTTTTGTGTGCAGAGTCAGACAGTGCTTTTCCCTCCTATTTCCATGTCACAAATCAAAGTTAAAGCTTGGTTATGGGTGCAAAAGAAAAGTTGGCTGCCAATTTCACTTTGACTTTGTGTTGTTTTTTGGCTGGGCTCTCCATTGGGTCCTTGCTTGGCCGAGATTCTGAGATATCCAATGATGAACAAGGAGGCACTGAAACATTTTCCAATGCATCAGGCATCCCAGGGCCAGAGTTCCGTTTTTCTTTGCTTTCTGTCATTTTAGTTCGTTGTTCTTCTGTTAAAACCACAATTTCTGTGAGGACAGAAAGACAAACACTCATTCAGCTCCATCAAATGGGAGGAACAACTTGTTTGCATGACTTCTCTTTTCCCAAAACATACAGAGCAGCAACACTAGACCAACAGAGTTCTTTATGACTTGGTAGAGAAGTCCTAAAGAGTTGCTTGAGACATTTAGAGATTAAGGGACTTGTCCAGAGTCACAATGTTAATGAATGTCAGAACTGGGATTTGAACCTACATCTGCCTGAGCAGTGCTCTAACCATTATACTGGGCTGCCTCTAAACTACTTGGAATTAATTTTCCATGTCACATACCAGCATACCCTACTTTACAAAGTAGCTGTGCTTCTGAAAAGTTGTATCAATCAAATTTAAATAAACAGAATCCACATCATTCTACTGAAGTAAAAAATAATTTCATATGTTCACTCCATTTCTAGTTGATTTCTCAATAGGCAATGACTTCTGACACCTTTTTGTCTCAAGAATCTGTCAATTAGATAATGATCCATATATGAACTCACAACAGAAAAGGTACTACAGAATCCTAGGTGAATGAACTTTTTTGTAATAACAAACTTCCTCTATTTTAATGGTTGTGTAAACTTGATTTTTATGTACTGGCTTTCCTTAAAGGAAGATACACTGGTACTTGGGATTGTGCAAAATTCCACATACTCGAACATTCACTGAAAAACAGGGGCTGATACTTCATAACTTATGTAATCAGTATGGAAGTAGACAAATAATTTTGCCTATTATTAACCTTCAATTTCACAGAAAAAAATTTACCCAGGTGGTAGATCATCCAGACAGTCTGACTGTCATTCAAAGCTCCTTCATTACTTAGACATCCCTCACTCTCCCCTTTCTGGTCTTCTTATATCTTTTGTCACCCTTCTCCCCTCAAAAATCACATACTCCTCAATCTAGTTATCCTGGTCTCTTTGCTGTTCCTCAAACAAGACATTCTGTCTCTTGGTTTCAAGCACTTTCAGTGGCTGCTCCTCCAGACCTGGAAAGTTCTCCTTCTTCATTGTTACCTCTTGGTTCCCTTCAAGACCAAACTAAAATCCCACCTTCTACGGGATGGAAGCCTTTCCTCACTTAATTCTAGTACCTTTCCTGTATTGATTATTTACTATTTAGGCTATATTTAGCTTTTGTGTAGATAAACTTTAAGTTCCTAGCAACAAGTACTGTCTTTTGTCTTTCTTTGTATTCTTAGCACTAATCACAGTGAGTGGGACATACTATATACTTTAAAAAAATGCTTACTATTAGGTTATACTAAGAGAATACAAGAATAGGGAGGAGATAAAACTCAAAACAGTCTATACAACTGCTTTTGCATAGCTCTTACAAAAGCTCCTTGGGCAGGAAATTGAAATGAATAAATTAAAAGAGCTGATTTTTGTCATTTTACATAATATGCTGTTCTTTATAGGTATGTGGCACAATACTTATTTTATCTGTAGATTTCATTTATCCATGATACTCTCTTCATCCTGTTTGTAACAATAACTGAAAGCTAGTTATAAAGGTCAAACACTAGGAATTTTACCATGTAAAATAATAACTTCCATACATTTACCACTGTCCACTTAAATGTATACAATAATAAAAAAAATAATAGCTGCTTTTTCCAGGTAAATGACAGAAACTCAGTGAATCTTACCACAAGGAGTTCGGGGATGTTCCTCAAACTGAATAAGGTCGGTAGACTCAAGAATGACTGGATCAGGTCTCAGCTGTGGGGATGGTAAGCAAGAAGGGACTGGCTCACACAAAAGATCTACAGGTGAAGTATTAGTTAAGCAGAGGAGTTCCTGCTCAGTTTGATTAGGACCTGTGGGAAGAAAAGACCAGGAACACTCTGAAAATATCAACTGATCAGACTTTTAAGCCTTAAAGTGCAAGGGAAGTGATAAAAAAGAAACAAAACCCAGCAACTGCACAGCAGACATGTCCTAACCTAGAAGATTCCTTTTATAAAGGAAGAATGCCATCCTCCATCAAAAAATAGTTATTTGAAGAAAAAAGGTCCTCACTGTTTCTGGCACTCAAAAAACTTAAAAGAGTCCTAAAAGAATAAATTAAATGGATTACAGTGATTCAAAAGAACAAATTTATTTCTCCAAATTACTGGTTAATCTTTACCTCAGTCTTTTCACTTTTTAGATGGGAGAAATGCAATCAGCCCTGTCTACTTCAGAGGACTATGTGAAAACAATATTACATAGTGAATGTGAAAATGTTCTTTAAAAGTAAAAATTAAATATAAAGGCCAAATATAAATATAAACCAGGGGTGGGGAACCTGTAGCCTCAAGGTCACATGTAGCCTTCTAGGTCCTTGGGTGTGGCCTTTTGAGTGAGTCCAAGTTTTACAGAACAAATCCTTTTATTAAGGGGATTTGTTCTATGAAGTTTGGATTCAGTCAAAGGGCCACACCTGAGGACCTAGGCTCTAAACCTCTACCAGACCTACTGGCTTATCAATTGTAGACAAAATAACAGACATACCATACTATCTAGATCAGGCCTGCACAACATGCAGCCCACCAAAGGATTTTGGGCAGCCTGCAAAAAATATAGATGATGTAAAACATACTGCCTGTGGGCCACAGCCTGATTTAGATAAATCATGTGATCATAGAATTTTAGAACTGAAGAGACTTGGAGACCACTATCTGCACTGCTTCACATAAATTTAACGGGGAAAATGAGGATTAAGACATTAAGTGACTTGCTCACAATCACCCTAGTAGTGACAAAGCTTGTACTTGAGCCTTGCTCTCCTGATGCCCAGTCTAAAGTCAAGTTTTTCCTACTCAAGCCCAGAATTGAATTGATATTTGTATGATATAGTGCCTGCAACCCTCTCCAACACTCTTTAACCCTACTGACCAATAAAAACCATCAAAAACCCTCTCTACTTTGTATTCAAGAGGAATAGGTACAAATCTTTATCTGTGACTTTGTTTGCATTTACTTATCCTGTTTTCTCTTACCATTAGCACACGTTTCCAGGGCAAGTCCTAAGGAGGCACAAGATTCAGGTGCCTCCAGAGTTAACTCATTGTTGTCTTCAGTCTGGTTTTCATGATCACTCACATGATTGGCAGGAGAAAAACTGGGAGAATTCAACCGAGCTAGAAGACAAAACATACACAGGTCAGAAAATAGAAATTATTGGACGAAAACTTTTTTTAAAAAAAGTTTACTCACTTTTCATGTCATTTTTTAAAACAACAATTCTCTTGTGACCATGTCCTTTTATCCAGACCACCTACAATGAAACATATTCCTAGTCAATGGAGGGGAAGGTGGGGTGAAACATACATACACACACACACACACACACGCACACGCACACACCCTTAAATCTTATCAAGCATGATCTTGCCTGTCAAGAATTCCAAGTCCTTCAAGAATTAACATGTTTTAGTCAAAGCTGAGAATTTAGTAGCTGTATATAAAGAAATATGTCCGGAAAGTTGAAAATAATTTTCTATAGTCTTTTCCTTAGCTTTTGAAGCAGTATGGACTAAGTAAAAATAATCTATCTTTACAAACTTTATATTTCTAAAACAGAGGATACTCCTCTCTTTGAAAGTCATAATTTTTAAAACTACTATGAACCAATTTCCTGATTTAAAATATGACTTCTTCGGTGTATATGTAACTTAGATACTTCTATGTATAAACCTCTTAATGTTTTTACTTAGACAACACTAAAATAATTGAATATATATTTGAGTTCTCTGTTTTAGTAAAATAATACAGGTTATCTAGTATATATTTTCAAATTTAAACTAAATATAAATTTAAGTTAAATTTAAACTGCCTGCAACTGTATTAGTCTGGCAACAGAGTGAACACATATGGCTCTATAAGGAGGTGCTCAACACAAAATAAAGTGTAAATGGCTACCTGAGGAATTGACCCCAAGAGCTCCTCCAGGTTACTATAACCATAGGTCTTGGGCTGCAACACTTCTCCTATATATTTGGTATAGGCCACAGGGAATTCATGAAGGAATATTTGCTGGTAGTGGTAGGTGTGAAGTAGAGACCGAACATTTTTTGCAAACAAATATAAACTGGTGAGCTTCACATACTCTTCTGTCGTGTCAGTGGTAAAAACCTATTAACATCAACAACAATAACAATTTAAAAAACTAATAGCATTATAATACAAGCTACCCTATTTGGGAAGCTACAATAAGAACAAAATTTCTTAAAACCTAAAGTTTTAAATGTAAAGATACATTCCACCCATTGTATCAAGACTATTCTAAAGACTAGGGTCAAATAGTTTTATACCTCAACTAAGTACGGCAGACTCTTCAAAAGTTCAGACAAGGTCATGAATCCATATTCACAAGGGTTGAGAAAAGTATTATAGGTAGTTTCATAATGTCTCTTGAGCTGGTCAACAGAAAGAAAGGAGGTTTCTTCCCAAGACATTAACACCACCAGTAGCTGGGCAGTGAGAGACCGAAGAGACTTCCTATTTATCAGCTGAATCTGCTTGCCAGATTCTGTATCAGCAACCTGAGAAAGGACAAAGAATTTGAACTTTCAAAACTGAGACCATCTAGGCCATATTAATGCAGTTATACTTTTCGTGGTCAGTGAGACCTGCTGATAAAGAGATCATGTTCCTGAATTATTTCTCCCAAAGTAAAGTATTATCCATTAGACCAAAAGTTAGGTAGATGAGACAATAATTTGTTTTCTAAAGTTCCAAGAGAAGTCTGGGAGTAAAATACTCAGATAGAAGACAGTGAAACCATCAGTCCAAAAGGTTAATATGTTGTTGGTTTGAAAATGCAGCAATGAAGATGGGAACAAACCTAAAGCCTTGGTTATCTTATTTTACCTAATAAAATGTTGACAATAACTTGCAAAGGAAGTTTTATAAGAACCAATTTTTAAAAAATACTCAAGTTAATGGTAAATTACATTACTTCACTATAAACAGTTCCTGGTCAACCTTCCTTCATGATTTTCCCATGGCTTATGCAAAATATATAGATGTGTTATAGTACAAGAAATATGATTGTAATAGCCTGGAGCAGCTCTTGGGAGCAATTCCATAGCAGAGTGTTTAACACATAGTAAGACTCCTAGTGAACAATTTGTTAACTGATTGACAGATTGGCAGATGAGGCTAATTTAAACATTAAAGCATTGAAAAATGTAAAGCACATAATCAGGCCACTATAAAATCTATTCCAAAAAGAAAATTATTTTACCTTTACAACGTGGCAGAGTTTTTGCACTAATGCTGGAACTGAACTGACATCATAGTCTTGGAGACGCAGGGTATAACCAAAAGTTTTACCATATTCTGTAAGTAAATCAGTCATCATAAGACAGTTGTCTTTCTGAGACCGAAGAAGTTTAACAAACTGGGCAGCTAAAGCCTTGACACGTTCTACCTCTGTCAACGTAAGGATCTTTTCTTGTCCACATTCCAACACCTAAAAAAGGAAATGAAATGTTACAATTCAATGAGCAAATAATAGGCATTCATGTATATAAAACTATTAACTAGAAAGTACTTTTGTTTATCCTAGCAACAGTATGATGGCTTCCAAGGGTTAATTTCTTAAAGATGTTTTTGTCAGTTTCCCCAACTGTTCTTGGTAACCACAGCACTTGTCATATCTCTACATTACTAAGATCATTAATTATAAAAAAACTGATACAGGTAAAGGCATTTTGTGAATGTGAAAATGCTCTAAACCATTACAGCGCTGGCTATGGATATGTGTAGACAGCCTTTCACTCAGACAACTGTTCAAGTTTATTTTCAACTTGGCAGTATTTCCTGTGGCAGTTTGAATTCAACTGGTTTAAAAGTCATTGATTCAATATAGTGTTGAAGCTCAGACATATGGAAACAACCAGGCAGAAGTAACAACAATAATGGCCATTTTCTCTCCGACAGTCTGATAAATAATATTTTCTGGTTCTTGGCCTCTGAAAGTAAATGCCACTGTACTGAAGTGGCAGTCATACATTTGCAGAGTATACCCCTTTCTTGTTTTCATCTCTCTTCCCCCAAAAGCAAGAGAAAGTTACTTGTTCTCCCTCTGGCACAATTCTAATAGGACTCCTTTCTGTGCTGGGTTCACTTATCCTTTAAAAGGTTAATAGAGTTCTAACACACTCTCCAACCCACACATAAGTTTTTAAATATGTTTAAAAATATGCTGATCATGAAAGAAATGATTCTGAAAGCTAACTAATGAGTTATCTAAAAAATCAATATAAAAATCAACTAAATCTTTTATTAAAAATCATATGCATACTCCAAAATGACATATTAGTCAATGACTTTCTTAACCAAAGTACTTCAATGTACTGCAATTATTGTGTGCCTGCAATTATTATGGCATCGCAATACAGGCCCTCAAAGTGAAAATCTTCTCCACAAACTGCACATAAAAGTAACCTAATTTTAAAAGTTAGATGTCTTTTCAACTTACCTGTAAAACATCAGGAATGGCCTCAAAAAGTTCAAGTAGTTTAGTAAATCCATAGTGTGCAAGTTTGCACTGACGGCCAAAGTGGTGATGATAAGAAGGAATAAATTTATTAAAAGGCATCCGGAAATGGGGCTGATGACGGAGCAAATCGACCACCTCTTTGCAGAATTGTTTTGTCCTTTCTATTTCATCCTGAGTACGTTCTTTAAAAGACAAAACTAACATCAGAACTTTTTCATATGCTTACATATATTTATTATCCATGGTGTAGTAGGTCTTTTAGGAACTCACATTATGTGGGGAAGGGGGGAAGAAGGAAGACCCAGTTAGGATTTGACGATAGATGGTAATAAAGGACAATGCCAGGATAGATAAAATAAATTCATAAGGCCACCCTGAAAATTCCTTTTTGTTAATGTTTATCTTCCTTTTTCACCAAACCAAATATTCTATCAGAAGTGTTTTCCTAAAAATTAGAATTGATCTGAGCTTAGTTTCTTCACTTCCTTGATGAACGTTATCTTTAGTGCACAAAAAAATGAGTCAGAGGAGCTCAGTATGAATCTTGGCAATGTCATGTATGACCCTGGGAAAGTCATTTAACTTTTTTAGTCTTCAGCTGCCCATCTATAAAATAAGGGAGGTGGAACAGATGGTCTCTAAGATACCCTTTTAGCTCTGAATCTGTGATCTTCTGACCTAATGAAGGGCAAAATAAGGACAAATATCATTTTTTAGTTGGATAAGTCACTCCTGAACAACTTCAATCTTACTGTTCCTGAAAAAGACATTTTGGTAATTCTTGTTATTGTCATTTTCCTATTTTAAAATAATCACCACTGACTACAAATGTGAAAATATGTAAAATTTACATGTTTTTTGTCCTGACAAATTTTAATCTTTTATTTAAGTACAAACCAATCTGAAGTACAAATATTCTATGCATGCAATCAAAATCAAAATTATTCCTTTATACATGTATAATATATATTTATTTTATTTATATATTATATATGTAACATATATAACATATTAATATATTTATTTATATATTACACACACACACACACACACACACACACACACACACACACACACACACACACACACACACACACAGTAGACAGAAGGTAATCTGAGAGGGAAAGCATGGAACTTTAAGGGGGACCAGGAAAGGCTTCTTGTAGAAGGTAGAATTTTAGTCAAAACTTGAAAGAATCCAGTGAAGTCAGGAGGCAGAAGTGCAGAGGAAGAGTGTTCCAGGAACTGGAGACAGCCAGTGAAAAGGCAAGAAGTCATGAGATGGAGTGCCTCATGCAAGGAATAAAAAAAGAGACAAATGTCACTGGGTCACAAGAGTATGTAGAAGGGAGTGAAGTATGAGAAGACTGGAAAGGTAGGAAGGGATTTGGTTATATAAGGTTTTACAAGCCAAATGGGGGGTTTTTAATTTGAAACTAGGGATTTTAATTTGACACAGGGAGCCATACAGTTTATTGAATAGAAGGTTGACAAGGTTAGAACTATACTTTAGTAAGATCATTCTGGTAGCTGATTGGAAGATGGCTTAAAGTGGGGAAAGGGAGACCAATCAAAAGGCTACTGTAATAGTCTAGGGCATGAGGTGATGAGGACCAAATTCAAGGTGGTGAAATGTACACTATTAGGCCAACACACCTTTTTTGGGGATGCAGATCACCATTTCATCATCTTGTTGGGTCAAACAGATTGTTGTATCTGGAATTTCTGATATGATATCAATCAACTCACAAACACCATATTCAGTAACATCCCAGTCTTTAGAGAAACACCTATGTATTAAAAATGGAAATGGAGAAGAAACTGAATAAAATAATTGGTTCAAATTACTTCATTAGCTTTTCAAGGAATATAAAATAGAAGTATTACATAATCTTTAAATCTTTTGGGGAAAAAGTATTTAAATTTTTTTCTTACAAACTTACCAATGATAGGCCTGCAAAAATTCTCTCACAATAACCTGTTTACTGGCCTGAGATTTGAGAAGTTTTAATAAATCCTGGGTAAAGCGCTTTACTTGGGCTCTGTGAGTTAGAGTCAGCAATCGTTTGGAACCCATTCCAAGGATCTGAAAATCAAATACTCTCTGAATTAGTCATAACATTTATTAAAACAAATACTCAACAAATACTTGAGTGCTTACCACTGTAAGGCATTAACTCAACAATGATATTCTCATTTATCAAGTTATTTCCTGTTAAAACCTATTATCTACTTCCTTTTTCCCCAAACAGAGAAGAGCTCCCTTTACTTTGAATTTAAACAGAAATATCTGCTATAAAATGAATCTGTAAATTTCTTCTAACAAAATTTCCTGTAGGACACTCACCTGCAATACATGAGGCACTGCTTCCAGTAATTCCATTAACCTGGAATATCCATAATCTGATACACGGCATTGCTTTGCAAAATGATGATGATAGGATGGGATGAATTTGCCCACAGGTATGATACAAGATGGTTGGTTCTTCAGTAAGTCAATTACTTCTCTACTGAACTGGATAAGCTGTGGGTTCCCCACGGGACTTTTGGAACGTAACAGCCAAGGGTCTAGGATGGATAACAAAAGTGAACATTTAAAAACAAGTAAACAGAATTTTCAATAGGTAACCAAAACACAAGAGTCACTGCTTGAAGTCACTAATAATTTAAATCAATCAAGTAGACAAGAACATTGCGCTATTTTATATCAATACCTAGATATAGCAAAGAGCTAATATATTAGCCAAAAATATTTATGGGATCACAAATGTCTTCTTTTTTTAAACTAGTATTTTATTTTTTCCAATTACACGGGAAGACAATTTTTAATATTCATTTTTTGAAAATTTAAGTTCCAAACTTTTCTCCTTCCTCTACTCTCCCCTCCTTAAAATAGTAAGCATATAAGTTTGTGCAATCATGTAAAATACATTCCCATATTAGTCATGTTGTAAAAGAAGAAACAGACTTAAAGGAAAAAAACATGAAAAATAAGATAGAGAAAATAAATAGTATGCTTCAATATGCATTTAAACTACATCAGTTCTTTCTTTGGATGTGAACAGCATTTTCCATCTTGAGTCCTTTGTAACTATCTTAGATTACTGTATTGCTGAAAACTAAGTCACATTCACAGTTGATCATCACACCAGTGTTGCTCTTACTATGTATAATGTTCTCCTGATTCTGCTCACTTCACTCTTTATCAGTTCATGTAAGTTTTTCCAGTTTTTTTTGAAATCTGCCAGCTCATCATTTCTTATAGCACAATAGTTAAGTTATATTCATATTATATTACATTCATATACTACAACTTCTTTAGCCATTCCTCAACTGAGGGGCATCCTTTCAATTTCCAATTTTTTGCCACCACAATAAGAGCTGCCTTAAATATGTTTGTACCTGTAGATCCTTTTCTCTTTTTTATCATCTCTTTGGAATATAGACCTAGAAGTGGTATTGCTGGCTCAAAGAGTATGCAAATTAGCAAATGTTTTTGTACTTATTTTCAAGCCTAAACAAAAAAAAACCAAAAATAAATCTATTTTTCATAAAAGTGCTGCTTCCTTCAGTAAAAGAAAAAAAATCATAAATCCCAAATCTGTATAGTGTTTTAAGGTTCGCAAAACACTCAACTTATGAGACAAAACCAAAATAGTGGAGTAAAGGAAGGAACTCAACCAACTCCTCCCAAATTACCCTCCAAAGGACATTAAAATAATGACTCAAAATGAATTTTGGAACAGTAAAATCAACAAAGAGGACCGGGTGAAACTTCCAGCCCAAGTCAACTTAGAAGTGGGCAGTAAAAGTCTATTATAATCCAGTGCATGCAGTGCCAGGCAAGCCAGCAGCAAAGCCCTGAGCCCTACTGCAAGAAAGCAGTGATGCCCTAAGCCCCAAATCAAGCCAGCAGCAAGACCCAGGCCCCTGCATAAGGCAGCTGCCAGTGGTGTACAACCATTTAAAGCCAGCAGCATGTCTCAGAGGAAACTGAATCTGAGGTGACTTTTAGAGCTCTCAGTCCACAAATAGTAAGAGGGTCAAATAACTGGTCAAAAGGAGATTATAGTTGGCACTAAATTCAGGACCCTGTTGTATTGCCTTATAAAGAGTGCCCAGTCACAGTCCCAAGGCAAGAAGGAACACTAATACACTAGAGCTCCAGGCTATAATGAAGTGCAAACCCTGGTCACAGTTCCAGGGCAGAAAACAGTGCTGGTGGTCACTCACAGACCAGAGTACTAGCCAGAAGAGCAGTGACCACACCTCTTCTTAAATCATACCATCTTGGAAGAACTGAAAACTTAAGAGATCCCCAGAACTAGCTCCAAAAACAACAGAACAAAAAAACCTGAAGCTTTTGGACTGTGCTCCCTTAGGTAGAATCCAATTTTAACATAAAATTAAACATCAAGAAATAGGCTAGAAAATGTGCAAGCAACAGAAAAAAAAGAACCTGACCATAGAAAGTTACCGTAGTGTCAGGGAAGATCAAAAGAAAAACCCAGAAGAGGACAACAACGTTAAAATGGCTACATGCAAAGCCTCAAAGAAAAGAGTGAATTGGTCTCAGACCCTAAAAAAAGATTTGCTAGAAGAGCTCACAAAGGATTTTAAAAATCAAATAAGAGAGGTAGAGGAAAAATTGGGAAAAGAAATGGAAATGATGCAAAAGAATTCATGAAAAAGAGTTAACAGCTTGATGAAGGAAGCACAAAAAAATGGAAAAAGATGTACAAAAATTCACTGAAGAAAATAACTCCTTAAAAAAACAGAACTGGCCAAATAGAAAAGGTCATATGAAAATTCACTGATGAAAAGAACTCCCTAGAGGTAGTTTAGCTGTATGTGATCTAAAACTATTATTAAGCAGCAATCATCAAAATTATTTGGTACTGGCTAAGAAACAGAGTGGTGGATCAGTAGAATAGACTGGGTACATAAGACACAGCAGTCAATGATTATAGTAATCTACTATTTGATAAACCCAAAGACTCTTGCTTCTGGGAAAAGAACTCACCATCTGACAAGAACCTGGGAAAACTGGAAAACAGTATGACAGAAACTAGAAAGGGACTAAGATCAACATCTCATACTATATACCAAGGTAAGGTCAAAATGGGTACATGATTTAGACATGAAGGGTAATACGATAAGCAAATTAGAAGAGCAACGAATAGTTTACCTGCCAGATCTATGCAGAAGGGAAGAATTTAGGACTAAACAAAAGGGAGAGAATATTATGAATGCAAAATAGATAATTATGATCACATTAAATTAAAAAGGTTTCGCACAAAGTCAATGCAACAAAGATTAGGAGGAAATGAGAACACTGGGAAATGTTTATAGCCAATGTCTCTGATAAAGGCCTCATTTCTAAAATATTTGGAGAACTAAATCAAATCTATAAGAATATGTCATTTCCCAATTGATAAGTGGTCAAAAGATATGAACAGGCAGTTTTCAAATGAAGAAATTAAAGCTACCTATAGTCATATGAAAAAAATGCCCTAAATGACCAGTGATTAGAGAAATTCAAATTAAAACAATTCTGAGTTACCACATCATACCTAACATATTGGCTAACATTACAAAATGGGAAAAAGATGAATGCTGGAGAAGATGTGCGAAAATTGGAACAATAATACATTGTTGGTAGAGTTGTGAACTGATTTGGTACCATGCCCAAAGGGCAAACACTTTGATCCAGCACTATCACTACTAGGTCTGTATCCAAAGAGATCATAAAAAAGGGGAAAGGACTCACATGTAAAAAATATTTACAGCAGCTCTTTTTGAGGTGGCAAAGAAGTAGAAACTGAGGGGAAGCAATTGGGAAATGGCTAAACAAGCTGAGGTATATGAACGAAATAGAATAATACTATTGTTCTCTATGAAATAACAAACAGGGCTACGGAATGGAGGGGTGGTAGAAGGTAACACTTGAACCTTATTCTCATTTAAATTTGCTTAAAGAGGGAATACTATCCATACTCAGCTGCATAAAGAAATCTGTCTTATTCAACAGGGAAGTAGGAGAGGAAGCAGATAAGAGAAGGGGAATGAATGGTAGAAGGGAGAGGAGATTGGGAGAAGTGGGGGTCAGAAGCAAAACACTTTTGGGGAAGGACAGGGTAAAAACAGAGAGAAAAGGATAAAGAGGGAACAAACAGGGTGGAGGAAAATACACAGTTAATAATCATAACTGTGAATGTGAATGGGATGAATCACCTATAAAATGGAAGTGGAGAGCAGAATGGATTAGAAATCAGAATCCAACAATATGTTATTTACAAGAAATACACCTGAAACAGAGTCACACACAGAGTAAAAACAATGGGCAGGAGCAGAATCTATTACACTTCAGCTGAGGTTAAATTAAAAAAAAAAAAAGCAGGGATAGCAACCATGATCTCAGACAAAGCAAAAGCAAAAATAGACTTATTGAAAAGAGATAATCAGGGAACCTACATTTTGTTAAACTATACCATAAACAATGAAGTAGTATCAATACTAAACACGTATGTACCAAATGGCATAGCAACTGAATACTTAAACAAAAAGTTAAATGAGTTATAGGAGAAAAGAGATAGTATAACTATAATAGTGGAGTACCTCAACTTTCCCATCTCAGAACTAAGGAAATCTAAACAAAAAATAATGAAAAAAGAAATTAAGGAGATGAACAGAATTTTAGAAAAGTTAGATATAAAAGACCTCCGGAGAAAACTGAATGGGAATATAAAGGAAAATTCCTTCTTCTCAATGGGACATGGCACCTACCTAAAAACTGACCACAAATTAAGGCATAAAAAACCTCACAACCAAATGCAGAAAAGCAGAAATAAATGTATCCTTTTCAGATAATGATGCAATAAAAAAAAATTAAAGGGCCATAGAAACAGATCAAAAAATTAATTGGAAACTAAATAATTTAATCCTAAAGAATGAGTGGGTCAAAGAACAAATTACAGGAACAATAGTTTTATTAAAGACAATGACAAAATGAGACAACATATTAAAACTTATGAGATGCAGCGAAAGTAGTACTTAGGGGAAATTTTATATCTCTAAACACTTATATTAAAAAAAATAGAGAAAGGGAAATCAATGAATTGGACATGCAGTCAAAAAAAAACTAGGAAAAAAAATTAAAAGTCCCCAATTAATCAGCAAACTGGAAATCCTGAAATTCAAAGGAGAGATTAATAAAACTAAGAAAACCAACGAACTAACAATTAAAACTAAGAATTAGTATTAGGGGAGAAAAAAACCAAGATAGATAAACCACTGCTTAATTTAAAAGAAAAACAAATTATCAGTATCAAAATTTTAAAAGGCAATTCCACCGTCACTGAAGAAGAAATTAAAGCAACTACTAGGAGCTATTTTTGCCCAATTATATGCCAATAAATCTGACAACCTAAGTGAAATGGATGAATATATACAAAAATATAAGTTGCCAAGATGAAGATAGCAGGAAGCAAAAGACTTAAATAACCCCTCTTTAGGAAAAAGATATTGAATAACTCATAAATAAGCTTTACAAGAGAGAGTAAAAGCAGGAACTTGCTTAAGCTCCCACATCAACCACTTCCAATACCTGTAAGAATATGACTCTAAACAAATTTTAAAGGTACAGAACCCACAAAGTGACAGAGAGAAACAAATCTCCCACTGAAGAGAGCCTGGCAGGCCGACAGGAAGGGTCTATCACACTGAGCTGAGGGCCAAGAGCAGTCCCATGTGAGCTGTGCAGGCCCAGACTTGGGGCAGCCTGACCAGTCGAAGCAGACTTCGGGAGAGTGAATCACTGGCAGTGTGGCAGTTTCCAGACTTCTCAATCCATAAACTCCAAAAAGAAAGTAAAACATCAGTAGGGAGCTCTGTTGGAACTGGGTGAAGAAGAGCATGGTCTGGCACCTGCCCTGGGGGGCAAGAGGTAACAGAGGTGCTGCAGCTGCAGCTGCTGCCACATGGCTGCCTCTGGAGCACCTGGCCTGCAGATTGTAAGGGGACCAAGTGACCATTCGGAGGGTAATTGCTCTTGCTTTGACCTGCTTGGATCTGGATCACAGTCTTCGTGGTGGTCCTAGGGTGTGTGGCCAGTGTATCAGAGCTTGTGGTGGCTGTAGAGAGGGCGCCCTTCTCAAACCTCTGACAACTGCGAAAACCCCAGTGATTTAGGCCACAGCTCTCTCCACTCTGGAAGCAGAGTTCTACTGTGGCAAAGAGCTCAAAAGTCAAGTAACTGGTTGGCAAGATGAGCAAGCAAAGGAAAGGACAATCAGACCATAGAATCCTTTTTTGAGGACAAAACGGATCAAAACATGGAACTAGAAGAAAACAAAACTCATGCGTCAAAAGCTTCCAAGAAAAATATGAACTGGTTACAGGCCGTAGAGGAGCTCAAGAAGGATTTTGAAAATCAAGTAAGAGAAATGGAAGAAAAATTGAGAAGTGAAATGACAATGATGAAGAAAGTCATGAAAAGTGAGTCAACAGCCCGCTAAATGAGACCCAAAAAATATTAAAGAAAATAACACCTTAAAAAATAGACTAACTCAAATAGCAAAAGAGTTCCAAATAGCCAATGAGGGGAAGAATGCCTTAAAAAGCCAAATTTGCCAGATGGAAAAGGAATTTCAAAAATTCACTTAATAAAATAATCCCTTCAAAATTAGATTGGAGCAAATGGAAGGTAATGACTTTATTAGAAATCGAGATACTATAAAATAGATCCAAACAAATGAAAAAATAGGAAGCAATGTGAAATATCTCACTGGAAAAACCACTAACCTAGAAAATAGATCCAAGAGAGATGATTTAAAAATTACTGGACTCTCTGAAAGCCATGATCAAAAAAAGAGCCTAGAAATCCTCCTTCAAGAAATTCTCAAGGAAAAATGCCCTGATATTCTAGAATCAGAAAGCAAAACAGAAATTGAAAGAATTCACTAATCACCTCTTGAAAAAGATCAACAAAAAGAAAACTCCTAGGAATATCATAGCCAAATTTCAAAGTTCCCAGGCCAAAGAGAAAACATCACAAGCTGATAGGAAGAAACAATTTGAGTACTGGGGGAACACAATCAGGATAACACAAGATCTAGCAGCTTCTATATTAAGGGATCAAAGAGCTTGGAATATAATATTACAGAGGTCAAAGGAGCTAGGATTAAAAGCAAGAATCACCTACCCAGCAAAACTGAACAGTATTTATCTAAAACCAACGGCAATTACTATCTGTAGTAGAGATAAGCTAAAAACCCTACCAATAAGATCAGGGGCAAGAATGCCCATTATCATGACTATTATCCAATATTGTACTAGAAATGCTAGCTAGCTACAGTGATAAGAGAAGAAAAAGAAACTGAAAGAATTAGAATAGTCAATGAGGAAACAAATCATCTTCGCTGATGATATGATGGTATACTTGGAGAATTCCAGAGAACCAACTAAAAAGCTACTTAAAATAATTAACAATTTCAGCAGTCACTGGAAATAAAATAAACCCACACAAATCTATTTTATATGTTACCAAAAACAAGTCCAGCAGCAAGATACAGAAAGAGAAATTCCATTTAAAATAACTGTAGACAACACAAAATACTTGGGAATCTACTTGCCAAGACAAACCCAAGAACTATATGAACACAATTATAAAACACTTTTAAACAAATAAAGCCAGATCTAAACAACTGAAGTCAGGCTGAGCCAATATAATAAAAATGACAATTCTACTTAAATTAACATACTTATTCAGTGCCATACCAATCAAACTACCAAAAATTATTTTATAGAGCTAGAAAAAATCATAACAAAATTCATCTGAAACAGGTCAAGAATATATTTCAAGGGAATTAATTTTTTTTAATTGGAAGAAAGGTAGCTTAGCCATATCAGATCTCAAACTATATTACAAAGTGTTAATCATCAAAATAATCTAGTTACTAGCTAAGAAACAGAGTAGTGGATTGGTAGAATAGATTAGGTACACAATACACAATATGAAATAACTGTAGTAAATCTGTATTTGACAAACACAAAGATCCAATTTTGGGGACAAAGAACTCACTATTTGACCAAAAATGCTGGGAAAACTGGAAAGCAGTTTGGCAGAAACTCGATTTAGATCAACACCTCACACCATATACCAGATAAAGTCAAAATGGCTACATGATTTACACAAAAAGGGTGATATCATAAGCATATTAGGGGAGCAGGGAATAGTTTACCTGTCAATTCTATAGACAATGGGAGAATTTAGTTCTAAACAAGAAAGAGAGAACATTACAGGATGTAAAATGGGTCATTTTGATTACATTAGACTACCTAAAAAAAGTAAAATGACCTCTCTGTACAAAAATATTTATAGCAGCTCTTTTTGTAAAGGCAAAGAATTGGAAACTGAGGGGACACCTATCAATTGGGGAATGGCTGAATAAGTTGTGGTATATGATTGTGATGGAGTACTATTGTGCTATACAAAATGATGAGCAGGATGTTTTGAGAAAAACCTGGAAAGACTTAAATGAACTGATGCAGAGTGAACTGACCAGAAGCAGGAGAACATGGCACACAGTAACAGTTATCATACCATGATAAACTGTAAACAACTTAGCTCTTCTTAATAATATAAAGATCTAAGATAATTCTGAAGGAACGATGATGGAGACGCTATCTCCACTTCCAAAGAAAAAACTAATGAAATCTGAATGCAGATGAAAGTATACTGTTTTTCTCCTTTTCTTTATTATCTTGGGGTTTTTTCCTCTGTGTTCTTTCAAAACATGATTAATATGGAAATGTTTAGCTTGATTGCACATGTATATAGTCTTTATCAAATTGTTTGCCTTCTCATGAGGTAGGAAAGAAGGAAAGACGGGAAAGAAAATTGGAACTCAAAATTGTAAAAAAAAAAAAAGTTAAAAATAATTTTTACATGTAATTGGAAAAAATAAAACATTAAAATTTTTTATACAACCCACATAACTTATATTTCTCATTATTACTCCCATTTTATAGATAAGGAAGGTAAATTGATGCTTTGAGAGGTTGCAAGTATTAAGAGACAGGATTCAAACCCAAGCATTCATTCACAAAGGTTAGTAATGGTAGAATAGAATGGTTTATGTTTCAAAAGTTCATCTGAATATTGGTTATTTTTGAATTCAGAACATGATTTCCTATAGAAATAATGTCAATTTTAGGTTCCCGATGCACCTAAACAAAGTATTTAGCCATTGATGGAATTGAAATATAGTAAAACCAGAATAAATATTTTAAATGTTTTTATAATGCTAATTTTTTAAAACTTTAAAAACTATTTTGAATTCAAGTTTCTTAAGTGGATGCCTGTACTTGAGAAAAAAGTGAGTCTGAGCAAGAAATAAATTGAGACTTTCGTGAAAATTCCAAAAGTGACTTTTCTGTACTTTTTGAAGGGTCAAAAATTGATGGTAACAGGTATACCTAATTTTATTTCAAAGTAGGTTTTCTTTTCCTAGCTATCTAAGTATCAGCAGGACTACTTGTATGCTTATCAGTCATGATTAGGATCGTTTATTTTTGTTATTCTCAAACAGAATAAAGAAAGAGAAAGGGACAAAAACTTTTCCTAAGATTTTTCTTCACAGTTGAGAGAATTTTCAATAGAGGAAAAGGAATAAGAAAATTAGGGATGGTAAATTATGAGAAAAAGATTGCCTGAAGTGGAATTAACTGAATTATGGATGAAAAAAGACTAAAAAAGATGCACAGGGAGTATACACTAATCCCTTGAAGTAGAACAGAACAAACAAAGGTTCAACAATTCCCTTGCTCTGATTACCAGCTGGTCTCACTAGCCCTTGTAGAGAGGTAGAAAGGGAGCCTGTGTTTAGGATGGGGTAGGAAGAGAGAGGAATGAGAGGGGTGGAAGAGGCTGAGTATCAGTGTAACTAACTGTTCATAAGTATTCAATGAGGGGCTATATTCAGAAAGCCATCCAAATCTAAGTTTAAAATTGTCTTTTCTACCTAAAGCTAATTTCATTTCATAAATAAATCTCTCCTGACCTAGAATATTTCATCCGCCCTTTAGACATCTTGAAATCAACGTCCAGTAAACATTTCAAACTCAGTATGTCCAAAAAAGAATTCTTTCTCCCTAAATCCTTCCCCCCTTCCCTATTATTGCAAAAAGCAACACCATCCTCCCAGTCTCACAACCTAGGAGTCATCCTGGATTCCTCACTATTTCACTCCTCATATCCAAATGGCTGCCAAGGTCTGTTGATTTCACCTTTTCAAGATCTCTCAAATATGCCCCCCTTTCTCCTCCAACACTGCCACCTCTCTAGTACAGGCCTTCATCACTTCATGCCTGGATTATTGTAATAACTTGATAGTGTATCTGTCTGTCTCACGTTTCTCCCCATTCCACTCCATCCTCCATTCAGCCACTAAAATGATTTTCCTAAAAAGCAGTTCTGATCATGTCATCACCTCATTCAATAAACTCCAGTGGCATCTTATTACGTCTGGGATCAAATACAAAATGCTCTATTTGGCATTCCAAGTCCTTCATAACCTAACCCCCTCCTATTTTTTCAGTCTTCTTATACCTTACTCCTCTCCCCCCGCCAATGCCAGCTTCCTGTCTGTTCCACCAACAAGACATGCCATCTCTCAGCTCTGACTGTTCCCCATGCCTATGAAGCTTTCTCTCCTCAGCTCCAATTACTGACTTCCCTGGGCTTCCTTTAAGTCCAAACTAAAATCCCACCCTCCATAGGAAGCCCTCCCTTCTCTAACCCCTCTTAATTCTAATGCTTTCCTTCTTTTAAGTATTTCATGTTATATAGCTTGCTTTGTATGCATTTGTTTGAATGTTATCTTCACCATTAGACCGTAAGTTCCTTCGAGGCAGGGACTGTCTTCAGCCTCTTTTTATCTCTGGTGCTTAACACAGTGCTTGGCACATAGTAGCCATTTAATAAATGTTTAATGAATTGAATTGAACTGAATAAATATCAAAGAAATAATATGCCCTTCCATACAGGTCTAGAAAAATTCTAATTTTTTAATTAAGCCAAGTTATGGCACTAAAATATGCAATAAAATATATCAAAAGGCAATTCTGTGTCTAGAATTTGATGATGAATTTTTGTCTTTGAATTTTAAATACAGGGATCATAAGTCAAAGACAATTTATGAATTAATTTTTTTAAAAAGGTTCTACAAAGTATCTGGTATTTTAAAGTGGAATTTTAAATAGCAAAGGAGAAACTTATATGGGACTTTCACAATTTATTAATAAAAAAATCAGATAACTTCAAATCTGATATATCCACATTTCACTGTATTCTCCACATTCAAATGGACTAATAAGTAAAGGATATAAAGACATACCAGTGTTTGGAGGTGGAGGCTTATTGTGTATCCACTTAACTACTTTTATGCCATTCTGTGCAGTAACAATGTTTACTCCAGGAACACAGGTGATGAGATGTTCCAAGGGAACTCCACCTTGATCTTCCTGTACCACTTCTAGATCACTGAACTCTGCAGTGTAGCAATCTGGGAAACTACGATGAAACAGACAAAAGTTAGATAGAATCATTGAGAAGTAAAATAAATTAAAGTGTGCAATGAACCTAAGGAAGACTACTGTATAGGGTTTTTTTGTTTTGTTTTTTCTTTTTTTTTTTTTTTTTTTTAATGAAGAAGGCTTTGCTTAAGGGTTGAGTACTTTATTGGAGTAAATTTGTATAAGCCTACTCCCTTGGGGTAAAAACTAGTGCTTACCTGTTTCAAATTTATATTTAGCTTTTATTTGGAATTGGAAAAACAGATCTAAATAAAATAGGTGAAAGCTAAAAAAAAAAAATTAAAGCTCTCCTTAATGATCTATCATTCCCATGTAAATAAAACACTCTGCGAACCATAAAGGAATATAGAAATAGCACAGGAACATCATCATTTGATCTTGAAATTAGTAATAAAAACCTTATCAATGAAACAAGACATACTATAATTGTTCAGGTCATGTTTTCCCCAACCTACAAGGAAATCTTAACTCCACTTTAGAGCTCCTTCATTTAACCAAGCTAAGTTTAGGCTAAGTGAAAAAGCAAGACAAACTACCAGGGCATAGAACTTCACTGTATCTGGCAAGGAGGGACCCTCTGCCAAGTTTAACAGAAAAATCATTGTACTCTGGTAGCGATGTTTAAAATTATTCACCTCAGTAACGGCACAGTGCCCTCATGTGTTTGTAGAAGACTATGAACTTGGGGTGCAAATGTCTTCAGAGACAGTATAACATAAGGAATCTTGTATGAGTCTGGATCAAATTCATGTTCACTAAAGTAAAGAAAAAGTATTTAGTTGTCTACTTATGCTTTAGCAAACAGACTATAACAACAACAATAACAATTATTTCTGAAGAATAAAGAAAACATTTATGACAGGATGAATTTTTTAAAAAAGATCCTTGATGGTCTACCTGAAATCTTTATTGGAGTAGTGCTGCTTGCAGACAGGTTCATGATATTCTAGTTCTTCAAATATAATTGGACTACAATTAGCTGATGAACCATCATGCGACTGGGAAGACCCTAATGGGCTCTGTCGGGCCTGGCTACTGGGTAGCAGACACACCAACCGCCCATTGCTTTGATCACGGATTGTTACTGTGTCTGTTAATTTATATAGGTCTGACACATTCAATTTGTGTCCAAATCTAAATAGGAAAGGATAAAAATAAGTACAGATTTTAAGTATACAGTTCAAAAAACTATTCTCAATATTATATAGAAAAATTCACCAGTTTGAATAACTTAACACAGATAAGGAAAAAAAAACCTATTATCTACATTATTGCCACATTCATTAGTTTGTTAAACAAAGAATCCTTTTAAAAAGCAATTCCAATAATCAGTAAATTTCAGTTAACTTACTTTTTTTCATAGACATCTGTGAACTTATACAAAGGCAAGCAACAAGCAGGAGCATCTTGAAGAATGGATGCCGTTTCTGAGCTTTAAGCATAAAAAATTAGAAAACATTTTTCTACAACTTGTTCCAAACTATTTTTGTAAACAGATTAAAAATTATCAATAAAATTATTCACATAATGAATCTAAGCTCCTGAAGTTCTCCAGAATTTTTAAAATAAAGATTTGGGAACCAAAGAATAAGCTGAAGTTAACATATTGTAAATTTTATAAAATGCAATCAGAAGATGCCCTATTTTACTAGAAAGTAAAACTGAGAACAAATAGCATTAGCACTATCTAATAATGAGGGTCACACTTTAATAGATGCATTAGATTTCATGTGAATTAGAATTGCTACAGTTCAGAAGACCATGCTTTAAAATAATTTATTAATGACAAAAAACCAGTTTAAGACAAGAAAGGATTACTGATGTTTTAAGCAACTTAGCTCTTAGAGAAAAGGATATTTAACTAGTTACCCAGATGGATCACAGAATCACAGATCCTAACAATAACCAAATCTCCTATTCCACATCAATCAAGCAATCAACAAGCATGTATTAAGCACCTGTTGTGTGCCAGGCACATTACTTATTAAAGGGACAAATAATCATCAAAACAGCAAAAACAGTATCAAAGCCAGCATATATAGAGAGCTTTCAGTTTCAGAAAGCACTTTACAGATGTTATCTCATTTGATCCTCACATCAACCCTGAAGTAGGTAATATGACTGTCTTTCTTTAAAGATTAGGAAACTGAGGCTGAGAGGTAGTGTGATGTGTCCGGTGTTACACAGTAACTAAATTCCTAAGCCATCGCCATGCCTTAAGCTTCTCTCTCCTCCAATGTCTCCTCCACACAGTAAGCTGCCAAAGTGATTTTTCACAAGTGCCTATCTAAGTCCTGCCTCCTACTTGATAAACTCTAAAGGCTCTCTATTGCCTCTAGGAGAGAAATCCCTCTGTGTGGTTTTTAAAGACCCTTTAAACAGTGGTTCTCAACCTTCCTAATGCCATGACTCTTTAATACAGTTCCTCATGTTGTGGTGACTCCCAACCATAAAATTATTTTCGTTGCTACTTCGTAACTAATTTTGCTACTGTTATGAATCGTAATGTAAATATGTGATATGCAGGATGTATTTTCATTGCTACAAATTTAACATAACCCAGTTTGAGAATTGCTTTAGAATATGGCCCGGTCCTGCTTTCCAAGCTCATTATAAATGACTCCCCTCTGCATACTTTATGGTCTCTAGCCAAACAAACTTTCTCATTATTCCTCACACATGGTACTCCCTTTTCCTACTCTCTTTGCTGCCCGAAATGCACTTCCTTTTCCCTCACATATCCTTCAATTCCTTCAAGACAGAGCTTAATCATCTTCAAGACAAAGATTTCTCTGACTGCTGTTACCCTCAAATACTAGACTTGAGGCAAGGAAGGTTTTTGGGGTGAAGATAATGTTTTAGACATGCTAAATTTGAGGTGTACATGGGACATCCAGTTTGAAATGTCCAAGAGGCAGTAAGTGATAGAGCTCAGGAAACCTGAGAATGGGTCTAGCTCTATAATCTAGGAGTCACCTGTATAGAGATGATTAATTAAATCCTGGGGTGCTTATGAGGTCACCAAGAGAGAAAATCTAACAAGAGAAGAAAAGATGGCTTAAGGCAGAGCTTTGGGATACATCCATAGAAGGCATGATACAGATGCAAATGAATGAAAATGTTCCTAACATTAAAAAATTTATATTGGTGATTCTGCTAGAATCAAATCTGTTAATAACTAATTTTCTCTATAATAATATGAACTTAAAAGACAGAATCATAAAGCTAGATGGGTATTATAGAGAAGCTATACTTAATATATGAGATATGACACCACATATGGATGATTTCACTGTTTCTTCACTAGTTTGGAAGTAAAGATTTTCAAGTCTTTGCTTTTAAAGTTTGATTTCATTTTTCTATATTTTTAAAGCATCTAATCTGTACATGTTAGATGATTTGTTACTTTATTAGTGCTCACACGGTTAAGGTGTACTTCTTAAAATGTATGACCTTAGAATTATAAACTTGAACAAGGATGGAGAAATATTTCTAATGCATTAATTTATAAGTAATAAAGTATTACCATACATTTAAAACAGCTGGGGAATAGAGCACTGGAAGATCCGAGTTCAAATTCAGCCTCAGTTACTAACTAGCTGAATGAACTTGGACAAGTCACTTAACTGCTCTCAGCCTCAATTTTCCCATCAGTAAAAAAGGAGATAATAGTACCACCTACCTCACAGGGTTATTGTGAGAATCAAATGAGATATCCTACATAAAGTTCTCTGAAAATCATAAAGCACTATATAAATCCTAGCTATGAGACAGCTGATATAATCATTTTATAGGCCAAAATTTGTTCTTCTATAATAGGAGTTTTTGTTTTTGGTTTTTTACCTTAGCAAAGACAATGATTTGTTAGCAGTTCCAGTGGCTAAAGAGACCTGGATCCTTTTGCTGCCAATTTTGTATCTATGAAGATTATTTACTGCAATGATTGCTTCCTGCAAGTTTTCCATCTGAACAATAGCTTTTAGCTGATAGTCTGTATGAGGGCTGAGCTCTATGCTCTTCACCTAAAACAGCAAAAAGCAAAACTGCATAAACTTCTTGTCACAGAATTCTAACACAGCAAACCATTAAAAATGAGCCTGATTTCACTGAGACAAGTTTTAAAAGCCTGGTGTTTTTTAGTAGGGACTTTCCTGTCCTGTAATCATCTGAATTTCACTTTGTTTCAGTTCTCAGGACCACAGAACTCTAGATATCTAAAATAGGGTGAACTTCAGGTACCCAAGTCAAGGTCACTAGATCTAAAAGTAACAGGTACCAAACTCAGAATAGAAACATTCATGGTATCTTGTCCTGACTTCAAAAATACCAGGAAGATGTGGATCAAAAACAGTTAACTGGTGTGTTGTTAGCAAGCTGTACCTTAAAACAGGACACTAGATGAGCCAACATACTAATATAAAGAAATTAAAACAATTCTAAGGGAATCTTAGTTTCATGTTTTAGTAGTTATTAAGAAATACCATCCATTTATATTTTAAAGTGTTATTTAATCCAGCCCCATGATCCTAGTTAAGTGCTCCTGACTTATTCCCTTGGGGAAGATAATGAAGATTATTTCTATAGCTCCATTTTCTGTGGTTTGAAGAAAACCAGAAGCAAAAAGTACTAAGCTTAATTTCCATTTTTTAATTTACAATAACAATTTAATGCTTTATATACTGAGAATGACCTTATGTGTTGAATTAGGTTTCACTAAAGCCCTAAAATTGTACTATACTAAACACTTAAACCACTAATGTTTGCTACCCTAAACTTAAAAATTCTTTTAGCAAAAGTGACAAAGAACTAAACAAGGCAAAAATACAAAAATAACACTAAGAAAAATTTTGAGAGATTACCTTGCCATGCCTAGAGAAGGCTTCTTGCATAACTTGCTGTAATTCTTTTCGAGACAATCTGTAGTCAATATTACTAATCTGAATATCAGTACCATTTGCAAATGGATCAGGGCAGTCTGTGCTGCTAGGATTTGTAATGCTGAAAGTAAGTGGGGATGCTCTGTTCAAAAGGTTTGGAGATACACTCCTGCTTAAAATAAAAGTTTATTAAAATATTATACCAATTGCAGTATTTTTTAAAGAAAGTTTCTCTGTACAAATGGCCCTTTAAAAAATTCCTTCTTTGGGGTGGCTAGGTGGCACAGTGAATAGAGCAACGGCCCTGGAGTCATGAGGACCTGAGTTCAAATCTGGCGTCAGACACTTAACACTTTCTAGCCATGTGACCTTGGGCAAGTCACTTAACCCCAATTACCCTGCCTTCCTCCCCTCCAAAAAAAAAAAAAAGGCAAAAAAATAATTCCTTCTTTGTCTAAAAATCCTATGCATAATTATACTTATTTTCAAAATAACAACTGTACCATTTGTTGACTTCTAATTTAAATTGTTAAGTGCATTAAATATTCTTAGCTTTGAGAATTTTTGTGGCATAGTAGATAAGTTATTGATCTTAAGATGTCAAGAAACCTTTAAATCTCATTTTGCATATTTACTAGTTGTGCTATAATGTCATTTAACCTCTCAGAATCTGCTTCCTCAATCTGCAAAATAAGGATAGTTGTCCCAGCTACTCCAAAAGTTGTTGTGTGAGAAAACATTTTTTAAACCTTAAAGTATTAAATAAATGAGTTATTATTATTATTATTAAAGAAAAGCAAACGTGCTAATGAGGGATAGTCCCTTTTAGATACTCTCATCAAATTAAAGTTTAAAATTTGGCATATGAAAATTACATCTAAACATTAGGATTTAATTTATTCTCCTATTCTCTTCCCAGTCTACCTCAATATGTTTTATCATAAGTCTTCTCCCTATAGAAAAAATTCTTGAAACCTATTTTGTGGATTTTCAGAAGTCTCTAAAATCTTTTTGCAATTATCTTTTCTGAATTAAAAAAAAGTCAAATAATACATTAATTTGAAATCTTATGATATGTTTAGTTTTGCAGCCTCTTCAGACCATAAGACACCCAAAGACCACTTGATTTAAATTTAGAAAACTCAACAAAACTAAGGATGACAACTGGAAAAGAAAAAAGGCCTTATTAATGTTATCAAATTCGGAGGGAGATAGAGAGCAAACATAATTTTTGCTTGGCTCTACTTTGACAAACTTCATTTTATAACATGTTATGAATTTAATTTGCAGTTTTATTCCTTATTTTGCATATTTATTTGATTGTTTTGGCTAATAATTTATAATAGTGACTGGATCTGTGATTTCATTGTTTTTATGGGACTCCCAGAGAAGGAATCTCTCTCTACCAATACAAGTTGTCATCTTCTTTGCAGCTTAGTCTTACAGAATTATTTAAAGCACTGAGAGGGTAACTTACCCACAATCACAGAGTTAGTATATGTCAAAGGTAGAACTTGAATCTAGGTATTCCTGGCTTCAAGGCCAGTTCTCTATTCACCACATCACAATATCTAATTTACTGAATTTATAACAAAAAATTAGAAAACAAACATAACTGTTTTCTGAAGTCCTAAATTAATTAGTTATTACAACTAATCTTTGCTGAATTAACACAACCAGCAGTGATCTGGTTCTAGGTCAGGTTTCCTCAGCAGGGCCATAATGACCAATAGTAAATTCATGGCAGATTTCTCAGCTGCAGGCACATTCTCTTTTATCTCTGGCCAGCAACCTTAGTTAAATCCCCTCTCTCAGTTGTTAGCCAAAATCTTCAGTGGAGAGTAAAGCACAGTTGTGCCGTTCTCATTCCACAAGACCACTGTCAACTTCCTTCCTAAAGGTTCTCCACAAGCTGAGGACTACTGACCCATGGATCTAGGTCTATTCACTAAAGAAAAGTAATTATAGAAAATTATCAAAAATCACTATTTTCCTCTAGGGATCTATGTATATATGATAATAGTGTATTTTTAGCCAAATGTAGGTTAACATTTCCTATAACTTTCCTTGCCATAAATTTTGAAATTAAAAAAAAATCCCCATGAAAAATCTAGACACTCATACGTAAAGCTGGTTTTTACCTAGAAGACCAATTCTGAGGCACAAGCAAAGGACTGAGTTGCCTTGATGTAGTCAGCTTGCTAAAAGCAGATGGATAACTGACTTGGAACATAATCTCCTCTTTATCTTTTTTCTCTACAGGTGAACTGGTAATACTTCGGTTACTAGGGTTCTCTTTCCTAATTTGAAAAAATAGAAAAAGTGAAGATGAGAAGAAAAGTTATTTTGTGCCTTAATAAATTAATTCAGTTTTTAAATAAAGTAACTTCACATACTTCTGACAGTTTTTATGAACAGATTCTGCGGTTCCTGAAGTTTTAGCTGTCAGAATTTCAGCACTTGCAGCACGAGAATTATTTTGTGGAGAAGGTGTGTCCATCCTTCGCTGATCCTGCTGGTGGTGTTCACTGTTTTTATTATTTGTATTAGATTCAATTCGGCATAGTTCCTTTAAAAAACACAAAGACAATATTGCTTAAAATATAGAGGCCACCAGATCTAAGGTACAGAATAAAACAGATAACTAACACCCCTTGAGTCTGTCAGTGTTATAGAGAACTGGTCAAAGAGGACACACAAAGAGAAATTTTAAAAATTAAGCTGTCAAAATTACCTGTAAACTTTTAATGTTAGTATTTTTTGCAGCAGATCCAAGATTTGCTTGTAACCCTTTTCCAGGCATGACTTTGGCACTGGCAGATTGTTCAATTCCATCTTTGACTAGGCACAGCTTTAGATTCTTATTGACCTTTTTGGGAGATTTTGCTTTATCAGCAACAGTGTTTGAACTCTTTATCTCACTAAGTTCTTTATTTTTGGGAGTAAATGACACAATAATTCTGTTGCCAAAAACATCTTCATTTTCCATTCGCTTTTGGGCACGTTCTGCACTTTCTTGGTTCAAGAAGCGCAGAATGGCACTGCTTCTGGAAAGGCTGAGCACTTTGCCACCACAGTTGTCTGACAGGCGTCTAAGGCGGTTGCTAACACTTTTGCTATCTCTGTTTGTTGGTAGGTTATAAACATAGAGCAAAGTGTGGCACTGCTGTAAAAGACAAAAGATTAAGTTTCATCAAGCCAATTATAAACAATCATTTAGAAACCAAGGAAACAAAACAGTCTTCAAGTCATAACTGATAATGCAGGGATATGACAAGAAGAGGGGGCAGGTTGCCCAGTATCAATAGTTTTTACTGTGATATGTATCTTAGAAAAAGAAGTTATCTCCTTAAACATAGTAAGAGATTTCTGAATTCTGTCTTTCAAGAAGGGAAGAACACCAGAATATATGACATCTAAACTGGCATTTGACAAAGTCTCTTTGGCTATCATTGCAGACAAGATGGAGAGATGAATGTTAAATGACTAGAAACAAAAGAATACAAAGAATAACGATCAACACTATTAAGGATGTTAAATTAGAGGGAGGTTTAGACCTTGGGCACTGTGCTATTTAGCATTTTTATCAAAGACTTAGATAAAGGCATATATAGCATACTCATTAAATTTTTCAGATGACACAAAACTGGGAGGGATAGCTAAATACATTAGCTATCCTAAGAAATAAAGTCAGAATCCCAAAAGATCTTGAAATGCTACATCATCAATCCAATCTAACAAGATGAAATTTTTGAGGTAAATATAAGGTCCTACACTTGGGTTCCAAAAAATCAATTTTGCAAGAACAAAATGGAAGAGGTATGGCTTACAAAACAATTTATGAGAAAAACATCTAGGAGTTTTAACTGACCAAAATTGAGTAATACAAAGCAGGTGGAAAAAGCTAATACCATCTAAGGATGCAATAACAGAGGCATAATCTGCAGAATGAAGGTGACTGTGGTTATGTTGTACACTGCCTAGTCAAACCAAATATGGAGTATCTGTTCAGTTCTGATAAAAAAATATTTTAAGGACATTAATAAAACACTAATAGTATATGGAAAAAGCAAAAGGCAGAAAGAAAGAAAGAGAGAGAGAGAGAGAGAGAAAGAGAAAGAGAGAAAGAAAGAGAGAAGGGAGGAAGGAAGGGAGGAAGGAGACAGAAAAAGAGAGAGATAGAAGAAAACTCCCCAAAAAGATAATTTGAAAGACACTCAAAAAATTATGACAAAGGGCACAAAATCTGAACTGCTCTACACCTTTGGCTGGGAAATGATTTGACAGGCAATTAATCAAATGAATGTCAAAGTGTCATTTAAAGATCTGAAGTCCTACATGAAACTAAATTAATCTCCAATCCAAAGTTTGATAGTCTCTATAATTTTATATCGTGATATAATTAAAATATTCTTAAAAGTCTCTCTCACACACATATCCACTTACTGGCATTTTTAGTGGCAATCTTGGGGGCAAGTCTGAAATGAATTCTTCAAATCTGATAAGCTCATGAGCATGATGCAGTAGTGCTTCAGAGGCCTGGTTTTTGTGTACCAAAATAATATGGAAACCATGCCGGTGCCTCAAGTCACTAAGTTCCAATGCAAAATTGACATCAGCTGAAAGAAAAAAGTATTCCCTTTCAATATTAGAAAATGTCGTACACAATTCTACTAATATTCATTGAGGAAAAAGAACCAGCTATACAAATGAATGTGAACTTTCTTCCAAAATCCACTCTTTCAAAGCACATAAGCTATAATTTAAAATCTTCCAACCGAAGGGCTGCACAAGATAATCCCTCCTTTAAACACTAACTTATACTATCTTTGGTATGGCAAAATGTTAGCTTTGTGAAGGGCCCCTTGAACTTGTTTTCTTGAGATATCCTACTTTCCAGAGATAAAGTCCCCCTGAACTAACTTTACAGTGATCTTTTAAGTTTCAAGTAAACTATGGGTTCCTAATTTGGTGCCCCACCTCCTTATAGCTCTATTATTCATAAGGTTGGAACCACATGATGCCAGCTGGTTTTCACTATATGAACTAGTTGTTAGAGAAGTAAATTTTGACTTTTGTATTGAAATCTTGTATTGAGATCTATTTTGCAAAAGATTTTAATAAAAACATTTAAGGAGTCTTTAAAAATAACTTGGAACCAGAGAGGAAATCTACTGAAGTGGTACCCCTGAGGACAGGGTATTTTCCAGACCGCCCCAAGAAAAGATGTTCCAGAGACCAGACAACTTCATGGGACATCTAAGATCCAAGATGAAATGTGTTGATTGAAAGGACATTGGGGAACTTTAATGTGTGTTAATGTTGATGTTCATTATTGTACTACTTTCGCTTTTTGTTTCATTGTGTGTGAATACCAAATTCTCTCCATTATCTTGGTGCTTTGTAAATTTCTCCTCTGAATTAGTCCCTGATTTTAAGCTTTCTTACTCTGGCTTGTACTGTGATTGGTCAATGATTCTGATCCCACTTTGTACATGGAACCATTCTGTATCACCCCCAATGTTGTAAACTGCCTGAGCCATGTTTCTTTGTCTCTCAACTTAGTTTGGAAATTCTGGCTCCCTGGAGGCCTAAGCTCATTGTCTCGGGCTGTCCTTCAGGGGTTAGGTTTCTTGTTAGCTTTCTGTTTGTTACTCTTTATCCCTGTGAAGTACTTTTTTACCTTAGCCTTCAGATCAGCGGTTCTCAACCATGGGGCGCGACCCCTTTGGGAGTTGAACGACCCTTTCACAGGGGTCACAGGGGTCACCTAAGACCATCGGAAAACATGTATTTCCAATGGTCTTAGGAACCGAGATAGCTCTCCTCTATCCATACTGCTCCTCCATCTGTCTCCAGGCGGGTCCGCCCACATGCAGATATGCCCACACACAAGTATTAAAGGGTCGCAGCATTAGGAAGGTTAAGAACCACTGCTTCAGATGTTCTTCCCAAGTACTGCCCAAGATAATATTTTATGAGGTCTTCTCTCTGTGGTCACTGGCATACCCAGGAGTCACCTTGACCAGTCGGGAGGGAGGGGAATAGGAAGGGGCTCTTGAACTTAATTTCTTTTGTTGCTCTGTTTTCCAGATATGAAGGCCCCCTGAACTAACTTAACAGTGATCTTTTGCAACTTAATTCTATTAAACTTCAGTGCCCTTGAAGCTAAGCCTGGCTCCAGTCAGTCTACCTAGACTGGTAAACTGTTGGTATAGTTGGGACCTTAATGAATAAACAGACTATCCCCTCTTCATGGGCTAGCATTTCCCAACAGAGGAAGAACAGACTCACTCTCACTACCCACTCTCCCCTTCTCCCTACCCTTGGGGAGGAGATTAGCCCTTTTTCCCTCCCTTTCTACTCCCCCTTTTCACTATAACTTAAATACCCAAGGTTTTCCCTGCATAGCTGGACTCCTTTGTATTTGGTATAAAGAGTTCTATATGAATGTTCATTTCTCTTGTAAGAAATCCAGTTTCAGGGGCAGGTAGGTGGCTCAGTGAATAGAGCACCAGCCTTGGAGTCAGGAGGACCTGAGTTAAAATCAGGCCTCAGACACTTAACACTTACTAGCTGTGTGACCTTGGGCAAGTCACTTAAACCCCAACTGCCCTGCCTTCCCCCTGCAAAAAAAAAAAAAAAAAAAAAAGAAATCCAGTTTCTACATATGTCTTAGGGAGTCATGATTTTTGGTTAACAGTTTCGATACTATAAAAGCAGAAAATTTCAATATGTATACTCTCAATCCTGATATTTCATTTTTCATATTACAGTATAACATAAAATTGCAGAATATCAACTCAATTACAGAGGTAGATAATTCCATTTGCTATTATAAGCAGCTCTTTTGGGGAATACAGAGTTAGAAAACTTGACACTCTGAAGCTCTTAAGTAATACTAGATTCAGAAGCAAAACTAAAAATGTAATAATGATAAACCTGGTCCTTACATACTGAAAAGGAGAAAAGAAATGAATAAAAATATCTAGTCTAAAGCTTCTTAATTTTTTTGAGGTCATGAAATCCTTTAGGTAGTCTGGTGAAGTCTATGGATCCCTTGTCAGAACAATGTTTTTAAATTAATAAAGTAATCCATAACCATTACCACAGAGTAGGTTTAACTTAACCTTGCAAATATGTTAACACAAACTTACTAGATACAAGAACCACAGTGGCTGGTGCAGTGTGAGTATCTGCAAATCTTCTGAGACTCTGTCTGAGTTTATCATCAGCAGCATTTTTTGCAGTAGCATTGATATGTGCAACTGTCACCTACATTATTCATAAGAACAACAAAGTGAAGATTAAGTTCTGTTATACCTGCCCATTACCTTGTAAATATCCTTAAGGAAGAAAATTCATGTTATTCTTTAATTGCCATTTTAACATGGAAAAACATAAATTACAAACAGCTTTCAACTAATTATACTTATTTTATATAATTTTGAGTTATCTACATATTTTACTACTAACTTTCCTTCCTTTGATCACCTTTTGTTACTTTTTCACTTTATTCTTTAATTCTTATATCTGAGGATGGACAGAAGGAAAGAAACAAAATCTGAGACAAATTTATTAAGCAGCTTTGGTTAAAATATGTAGATAGTGGCAAGGATTTGAAACTATGGTTAAAATTAAATCTGTGGAATAAATTCTTATAGTTTATTAATCACTTAAGAAATTATGACAATGGAATGTCAGCAGAGGGTGGAAGAGGTAGGATGAGAATAGACAAACTCCTGAAATACTTTTGTATTTTTTATGTCAAAGTTATAAGGTTTGTATAAAGCATTCTCTCTTATTTGATTCCCTAAACCTTAACTCCAATACACAAAAACAGCAATACTGAAGCACATAAATATACTCTCTAACAGGAAAAGTTCTATTTCCAGAAGCTATACAGCATCATATAAGATATACAAGTAGGAATTTCAGCAGATGTTTAATAGAAATGTAATCTTAGATAACGTAATGATTCACAAAGCCTCCATTATTAAAAAGAACCTAGCATTTGAAAAACTGTGCATCAATTTTTTTTTCATTAGGTATTGTGGTTATTACCCAGCACAAAACTAAAAACATCACTGAAAAAATAAAACCCAATAAATAGCCTGAGGGAGTAACTAGCAAGGGAGCTGACTTGCTGAAATGACTGCTAAGGTGTTTTAAAACATCATGCAATGCCTTTTTAGTTTTGATTCTGCGAACAGGCATTCACCTAAAGCTCTCATGTAACAATAATATTAACAATGGCATATTTATTGAATACTTTAAAGTTTACAAAACATGTGAGGTACCTCATTTCATTTGAGCCTTACAACAACTCTATATGGTTGATAACTATCATTATCTCCATTTAGAGAGTTTAAGAGACCACCCAGAGTCATGCAGGCTAGTAAGTAACAGAGGTGAGATTTGAATCCAGATGTTCCTAGCTCCAAGTCCAGTACTATCCAACAGTGACCAGTGAAAAATATTTTTTTTTCTCTATCAACAAAATATTTATTATCTACTATGTGAAAGGGACTGACTATAGGAAGGTAGACAAAGAAGACTTCCCCCTTCATCAGGAAAATAACTAATTGGAGAAATAAGGCAATCACATGAAAAATTCATAATATCCAAATGACAATACAAAACAAAAAATAGAATTACCAACTGGTTAATTAGATATAATTGGGAATTAATTATTATTATGATAGTATCTAAGTACAGAAAGATACATAACTTCTTATGGTCCCAATCAGTCAATAAAAGAGAACACACCCAATAAAGATACGAAATAAATATTACTGGGCATTATTATAACTTGGAAAAATTTCAAATCATTTATACTTATTACTATACCATAACAGAATGTTTTCTTTTACCTGGCAATTATTCAGCTCCTGAATAACTTCTTTGCTTTCTTTACTGATGTCACAGACACAAATGAATTCTGCTTCTCTATGGCCTTTAAAAAACTTCTCACGAATTCGCTGTACAACAGTCACAGCTGACCGGCCAGAAGGAACAGAGCAGTTTTCAATGTCCCAAAAAACTCCAATGGGGGGTAAGTTTTCTAGCACCTGTCCTGCTATTGCAACTTCTGATGACCCTTTAAAAAATTTAACATGTTTCTATTGTAATCATAGAAAAAGAAAAACTGGTGAAAATAAAATCAAGATTTCTACTATTATTTTTTTTCAGTTAAGTATACTTGATAGAAAAGAAACACTTGATTATACATATTTCCTCAAGGAGAAACCACTACTATGGGGGTAGGGGGAATATCAAATTTGCCATTTAAAATGCCATCTCTATTTCCAAGAAAAAAAAACAAACTGTAAAGCTCACTTTCGACCAGTCATATTTCTCTGAAACCAAAATACATCTGAAAGACTATATGAGAATAAAAGAAAG
>CM053590.1:136925208-136941146 GCA_028646515.1 Pseudochirops corinnae
AGAATACAGTTCTTGTACGAAATAGCTGTTATCGTAACATACAGCAGGGATGCATAAATACTATTCTTACTCTCCATGACTAAAATTCCTATTTCCAGTAGACAAAGATGACAGACTCAGTAACAAATCACACCAACTGTAATCCTAAATTGACAGTAACAAGGTTCTCTTCTAACATTTTAATCCTTCTAACAGAAGAGACTCAATTTAAGATGACAAAAAAATCTATTGGTTTAGTGAGTTTTAGAATTTTTTTTTGCTGGAAAGAAATAAAAGGAAACAGAGGGCTTTAGCACTACTCCCACAACTAAAGAAAATTAAGTATATTTCTTATATTAACATTTTATAATAAAAATAAAACTAGTATAAAAATGTGTATTTAAATATAGTTTACCATATTTTGATGCTGTTTTGCTAAGACTATTTGCAAGTAGCAAAGCTGTCTCATTCCCTGTTCCTTTGGTTCCACAGTCATTACACAAAGGGATAGAGATCGATGCAGTTTGAGTATTTGGAGGTGGAATATTTGGCCAGACTTTAGCAGCATCAATTATACTATTTCTTGCCGGCTGTTAAAAACAAGTTTTTCAATCACATTATTTCAGACTTTATACTCATACTCATACCCAAAAAGTATGTGCTGAATATACTTAACACTCTTCCATCTCTCTATTAAAATTAACTTCCAGTTATATTCCTTGGAACTGATTGACATTAAATTCAGAAACTAATTCCAAGCAGCTGTCCTTTATTTTCTATCACAAAATATGACCATGCCAAGAATGGCTAGGGAATTCAGTATCTGAAACTTCATTTTCTAAGGCCCACATCACCTACAAACTATTTCTTTATATATATGTGCTTTGGGGCAGTTAGGTGGCAAAGTAGATAAAGTGCCAGGCCTAGAATCAGAAAGCCCAAGTTCAAATCCAGCCTCAAGACACTTACAAGCTGTGTGACCCCCCTTCATTCTATGTGCCTCAGTTTCATCATCTGTAAAATGAGCTGGAAAAGGAAATAGCAAACCTCTCCAGTATCTGCCAAGAAAACCCCAAATGAGGTCTTGAAGAGTTGGACACGATTGAAATGACTGACAATAAATCATGTGCTTTACATAAAGTATATTAAAGTTTTTCACTTAAGTGTAGTTATGCATTATAGTTAAGTATCAGGTTCCCAATTTTACTATAAATGCACAAAGTTCATTTAAATTTTGAACTATATCACACGACTGAATCTGTAAAATCAAGTCTTTCAAACGCTCTAAGCTAAAAAAGTAATTAATTTACATCACAAATGTGCTACATTCTTCTTGTCTTTATTCAAAGACAAAAGACTCTGGAAAATTGACCTGGTTTTGTAGGTTCCATAACTTAAATAGTCAATGGTAAATTTGTTGTAATGTAAGAAGCTCTGAGAGGTATAATGATGTAATGGATAGAAGGTTGACCTTGTCAGAAAGACCCAGGTTCAAGTTCTACCTGTGATATATACTAGTTATGGCACCATGGGCAAGGCTGTCAACTCTCAGTGCCCCAAGTAAATCTTTAAGACCACAACTAAAGACAAATTATTGATCTGTATCAGTGGAGAGTCTACAAAGGAGCTCCCCCACACAACAAAACTCCAGGTCCAGATAAAACAAAACAATAAGTTCTTCCAAGCATGAACTACCTAGCTCAGTACAAGCACCATTTCTACAGAACTATATTTCTATTTTAGTGGTTCTTTCATTTTACTTTCAATTCAGGCCTAATCCTTATTGTTGATTGATTTCACATCTTCCTCTAAGACAAACAAAAGTTATACTGCTTAATAAAATTATCTTCTAAATTAAAAAAACACTTCATTAAAAGTACAATCTTATATCTATAAAGCAAGACTCCTTACAAATTCTCAGTTTTAAAACAAATTCTCATTTTAAAATTAAAAAATTTTAAATTCTCATTTTAAAAATTCTCACAAACCACGTTTATGCACTGTGTAAATATATATAGATTATACAGTATATACAAACCTTGCTTAAACAGTCTTCGCAGTAACGAGAGCCCTTTAGACAAACCGATGGTGCCACATTTAGATGCAAAGGGTTGGTGCACACATGGGATGTGAGCTCCGACTGTGAAATGTGCTCTTCCAAATGCCCGGGAGCCCCACTTGTGAAATCAGAACAGGGGAAATAGCCAGAAGAGGTGCAGCTCGGAAGAGCTGGAAACTGATGCAGTTTGCGCACATTACCATGACATGATTGGAAATGGAGTTTTCCACAACAGGGCAGGTGTTTACAGGAAGAGAAGTTACTTTCTATACACATGCTGGAAAAGTCACTTGCAATGCCTGCCAAATTATTTCTAGCTGGAGCATTCTTGAGTGAAGATGCAGACTGAAAAGCAAATCCTGACCCTACTTGACAAGTGATTGTCCCAGTGCCTGGTGAGTCTAATAGTGAGCCAGCGTGAATCAAGCCCCCAGTACCTCTGCCACCAGCACTGCCGCTGCCGCCACCACCACCAAAGTGCATCAGAGGAGTTGAGGGGTCATTAGAGCAATGAGCACAGCAGCTTACTTTAGGAGCAGGCGGAAGCTGTATTTGAGTTTGCTGAAGAGGATGAATATCTGGAATTGGGGTTGCTGGGAAAAGTTTAGGGCCAGCATGAAGAGGAGATGGTACATCCTTTAAATCTACAACAACTTTGTTCTCCATGTAATCTTTCTGCAAAATAAAAGATTGGGATGTGTCTTAATTAGGATATGAAGCCTAAAATTTCCTTCACATTCCATTCAAAACCACAAATCCTAAATCTATGTAAGTACTACTTTATCCAACAAACAAAAACTGAAGTGGAGTAATAGACAAAAATCACCATTATTACTCAGATTTAAGGGAATGAATACAAGCAGATGAAATACAAATCAACATAAGTGAGTTCAGATAAAAAGGCTACCGAACTTTGAGTCCAGAGATTAGAGTTCAAATCAAATTTTTACTGGAACCTACTATGTAAGGGACACTGTACCAGGGATTGTGATAAAATGTTTAGGTAAGACACTATCCTTGCTCTCATGAAGCTTATAGCCCAGAGGGGACAATGACATACAAATATAATACAAAATAATACATGACAAGTACATAAGAAAGGGTTAAAGTAATACTGGAGAGTTCAAAGAGGGCAACTGGCTAGAATGAAGACTAAGGGAGGAGACAGTATTTGAAATGGGAGGAGTTCAAAAAGGAGTGAAGAGCATTCTAGACAAAGAAACAACACAAGCAATGACAAGAAAGCAAGATCAGTTTGTAATTCAATTTGGCTGGAATACATGGGAAAAATAAGGGAAAATGGTACCACATTATTGAGGGTTTCGAATACCAAACTTTACTTTTTCTAAGTCAGCTTGGACAGATGAGAAACATAACCAGATAGATGAATAAAGGTGGTTAACTAACATAACATAGGTGTGAGAGAGTGAGGATGATTACAAAAGCCTAAGCAAGTGGTAGTAAGTACCATAATACACTGGGAGGAAGGAACAAGTATTTAAGAGATGCTAAAAAGGTAGAATCAACTGGGCTTGGTAACTGGCTGGATATGGGAAATGAAAGACAAAGGAAGAGTCAAATAAACACCAAGGTTTCAAAAATGGAAGACCAAGTAAGTGGTGTTTCCACTAACAGAAAATGTGAAATCAGAATGAGGGGGAAGTTTAAGGCAAAATCTATTAAGCTCAATTTCGAATGTATTAAGTTTAAGGTTGAAATATTCTCTAGGTAGGCAATTAGAGAACTGGGTATAGAAATCAGACAGTCAGCAAGCATTTAATACATGCCAGGCATGGTGAGAAGCCCTTGAGTATACAAAGAAAGGCAAAAACAGTCTCTACTCTTAAGGAGTTCACTTTCTAATGAGGGAGACAACATGAAAATAGGTATGTACACACAAAATAGTATAACCTGTAAATGGAAGGTAATCTCAGAGTGAAGGGTCTGGGGTACGTATGGTGATAGCCCTGGTACAAAGTTAAGTCTTGAAGGAAGCTAGGTAACCTAGGAGGCAGAGGTAGGCAGGGAGAATATTCTAAGCATAGTGCATTGCCAGTTCAAATTCAAAGAGTTGGGAGATGAAGTGCTATGTGGATCCCAAAGCAAGAGGGTAGCTAGATCATATATGCATGGAAAAGAGTAAAGTATAAAAAAGACCTGAAGGTAAAAAAGGTACCAGGTAGTAAAATACTTTCAATGTCAAAAGATTTTATATTTGGTGATTTCTTCAGCTCCCATGAAGACATAATCATCATCACTATACTGATGATTAGATGGATTTGGCCAGCCTGATCTGTTTCCTGTCCTCTGTCTAGTCTCCAACTGCCTATAAAGGTATCTTGAACTAGACCCACAAACAGCTTAAATTCAGTATGTCCAAAAAGCAACTCATTATCTTTCCTCCCAAACTCTCCTTTCTTCCTAACTTTTCTAATACTATCAAGGGTCACCATCCTCCTTATCACTCAGACTTGAAACCTAGGTGTCATCCTTGACTCTTCACTCTCACCCTTCCCACGTCCAATCAGTTGCTAAATTTCATTGTTTATACATTTGCAACACCAATGCTATACACCTCTTTCTTTCCTCTGATACTGACTCCACCCTGGTAGAGGATGACCCCCCCTGCCACACACACCCCTAGATTATAAGAATAACCTTCTGAGAGGCTCTCTGTTTCACATTTCTCCTCACTCCAATGGAGCCTCCACTCAGTTGACAAAATGATGTTCCTAAAGCTCAGGTCTGACTATTTCACCACCAACCCATCCCATTCAATAAACTCCAGGGGCTGTCACCTCTAGGATAAAATATAAAATCCTTTGTTAGGGTTTTAAAGCTTTTCAAACTCCGGCCCCTTCCTCCATTTCTCATCTTCTTACACTTTACTCCCCTCTATATACTCTTTAATTCAATTCCATTGGTCTTCTTATTGTTCCTCACATATGATACTCCTCCTGGCTCCAGGCATTTTCACTATTTCCTATGACTAGAACTCTCTCTCTCTCCTCTGTGCCTCCTGGCTTCCTTAGCTCCCTTCAAATCTCACCTAAAGGCTCACCTCCTATAACAAGCTTTGCCCAGTCCTGAATCTCAGCACCTTCCCTCTAAGGTTATCTCCAGTTTATGTGCATATGACCCTGGACAAATCATTTAACTTTTGTTTGCCTCAATTTCCTCAACCATAACGTGGGCATAATAATAGCACCTACCTCCCAGGGTTGTTGTGAGGATCAAATGACATATTTGTAAATAGCACTTGGCACAGTACCTGAAACACAGACACTACAAAAATGCTTATTTCCTTCCCTTCCCTTTCTTTGTATGACCTGCATTTAGTACAGTGTTTGGCACATAGAAGGCACTTAAATACTTGTTGACTTGTTTAAATTGGGGATCAGAAGAAGCCATTGGAATTTATTGAGTGAAGAGCTGATTGTTGAGTGCGTGACAGACTGCAGTTGGAGGAGACATGAGGCAAGGAAACTGATAAAAGTTACTCTAATAGTCCCAGGCGAGAGGTGATAAAGGATTGACCTAGGGGTGACCGTGGGAGCAGGGAAAGACACTGTGAATGTAGAAATGACAAGATTTGACAACAGACTGAATATATGGGACCTGTGAATTAGGAACTGTGGTTAACAACTGAAAAGAAAAGGCAGTGATAAAGATTTTAGAGTCATTCAAATAAAAGTGACAGTCAATGCTGTGGGAGTAAAAGATTGCCAAGAGAGTTGACAAAGAAAAAAGGTGGCTAAGAGCAGACACATGAGAAATACACAACTTAAGGATCAGAAAGAAGACAAGCAAAAAGTGGAGAGAGACAACGACCAATATGAAGAAGACAACCAGGAGAGTAAGTGTCAAACCTGAACCAGATTAAAATATAAATGAGAAATGTTTAACAAAACAAGCAAAAACACAATACAATATAGAGAACATTAATTTGTGGTTTTCAAAGTCGATATAGAGCCCCCAAGAATCTGTTTCTGCTTGAGTTTGCTACCACTGTCTTCAAGGACAAAGCATCTAAAAGAGGAGGTAGTTATAGGGAGGGGCTTATAGACAGAGTTTTTGAGGGCTTATAGAGAACAAGAATTGGGAAAAGGACAATGTACTGGTGATTAGATTACTGGTGACCAAAGAAAGCAGTTTCTACAATACTAAAAAAAAGAAGTCAGACTGTGAAGGATCAAGAAAAGAGTACATAATGTTCACATGGATGTATCAGATTTAGACTTTTTTCAAGAAGTTTCTATTTCTAGTGCTGCTGTACTCCAGTAAATGAATTTAACTTAGCAGTTACTTTACAACTACTCTCAACCGATCAAAATTTCCAAGAATGATATAGACAATGTCTAATAAGCAATATAGTAGGAAACTAAATTCCTTACTCACAATTTTCAAGTAAGATATGCAAAAAAAAGTTTTACACTTCCCATACCTCATTATGAACCAAAGTGGTTATTAAAAGAGCTCAATAAAGATACATATAGGATGGAAATTGAGAACATTCATAGTTTATTCAATGAGTCTCTGAAATTCACCTGAATTCCAAAAAGGAAAACAAATTAGAAAAAGCCCACAGAAATCTGAAACAATAAGCACCAGATGATAAGAAAATTTTTGCATGGAAAAAAATGTGAAATTGTTAAGAAAATTTTGAAAGGAAATGACTAGCAAGAGATGACTCACTGGGTAGGAGAAGGGGATAGGAGGAATTTGGAAATAAATGTAATACAGGTGTTAATAAAAATATTTTCTTTAAAAGAAAAAAGCAGTAAGGAGTTATGGTATAACAAAATATGGGAAGCCAATAAAGTTCTAATTTTTCTTTTCTGTATTACAAGAAAAAAACCTCAAAACTTGAGATATAGTAACTATAACCTTCATTTTGATCTCTTTTTTTACACAATACAATGCAGAATTTATCTTTAGCGTCAACTGCTGCCAGGTATAAAGGGAAAAAAGCCTTCCTAAGAGTCTAACATTAAATATTTAAAGTATCTACTCTTCCACTGTGCATAGGAGTTATGAAAATATACTGCTCTTTAGTCAGAAAACATAATGAACGAAATGACAAATTACAAAAAGTATACAATAAGAAAGCCTGTCAGTGACCATATTGACATAATATACTAGACAATATGAACAAATGAACTATTTCAATAACAAACTTTCTATGTTGTTAGTATACCAAATAGTTACCGTTTTAGGACTAAGTGGCAATGTCTGTTCAGGATGAGAAAAGCAATTAGAAAATTTCCAAAGCCATGGCTTAGCATCGCTATCTTGTTGAAGCCATCCACGTGACCTATTGCAGGGGTTCTCGGTTCCGTTTCCTTCCATCATACAACCATACAGTGCAGTTCAACATTCTTTTGTCTTTCCTTTCTTTCATTCTTCCCCCCCTGTGAAGAATGAATTCAAACATTATCTTTTTTAAAGTAGCAAAAAAAATATTTTCTTTACACTTAACACTTTAACATGTTTATAGTGTATTCAAATCAGTTTAATAATCAAATTTTTTAAAATATCAAGTCAATATCATACACAGGAAGATTTAGATACAGTTTACTAAAGTATTCTAAACACTATTTACTTGCTTGAGAGCTACTATTCATTTCTATTAAGTCTTTTTATAGGAACAAACTATCTATCTTCACTATCAAAAAGAGATCATTTTAAAATGTGTTAAAGATATTTTATCCCATATTATTTTTGATCCAATCTTTTATGGTGGCCTAGTCATGGGCATCTTCCATGACTGCTCAGAAAACCAACCAAGAATTATCTGGAAACTTTGTACTTCATTCCTTTACTTATTTCACTATTACAAATTGACATCACTAATGAAAAATAAGTAAACTATTCATTTGCAGAACTGATGGTTTTATTTTGAGCAGTTCACTCATGAGTTATAACTACAAATTACAAAGACATTCTTGAAATTTAACAAAACAGATCGAGTCACTGTTGCCCATTTACCTGGGGAAAGCCTGACAATAGCAAAAACAATGTTTCATGCCCAAGTTCTTTTCGTTTTCTACACAAACATAACCAACCACCATCCTTGGTCTCCTATTTTTAAAGTTTATGAAATAGCTACAAACATTTCCTCTCAGTAATTTCCCATAAGAAGACAAGTTTTTAGAAGAAATTTTTTTAAAATCCATCCCCAATATCTCTTCCAGGCTACCTTCTTCATAACATGTTCTTTCTAAAAAAATTACTTTTATACAGTACTCAAAAATCTTCTTTCTAACTAACTTTTCTCTGCCTAATCTAGACACTGTGATTTCAGTAGGACTTAAAATTACATGTGAACTTTAACTTTTTAATTTCATCATAAGCTAGGATCATTATTTTAACTTATTTCACATCTAACTCAACTTTCTTTCTAACAGACTTTCACTGTTCTCATCAAATAGCAAGTCATCCAACTACAGACATGAGATTAATTTAACTGGAGAATGCCTCCAAATCTTCCATTTTTCTGCAGGGGCTCCTAGCAACCTAGTTTAATAGAAGTAACAGCACTGACTATCTGCAGCTGAGTGCTGATACTGACTCAAGCTTCCCGTTCTCCCCTCAGGTGAAAAAAAAAAGTCCTCCAAATTTATTTAGACTTGTGAGACTTTGCATACAAGTTCTAATTCACAGGGATATGCACATCTGTAAAACTATACAAACTTTGCATGATAAAGTAATAATGTATTTTTTTTTCAGATGCACTAGCGTTCATCATGCTTTGGTTTTGCTACAACTTATGAGTCAGAATCTTGAAACAGCAACAGACTCACTAGCTGAACCTTTTTGGGAATCTTGAGGTAAAATTAGAAAGAACAGTATATATTTCTGATGAAATACTGATTTCCCACTATGGTCATTTTCCTTTTCCCTTAAAACCTGTGGTCACAGATAGACAGTTACAGATTCTATTATCTTAAATACTGATCATTTTAAAAGTATAATGCAATATGCATTTATTAAATGTCTACTAGGTACAGAGTTCTAGGGCTACAAAGACAAACTTAAATAATCCCTACCCTTAAGAAACTTATACAGAAGAGAAATAACATGTACATGGATAAGTAAAAGAAAAATAGATACAAAGTAATTTGGAAGAGGGAAGGGAACTAACATCTGTGAGATTGAAAAAAAAAGTACAAGTAAATGTTTTGCTTCATTTCATCTATTTCCTTCTTATCACCACACTTTTACTTTCTGTGTCCCTACCTTTTTTTAATCAGAAGAAATTCTAATGTGCCTGATACTGACCCACCCTACCTGAAGTTCACTGTCATCCCATCCGGGAAGGTTAAATATGTTGACCATATATGCTCATTTCTTTACATGAGTGTAGCTCCAGCCTCAAAATCATTCACCTCATTTATAATTCAACTGTTAAACTTTAGAGAGGTAAGGAATCAAAGTTAACTTTGGTATAATCTGCTTTCATTTCCACTTTCGTTTCCCTTTTCAAGAACAAATTCAAAGTAAGGTGAAGCCTACTGAGAAAGAAAAGAAGAAAGTGCCCAAGTCAAATTACTACAAATAGAACCCGTGTCTCAAATTCTACTAAATCCACCTTGGAAATCACATAAAGTAAATCACATAATCAAACAAGATGTTTTAATTAGTTGGACGCATGAGGCAACTCATCAGTCAGTCAAGAAACATTTATTAAATGTTCATTATGCGCCAGGCACAGTCCTAAGTACTGGAGTTACAAAGAATGGCAAAAAGTCCCTGCTCCAGGGGAGCTCACAATGTAAACGGGAGAGACAACAAGTAAACAACTGTGTACAAACAATGTAGATAATCAAGAGTCCTAGGCTGAATGCGTTCTACTTAACATAAAAGCCGAGCTTTTTTTCTGGAATAGAACCGGAAACTCAACCAGTCTCAAGAGGTCTAGGGAGCAGGGACAAAATAAATCCCAAGTCCCACATCTTAGATTCTATCCTTGAGACTATATTGGTACTGGTCTAGTCTGCTGGGGTGTAAGGATAATGGGTTCTTTTACAGGTTGTACTGAGATCTGGCACTTTGCTGAATTCTTGGTGATGTTACTAATCTTATAATACAAAGAATTTCTATAGCGGATATATTCAAACATGCAGCATTTCACTTTGGAATAACAAGTTCTCTATCAAGCGGTTTCAGCAGTTTTACAGCGGTTCTCTACATACACTCATGTGACTTGTCACCTATACAATCCTAACGTTCCCTTATTTGTGGTCACCTTCCCAATCACACAAACACAACTGAAGTGTGCCACTACATTAAAGCCTAGGACGTCCGGGGGGGGGGGGGGGCATGCAACAAAGACTGTCAGATACCACGAACTTCCCTTACTTCTCTCTCCCTCTTCAACACTGTGAGCTTAGAGAGCCGTCCGCTGTGCACGTCCCATCCCCACTCCGGCCCTCCAAAGTAAAAACAAGGGGGGGCTCACATGCCCCAACAAAGCTGCCAACCCCCAAGCCCAAACTGACTGCAGGAAAAGAGGCATAGGAGGGCCCAAGAGAGAGCTGCTAGGGTCCCTAACCCAAAGCAGTGGGATGGGGGGGGGGCGGGAACCGGTTTCTTCAAGGCCGCCCTGGAGCAAGGCCAAAGGCCCAGGCCGGGTAACAGGGGAGTCCCCGAGGCTGCGCAGCCCGGAAGGGCGCGGAGCGGGGAGCAGCCCTCCCAAGACTTGTGTGGAGGGGGGGAGGGGGAAGGCGGAAGGAAAGCGTTCTTCTTTCAGCTCCCAGGGCCAGAAGGAAGGGACCGCAGGGCGGTGACGCGACCCCTCCGCTCCTCCCCACCCCCCTGCACACTCACCTCAGCCACCTGCTCCACCTGCTCTCACATGCCGGCCATACCGCCTACCCCCCCCACCCCCCCCAGCCCTTTGTTTTGATTCCCGACTCCGCAGCTCCCGCCGCCGCCGCCAAGCGCACCCACCACTTCCGCTTCCGTAACGCACCGCCCTGTCGCAAAACCGACGCCCTCACGCACACCCTTCTCACCTCTTTCCCCGAACCCCCTCCCACCTCCCACTGGACTCCTCCTCCGCGGGGCGTGCTGGGAATTCCAGGAGGCGGGGCTTCGGGGACTTTCCACGCCTCCTTATACAGGATTCCTTCTTGGGAAGGGCTTCTCCTGAAACTGACTGCCCCCTCCGGTCTCCTCCCCGCTCTGCCCCTCCTTTTCTCTGAGGATCCTCCCCCACCCTGCTGGTCCCAACTCGGGTGGAGCGCTCTCCTAGAACTCCGGTAGTTAGGAGATGTATTAGCTAGTCTGGAAAGACCCCGTGGTGCAGAGGGGATGGGGCAGGGCGAGAAAGAGCTAGGTTTTTGGAATCATTTGTAGGAGGATCGCAGAAGCTAATTCTAGGATACTTTTCTGAGTTCAAATCGTGCTTTTCCACTTACTGCCCGTGTGACCTTAGTCATGGTGCACTTTTTGCCTGGATGACCTTAAGTCACCAACCCCTCTTAATTCCAGTGCCTTCCCTATGTTAATTATTTCATGTTTATCATGTATGTAGCTTACTTTGTGTACTTTTGCGTGCTGTCTCCCCTAGTAGACCGTAAGCTTCTTGAGGGCAGGGACTATCTTGCCTCTTTTTGTATTTGAACTGAATTTAACCTCTCCGGCAAGAAACTTTTTATAAGTTTTTAGGCCTGGGACTTTACTAAGGGGGGGAGGGGGGATACAAAAATAAAAGACTAGTGCTTGGTTCTAGAAACAGACAGCACTGGAACAACTATGTACTAACAAGCTATATGTAAGATAATTTGGAAATAATCTACAGAAGGCAGTGACTAGAATTAAGGGTTTCAGTTTGTTCAGCTGTAAAATGAGAGTTTGGATTAGAAGACCTTTGAAGTTCTTCAAGTACTAGTAGTTTTGGGGTTTCTGGAACTAGGAAGCAGGAAAAGAGGCCCCTCCCAGTCTCTGGACTAAAAAAAAACTGTCTAGGTCTTACAAAAATGTAAGGAATAATATTACGGGAAGAATCCTTGAATGAAAAAGTATTTATTATGAGTTTAACACCTGTTAAAATATTAGCTGATTTTAAACCTAGGTGGGTGATAAAACATACCCTAAGGTCTGTAATGGTTCTCTCCTCCAACTTTAGACAGTTTATTTTTTAAAGAGTTATGAATTCAGTCATAGTGGTTCCCAAGAACCCAGTTAGAAGAATTTCTAACATTTGGGCAAAAGTAGGACTGAATTTATAACTATCCCCTAATTAGCCCCTGTTCTTTGTGGTTGAAGCAAATTTTAGTTTGCTGGAAACATCTGGATAATGAAATAGCTGGTTATATTATAGAGTCTGTAGAAAGACAGACATGGGAGGGGAGATCAGGCAAACAGTTGATGTCTTCTTGAGACTTCCCTCTAGATATCTCCCTTCTCTGTCGTGGTTCAGTGATGCCTTTGGGCCTCAGACATAACATAGAAAGTCACATTCTCTAAGTTACTCCTCTTCCTAGCAAATCTGATGGTTATATAGTAGGGCCCAGAGGGCAGGACAAAATTCCCCAACCAATTGGAATAGACCTCTTGCCTTTTACTTCATCCAATGGCTTTGAAAGACTTTTTCACACAGTCTAAGGTCTTTTGATTGATTGAGTCCTTGTTCTCACCTAGCTTAGGTATGGGAATTTATTCAGGTGCTGCAGATACAAATGCAAATAGAGACAATCTAAATGGGACTGGCAATCTGAGTAGAGGGGTTATATGTACAATGGCAGATGGCAAAAAGATGGCTAGGGTGTAGCATAATCAAATCTGAGGAGGTGAGGAAGCCCTCACAAATCAGGATAGTGCAGTTTGCAGGCAGGAGCTCCAAAACTAAGTGGACTAGCTCCTTCAGGTCATGGTCTCCAGAAGTCTATTTGGAAGAGTACTACAGAAGTAGGGCAGTTGGTAGGGTGAAGTCCTCCTTGAGGGCCAAGCTGTTTGTGCTTTTTTATCCCCAACCCTTAGCATAGTGTCTACTAAATAGTAGCACATAGTAGCTACTAAATAAATTATTGTTGAATTAAGTTAAAATAAATAATAGATTAAATGAATTAAATTAAAGAAGCTCTCACTCTTTTAGGGAACTAAACTATACACTGTCTGAGCTAACAGGGATTTCAGAGGCCATCTAATCTAATCTATATCCAAACAAGAATCCCCTCTATGAATAACTAGACAAATTGTCATCCAGACTTTGCTCCATTACTTCCTGAGGTAGCCCATTCCACTGCTTAGCAGCTGTAATTGTTTCATTTTTCACCTTACAAAAGATCTCAAATCTGTATCTCTGGAAGTTCTCTCACTGAGAGTTGAGTACTCTCTGTACTCACCCATACAGCAAGAGGCAGCCCTTTAGATATTAGAAGCCAGAAGTCCATGCCTACGGTTGGCCTTTTGATTAGACAAATCCTGGAAATTTTGTTGCCTGCGTTTTTCCCTAGGCAACAGTAAAACTTTGTAATGCAGTCGCTTTTTCTGTACTGCATCCTTAGAGTGCCACCTAGTGATTGCACTTGAGAAAATTCATTTTCATTCTATTAAGCCAATAAGCTTCAGGTTTCTCCTATCAATGAGCACTTATATAGCACCTACTACATGCCTAGCACTGGGGCTAGCATGGTGGAGCTACAAATACAAAGAATAAAACAATATCTTACTGTTTACTCCCTAACCGAGGGAGCCTCATTCAGACAGATTCTATTCCGAAGTTGTAATTCTGAAGACAAAATAAACACATTGGGTTAAACTATGTTGAAGAACTTATTTATGAATTTTAAAAATAAATTTAGCTTTTGTAACAAATGTAATTTTAAAATGCCAACCTGTATATTATGCTATTATGAATGCCCATTACTGTATTGCTTTAAAAGTAAAATTTCATTGAGACATTTTTCTAAGGACAGACAAGGAATTTGTAATTTTTATAGGAGGAGCACCTACAATATCCATGCATTGCCAATGGTATTTCTGTTAGTAGTTTCACTGTTTTTCTTTTAAAAACTACCAATCCTTTGCAGTTAGAACACCTGCAGATTTGAAATAATGGTCATTTGGGACAGTAAACAGGCCTGTATAACTCATAAATTCTTACTTCTTTTGATAAGCAAAATTCATAGTTATTTGCCACAGATAACTGTTAGCTGCCTTAAGTTATTTCTACTCTAACTTAATTTCCTGAATTTCCTAAGAAACTAATTTTTTGGGGGAAAGGGACTTAATTCTTTTCTCATGTACAGTTTTGATGATCCTATATCACAAACTTATTTCAGTAGCCAAGAATTTAGGAAAAGCTAAGATGGTGATAGAGACTTGTACTATATGGTTGAGGGCAAGATCAAACAAGCACATGAAACATCTTTTATGCTTGTATTTAACTTGCCAGAAGGCATATGACAACTATCTATATAGGAGTTTATAAGCTGGTGAGCATTTGCTCACCATCATTACGTATAAGTGCAAGATATTTTACAGGTGAGAATCATAAAATAAATTTAAAAACAACCTTCTTTCCAGTGCTTTTCCATTCATTCAAAAAAAATATAATTAAGCCCCTGCTGTGAACAAAGAAGGCAATAAAAAGTTTAAATAATAGCAATGAGGCTCTAAGGCAGAGGTTCTTAACCAGGGGTCTGCCCACTTTTTAAAATATTTTGATGATTATTTCATTATCACTGACTTCTTTTGTAATTCTATGGATTTTATTTTATGCTTTTAAAAACATTATTCTGAGAAGGGGTCCATAGGTTTTCTAGACTGCAAAAGAGAACTATGACACACAAAAGAGTTAAGTTTGCAAAGCTCTTTATATGCATAAGGTGTACTCCTTAACCTCATTCTCCCAGAACTAGATTAGTGATCTCTCCCCTGACTCAAAGTTCTAAGGCTACCCCTTTCACGAGTGCTATTGACTTGAGCAAATATTCTACTCCCCCTCCCCATAGCTTTTAGTGACTAAAGGATCAGTTCCTTTTAACTGATTAACATCAATTATCTTTTACAAAGGGATATTAAATTCAAAGATATAGTAAGAACAAAAGTACAAACATTTTTTCCCTACCCCAATTCTTCAGAAATACACTCTCCCCTCTCCCTCCACTTTGGTCCCTGAAAGAGGTGGCTGAGAGTTAATACAGTTTCTACTCAGCATTAATCTCACCTAGTTTAAGTCCAAATGTGGCACTGTAACTGGATGAGCCCTAGTCCTATCTACCTACCACTGGGCTGGGTTCAGAGGTCACTCCTTGATCCTTTGAGTATCGATCTTGGACAAAGCTGACTGCAGAACCTGATATGATTCCACTCTTCAACTTCAGATGATTTGTTTTCTCGATCTCAAGAAGTTCACAATCTCCAAAACCCATCTCTAGGTTCCTTCACCTGAACAAAAGAATAGACACCACTGCTAGACTCCTGTGGAAAGGACCTAAGGCCCCTCCCTTTGTAGCACTGTTTCTCTTCTCTCCCTGGAAAGATACCCCACAGGAATAAGTCAGCTAAAGACAGAAAAGATGAGGGCACCTAGTTCCTTTTGAATGGACTTCAATTCCAGCTAAACAGATAGCTACAGCCCTTCAGGGAGGCTCCTATTTGCCACATGGTTAGCAGACTGTAACCAATTGTCAAATGTCTAGACAGTCTACAAAGTCCACTCATCACCTGAGCACTCTGCACGTGGTGGACTGGACTCCCCGACCAGTGACCTGTTCTCTCTGTCAGTTCAGTGAACCTATCCTCCTTTAAAATGTCTTTTGCTCATACCACTGTTGGGATTATATCCCAAAGAGATTACAGAAGTGGGAAAAGGTCCCATATGTGCAAAAATATTTATTGCAGCTCTCTTTGTGGTTGCAAAAAACTGGAAATATAGGGGATGCCCATC